>VXAX01007965.1:1577000-1688847 GCA_013399835.1 Leptocoma aspasia
AAAAAAAAAAACCAAACCGGGAAAACGCGCACCAGCATTCAGGTGCTAACCTACTTATTTGAAAGCAATTTATTTTCCATTTTGCCCGTTTTCCCCCTTTAAAACAGAACGCTGAAAGAAAGAATAAGTGCTTTAACATTTCAGTGTTGTGCTCTGGTAATTACTTTTTCACTTTTCCCCTAAGTTCCAATGTGAAAACCTCACAGGGGGGTCTTTGCTGTAGCAGGGCTACAGTTCCCAATCCCAAGCGCAAGATCTGCAATTACAAACCCATTCGGTGCCCTTCCCTATCATTAATATGCACAAAATCCTGCTGCTAATCTTATAATCTGTTTTGTTTCATCAATTGCTTGCCTAGCACCAGGAGGGAAAGAAAAAGAGAGAAAGAAAAAGAAAGAAAGAGGAGAAGAATAAAGCCGGAAAATCACGGAAAGCTTCGGAAAGTAAACGGAAAAGACAAATAAATCGGATTCTATTCTTGATAAAGCCTTAAAATCGTTAAGGCTGTTAAAAGGAAGCAGGATTTTCCGCTGGAGGGGTGGGTGTCAGGGAAAATTAAGGAAAAATCGGAATATATCCAGCATTTTATTTGCATATTCGATTTCTCCGCGTACGGGTCACGAAGTTCCTTCAGCAGTCAGCTGCGGAGGAGGGAGGGGGCGCGTAAACACCTCAGGAGAGTGCATTGCTGTCCCTTCGGTTTGCCGAGGGAGAGGAGGCGCCGAGCGCGGGCGAGCTGTGGGTGCGGGTCCGGGGGCGCCCCCGCCGCCCCCCGCGCTGCCTTCCGCGGCCGCGCAGCTCCCGCGGGCTTGTCACGCCTGGCCATTAAGACTTCAGTAAAACAATGAAGACATTACTTCTCGAAATCGTCCTCATCCTACCCCTCCCTCCCCCCGCTCCGTCTTCCTGCGCGGTATTAAGGGAAAAAAACCATCTACACCACACGCGTCCTATTGAGATTAATGTAGAAATTATGCAAAAAAAAGAAAAAGAACCCCAACCCGCAACAACAACAACAAAAAAACCAACCCAAAAACCCCTTATCTCATATATCTTATTCTCCGTGCCCCGCGCCAGGCCCCGCCGCCGCCTTGCCGCGCACCTGATGATTTATTAACGCAATCTGCGCGGAGAGCGACACGCGTGCCCGGCTGCGGCTCGTCCCAGCTCATCTCCTAAGTAATTGTTTCTCATTAGTTCTGATAATGTTTTAATAGTGCTGCCCATAATTTAGTCAGCCTGGAATTAATAACGGAGGGTGTCCCGAAACGCGCGGGGATGAGGGGGAGCTGCAATACAAGCAGGTAGTCTTTAATTAATCAGATTAGCCCGGAGGTCCCCGCGCTGTAAGGGATCCCCCGGCGCAGCGCCTCGGACGGGACCCGGGTGGCGGAGGGGGAGAGAGGGGGGTCGGCCCTGGCTGCTCATCCCCAAACTCCGCCGAGGGGATGCGGGGGCTCTGCCGCCCGGCGCGCTCGGGGCCGCCCCGGCGGAGAAGGACGGAGGTGGGTGGCTCTCCCGCTCCCTGGGCCGGGCTCCGCAGTGTCCCGCCGTTCCCGGGGGGCCGCTCCCCGCCCCGCTCCTTCGCCGCTCCCGGGCCGGGCCCCGCAGTGTCCCCGCCGTTCCCGGGGGAGCCGCGGAGAGGCGCTCCCGCCGCCCCCGCGCTCCCTTTCCTCGCTGCTTCCACGCGGGCCGGATGGTGGGGTTCTTCCTCCCCCCTTGTCCTCTCCCCTTAATTAAACCAAAAATAACGCAAAATAAGTGAAATCGCTGCTCGGAGACGGAGGGGAAACACGCTAAGCGAGGAAACGGGAGGAATAAGGCACTGTGGCTCCATACGTGAAATGGCCATGGAGGCGGTGAGAAATGAAACTAAAAAACAACTGTTTTCTATTTACAATTTTAAATAAACAGAACAGCCTTCCCCGCGGTGTTTGTCTAAGTGCAGCAGCATTGCTGCTGTGTAGGTCATGAAAAGGTTGGTGCATAGTTTAAAACTTCCCATTCTGTTAATTTCTTAAAGAACAGTCGTTCATAGTCTGAGCACAAAAGCTCATGATTTAATGAGGAACAGAAACAAAATCTCTGATTGTTGGTGTTTCAAACTTCATTGGAGTCCTCTGGCAACCACAAGTTGATCCTCTGCAGCTTCAATACCCTTTAGCCCTCCATATAAGAGTACATGCTGAATAGAGGACAATGCCTGGTTGTTATGTTTATTTACCCTTACTACAAGCTGGGTTAACCTCTTCAAAACAGCTTTACTAAGCCCGTTAACCACACAGCCCACATGATCTGTAGCCGTATCCCTAATGTGATGTAAATCTGACTCGAGACCATATGCACAAGTTCTGCTGCATTGTGTCTCCAAAAACTACAAGTTTATTGCCGTCCAACCCTTCCCAAGCTGGACTCTTCCAGGAGGAAGCTCTCTGAATAGTGACTGCTTCAAAAAAAGAGAAGAAAGTCAAGAGTCCTGCATTGTTGGAGCATTATTTTTAATGGCTGTTGCACATTTACAGAAGGGCGGTGTGGGGGGAAAGCAAAGCTCACACAGGGTAAAGATTTTTGTCGCAGTTATTTCAACTGGTGCGTAATTATTCGAGGCTTTCTCCTTTCTGTCAGGAGTTCTGCATCAGAGCAGGAAGAAGCATAGAAAGAAATAGAAACAATTGAATTAGTTTCCATCTGCTCTTTTAACAGAGTTCGGGGCTTGTGTTTGCCTTTCTCTTTCAGTGAAGTCAAAATCCTGCATTTGCAGTAATTACTGTGATGTCACAGATTTGATGATGTAACTTCATTGCAGGCTATGAGTAGAACATGGGCCATGCAGGAGTGAGCAGTGGTTTGAGCTGGGAATAGTTTTAGTAATTAGCAATTCCAGCAAGCAAACTACGGCAGATCTGCAAAACGGAAATGAATTTCTGTTTAAACCTGACGTCTTTAATCTAACNTACTGGGGCCCCATGGCGAGAGCTTCATTTACCAGCTCATTTTTTCTTGATGGCTGTGGCAAGTGTAACAATGTTCTGTGCCTGCTTCAGTAATGGCATGTCGATCATGCTCCCGCGGAAAGTAAACGCTCCCTGGAAAAGAGAGAATATGAACTTCCTGAGACACCTTTGGAAATTGTAGTTGGCGTGCCTTGTTCTTTACAAACACATCTGTTTGCCAAGAAGCATCATCTCCCACAGGAATCCTGAAGAAGCTTTAGGAGACAAACTAGTCAAGACAGGGCAAGTGCATTTAAAGAAATGTGAAGGGCAACAAACTCTCCAAAGAGGAGGCAAAAAGACAGAGAAACGAGAAGCCCAGGGTGCAGGTGGCCTGTTTCAGCCTCTCTAGCTGGCAAACATTGAGGGCCAAGAGCAGTGAGGCCGTGTGTGCCAGCAGGGGATAGGGCCTGGCAGACACCACACCTGGGGGGCAGCTCTGTTCCCCACCTCCAGCATCACCATCCAGCATCCATCCAGGGCTATGCCACAGGGCCAGCAGGAAACTGCCTGCAGACAGAGGGCAAAGCCAGGAGTTTTCTTTGTCAGTAAACAGTAATGGATGTTTGTGGTGGTGGAGGGAAGTTTTCCTGACTCGGGGGTTTGCTGAGGTTGTGCTGCTGCTGCATCCCTCCATTAGATCTCCAGTGCTAAAGATAGGCTGGGCCTGTGCCAAGAGCCAGGGACCGGGATGAAAGCTGAAATAACCAAGTGGGTGGTGCAACAATATTGCCCAAATCTCCTCTGGAGCCAAGGTAAAGCCCACCTGAGCACCATGTACAGGGAATTTCCCCAAATGGATGCAGAACTACTCTGTGTGCCTCAGCGGTGACGATCTGAGAGTCAGGATAGGTTTCAAAAGTAACTTTGTATTCCTAAGGATTTTTTGTTGGTACCATGGTGACAAGTTTAAAACAATTAACTATGAATCATAGTTAAATCTTAAACAGAAGACATATGCTTTAAATAGTGCCAAATCTGACTTGTTCCCCTAGATGCTTTAATCCCCATGTGTCTGAGGTAGGATTTGGAAGACAAAACACTGCATTAAGACATGCTGAAGCTCAATAGACAAAAAAATCTTATTTGCAGTTCTAACAGTAGTTCAACACCTTAAAAAAACCCCAAACAACGAACCCAAAAATCCAAGTATGAGGGTGCAATCCCTCCCCTGAAGAACTCAGAACCAGGGGCCTGGCCCCAGCACTGTATAGGGTGTCTCTGTGAAGCACTGCACACCCTTTCAATGTCCCGATCCCATGGGATCACAGGCTGGCCTTCAGTTTGACACTGAGCAAGGCTAACCAAGAGCAAGGTACAGTCCATAGCAGCACACATCTCTGAGAGAAATGCACAGGAGAACAAACCTTTTTCTTGTTTTCATTTGAGACTTGATAATTATTGAATAGAGGACTCCAGCAAGTGAAGTGCAAGTATAACGCATTTACAAAAATATTTAGGAAATGTGTTGCTCCAGTGGCATATCTAGCTAAACTGAAGCAGTATTAATTAAATACTAAATCATGTTCTGGAATGATTAAGACAAAAATCCACCTTAAACAGTAATCTAGCACAAATCAATATTCTTGCATGTAAGAGCAGGCTGCATTAAAGCCATTGAAAACATAATTGTAAAAACTATTATTTTATTCAAAGTAGATTTTCAAACTATAATTTGCAATATTTCTGGTAGGTTTGGAGAATGGTACTGACAGATACTCAAGGGTTAGTGCTTCAAATTGAATTTTTTTGTTTACTGAGTGAACAATCAACCCAACCGTACCCCAACACCAACACCAATATTATTATTACTATTAATAATATACCACTTTTAATTATAGCTACATCTCTGTAATTTTCAGTTATACTATTAAAACTTTAAAGAAAATGCAGCCTAAAACTATTCAATTTATTAACTGATGTGAAAAAAAAATGGGAACTAAGTAAACATTTTATGACATAGGACTTATTTGGAATAATTCAGGTCTATGCTGTGATCTCAAAATGCAAGGTTGTTTTTTTTTTACTGTAAGAAAAACATGGTTTACTTGTTCTTTTTTTTCTGTCGGCATTCAGAAATGCCCATTCAGTAACAGCTAATTCAGTAGCAAAATAATGAGTAAAGCTAATTTAGTAACAGCTATTGCTTACAGAAGAAATTTGCATGTGGGATGACAGTCATAAGTAGAAATATGTTGAATCCTCAAATCATCCTCCTAGTTCTGTGAAAGGCTGACTTAGGAGTACAGTTATCCTAAGTACCTGCCATGGTTTGCAGAAAGAGACGGGCGTCTAGCAATGTCAGTTCTGATCTCTGGTGGTCCAAATCACGGCTGGGAGGGTCTCAACCCTTCCACTGATTGGATACAAAATGATCTAAAAGTCAGATACCCCTGCAGGTACCTAAGCTGTACCATGATGAATCTGGGTCAGAATGTCTTCTTTATAAAGCAGGAGTTAACTAAACAGCATGCCTGCCCCCTCTTCATTAAAGTATTATGTTTAAAAGGAAAACAGGATAATGGTGTGTACATGGACACACAAACACTGAACCACGTGAGAAATGCCGTACGTCTCCTGCTTGTCACTGTGCAGCTGTACTTCAGGTTGCTAGGAATTTGAATTCATGAAGGAGAAAAATGCCTTTTTTTTCCCTAACAGCAAAGGGTAACATGAAGTTGGCTTCTCTGCCTGTTCACTCTGAGGCTTATTTTCCCCCTGCTAATTTGCAGTGTTGAGTTAAAGTCCAGAAAAAGAAACTAATTTTAATGCCATTGAATATACCCTATTCACTGACTCTCTTTCCACCCACAGGTTTCAACAGATAGGAAATACCAGTAATTACAGCTTTGTCCCCATGCTCTCTTTTCCAATTCTGCTAGATGAAATTTGCCTCTAGCATTCTTTTGATTTTCTCTCACATGAATATAAAGAAAACAAGACTTTCTATAAACACCATTTGCTTTAATAGCATTAATCTGGGGATTAATTTAGTCATAGATCTAAATTTTCTTTTTGGCTAATTTTCTCAACAATCTCAGACTTCCAGCCTCTACTTAGATTTCCAGTAGTTCAACTATGGGACCAAGGGCCTGCTCTTAAGGAATCTTGCAGCATGAACGGGAGCAACGGCAGGTGGGTAATGCAAGGCTGGGATTTGCATCCATCGCATTCGGTGGCTGTGGTTCTTGCTCACCATGCAACCGTATAAATCATTCAGAGGGAGCCTTTTCAAAAACCTGTAAAGAGACTCTGCCATCAGGCTAATCAAATGTGTCAGAGCTGCCTTGGGAAGAGACAGGCCCTCCAGGTAAAGGCTGATGGGGAAGTGGGGAGGAGGACCATCCAGGAGGCAGAGCCACAGATGATGGGCACAGCCTCCGGGTGACAGTACCTGGATGCAAATAACTCAGCTGGGATGAGAAGTGAGGGAATGGAGGACAACTGTGGCACTCACCAGAGAGCAGTCTGGAAGTGCAGTCCTACTGAGGAATGGGCAGATCTGTGGGCCAAAGGCTCTGCCCTTGTTTAAAGCGACGCAGCACAGATCCTGCTGTGCCTATTCAGTGACACCCTTCATGCAGGCACAGAGAATGTGCTGAGGGCAAAGCCCTGTGAGGAATAGGGTGACTCTGGTCTGCAATGTATGGGAGCTGTAAGGGCACTTTGGCTGGTCCACACTGAACAGCTGTGAAGGTAGCACAACACAGCAGAAGGGTTTATAAATACAAAATGCCTGTGCTCCCTCAGCCTGATTGCTCTACAGCTCTGTCAGGGCAGACTACCAAGGAGGAATCAAGGAAGAAAGTGAATGGGCAGTGTTGCCTGTTTGGGTCATCATGCAGACTTATCTAAAAGTCCTTCCCGACTGACTGACAAGCAAGGAAAGGCTCAAGGTTTTTCCTTCTGGCATGAAGTATTATTCACAATGACATTTAATGTTCTATTAGGACAGTAGTAACATTTTAAAAAATAACAGCAATTTATGCAAGATGCAGGCCAGGCTGAGTAAGGTCTTAACAGCTCTACTTCAAATTTCAGTATATCCTAAAGTGCTATGAGAATGGCAAAAAAGAAGATTTGGCAAATATAGAAAACAGCTGCAAGTGGGTTAAAACTATAGACAGCTGCTAGTTTTTTTTTTTTTCCCAGAAAGTAATGGCAAATGATAGTCTTGGAAAAATGGGAATTGAGAATGGTCAGCTCCAAGTGATGCAAGGACCCAGCCCACAGGCAAGAGAAGCCATAAGGCACAGCTGACAGTCATTTTCACAGGTCAGGACATGAAGATACAGGCTCGTGGTAAATCAGTTGTGCAATAAGAATAACAAATGCAACAAATTTTCAGGTGGTTGTGGAGAGACTGAAGAGATGCAGAACCAAACTTTGTAACACACCAGTCTGGCAGATTTTTTGTTTGTATCATATAAATGTCCTTTTAGATAAATGCAGCCACTCCAGCACAGCTCAGACCTAGCAAAGTTCAACATGTAATTGAGGGCTCTTCTTTGACAACTTAGAGTATAACCCTGGCCACATGCTACCATGGATCTTTAACATGGCTCTTGTTATATCTATATGTCATCCTTAAAGATTTCCTTTATCTATAAGAAATGGCATGTATCAAGTCACAGAAAGAGTCTCAGCGTTGGTCTGTCATTTGCTATGGCAAAAGATGGACACACTAATGCAGTGTTTCCTAGAGCATGAAGACCCCTTCTTTCTGTGTGTGTCTCTCCTGTATTCGGGAACATTTACTTTGTGAAACTTTTGGGAGTAGTTAAGGGCTTGGTAAATCTGTGAGACCATTTCATAACCAGAATAATACTGTTTTTTAGTGGCAAGAAGCTTTTTACTTTTCTAGAAGTTAAATGGACAGGATCCAGGGTCCATTATTTCAATTTGTCTGGGGATCAACATTTCCGGGTGGAACCAGGAAAGGGGAAGAAATTATAGAGGTGCTGGTGTTTACCATGGGTATAAAGAAATCATGTTATATATGGAATTGTGTTGACTTTGACTATACAGAGGATGAACAGGATGGCAAGTGAGGCACCCTCATGTTTTTCCATAAGATCAGGGAATGGAAAGTTTTATACTTCTTCATCTGTACCAAAACCTTTTTATATGATACACAATGTTACATGGGGTTTTACTCTCACCATATTTTATTTCTTTATGTACTGCTGGATTAAGGAGAGAAATAAGCAGGATAAAACTATCACGATACAGAACATTTAAGGCACTCCATAGTAATGTGACACAATTATCTCTGAGTTGTGTATTAAAGTACTTGAGTTAATTAAAGTCAAACAATAATTGTTCTGGGACATGTGGGACAGTGATCAGACAAGCTGGTCCCCTTTGGCTGGCAATACAGAAGACTCAGATGTACTCCTGCACCTGGGAATGCTCATGGCTTTTTCCTCAGCATTTGCTCTATCTGTGGTTACCTGTGCCTCTAACCACACCCATCCCAATGACTCCAATGAGCCCTCTGAGAGGGTTACTGCAGACCCTCAGTTCTTAGACCACTGTAATCTATTAATCACATGCATTGGTACAGAATATGAAGATTGTATGTAAATAAATAAGTATGTATTGTATGAAAGATTGTATGAAAATAAAAAAGTATGTAAATTTTGAAGTACCAAATAACTCCTGTAAATTCCAAAAAGTCTGCTGGCTGCCTGTCTGTTGGCAGATGGGACTCCAAGCATGAGCATGAGAACTCTGTGCTCTGCTTTTGGAACCACTGCTGTGGTTCCACTCAATAATTGTCCAGCCTTTGCTAATAAAACTTTGATTTGATGCCTTGATCTCATCATACATATAGCCAACAACTTTAACTCCCATGTGACAGTTGCCAGGATTTTCTCAAATATATTTATATAAGTTACATTAAGATGGTGGCTTGTCCACAGCAGAAAGACAATCCCAATTGTCTTGCATCTTTCATTGTCTTGAAGGAATATAGCTAATAGTGCAAGGCTAATTTGTTGTGTCCATATGTGGGCTGTCCCAGGCCACTGTGTAGAGACAGCTGACTCTTTCAAAGGCAGCTTACTCTGGGAATCTAGTCAGGCTACTAAGCTGGCAGGCTTGAAGGTGCTAGGGGGTCCTGGTGTGTAGGTAAGGGGATTTGGCATGGGGATGCTCTGGGTAGTTAGGCCAGCGAGAAAAAGGAAAAGCAAGACAAGATAATGTGCCAGGAAACTGCAATATAGACAAGAAATCACCTGCTGCTGAATTTTGAATTAAGTATGGGTCTAAAATAGGGGTTATCTAATGCTTATGGAATTGCCAAAACCCCCTCTTCCACTACTTAGGTGACTACTGATTGTATGACAGTCTCACAAGTGAGGGGAGGTCCGCAGACAGTACTCTGCCATCACACAGTTAGAAACAGTGACCCAGTGATAAAGATTTTGGTTTTTTCCAATTGCTTTTCTCAACAGTTTTGCGATCCTTTCCTTTGCAGACCAAATCCCTGCAGAGTGTGTGGCAGTCTGGTTATGTCCTTGTCCTACTGGGCTGTCTTTGGAGGGGATGTGCATCTAGGACATGGGGGAAATGGGCATAAGGGGACCAACAAGCCAGCCACCCTTCTCTCCTCCACCCCCTTCATCATTAGTAGATGTCGTGAGTCAAACAGAGCTCCCACACTGCTCTAGTAACACGGGCCAGAGGCTGGAGTGAATACAGCCATTGTGTAAATAAGTAATTATGTAAGTCCCCTTCCAACCCCGGTGACCTGTGTCAGCATTTGTGGGCAGATGCCAGGCTAAATGGAAATGAGCAGAAGGGGTGATGCCAGCTGGCCAGGGCAAACCTTGTGTACCTCCTAACCCATACAGACAAGTGGCTTCAAGTCCACAGACACAAGAAATCTTTGATGCACAGTTATCTGAGAAACATTAGCTCTTTCCATGGTAATTCAGTGTCTCGCCCACTTTGGAAACTCAAAGGTCTAGTTATGACTTTTTAGAGACACCAAAAATTCAAGGAATAAATGCACAAAAATCTGCTTGGGTCTGAGAATATTACCTCTAATCCTGTACAGTATGAGCTGTTATAAGGCAATAAGAGTTTTGTGTTCTGCAAGCAGGGCAGATTTGGTCTTCTGAGGAGGGGAGGGAGCAGGTGGATGGCAAAGGCTCCCCCTAAAACCCATGGATTCAGGAAGATAATTCCCCTGGGATTAATGAAAACACACGTTGTTCAAGTGACTCCCTGCAGAGGAAATTTGGAAGTCTTTGCTTTGGGGCTTAAAAAGAATGCTTGGATTTGCTTACAGGTAATGAACAAAGGAGAAGAGGAGCCTGGTCACAGCAAATGGCGTTGGGTCTGTGCCTGGGGGAGGAGTGATTATCCTCAGTACAAAGGAATGATTTCTCTTGAAACAGAAGGTTGAGACCATATTTTTGGGGAAGTCAAAAGCTAACAGCTGTGATGGTGCTGAATGCAGGTTTAATTAATTTTTTTCTTCTGCAAGTTGTAGCCAAAGAGCTGTCATGAAGAGCTGGGTCATGATTCTACCTTCTCTTAATGAACTTTCAAAGGTTAGTGAGCTGCTAGGAAGTGTTCAGTGAAATCTGGGTCAACTGAGAGTATGTTCCAGACTGTGACAAGGTAATGCCTCCCTCTCTTCTCTGCTCAGGCCTGTCCTGCTTTCAGAGCAGGCTCACACATAACTCTGGCTTTCTTTAGGTGTCTTTGCAGTAGGTAAGAAATGCCCAAATAACCAGTGCAGTCACATATGACAAACTGAAGGCTTCACAGGCAGTGAGCTGTATGGACAAAGCTTTTTGGGCCACATATTTCCATAGCCTCTCCTCTGGTCCTTTTCACATTCACCCCTTTTCTGTAACAACATTATGGGTGGAAAGACACTTATACACAAAATCTCTGGGGAACAGAAATGATCCCTGAAAAGGTTTGTCAAAGATATCTTCTTGGCAAGAGGAGATGCTCAGTGGTTCTCTGATCTGTTGAACCGTGCATAGGGAGGGAATTCTGCAAAGTATCATCACGATTAAGTTTCTGTAGCCTTTTTGCAGATATGTAGAAAACATTAGAAATCACTACCTTTTGTTTCTTTTTGCCAGTGTAATCTTTCACTGGAATAGAAGTAGTCCGTGAGTTCAGAGGATAAATCAGTTTGTAAAGCCAGAAGCAGGCCTGTTTGTTTGAGATAGGCTTCTGCCTCTAGGAGCAGATGGAAGGACACAAAAGGTCAAGAAAGAAAGAGCAACAACCACATGAAATAGAGATTGATTTTTGCCTCAAATAACTCCTGAGCAGCAGTGCAAGAACTCTGACAGAAGAAACCCTTTCTAAAGCTCAACAGGTAGAAAGGACTTTGTGATCCTTCAAGTCCACAGTGGGGCAGGAAAGATGAAGAACAAGGACCTACAAGGTCCTTCATTTCTTCTCCACCTGACGTTACTGTTTCCAGCCCATATAGAAGGGTTTTGCCCTGTTGTGTGAGCCAGACAAGCTGTTTTTCCATCTTACAGTCCCCCAAGCTGCCTGAACAACCAGGGATAGCCCTTTCAGCTGGGGTGGGCCTGGGGATGCTGCTTGGTCCAGCTCCAGAAACTCCTCAGGCCGCCAAAGTCCCTCCTTCTGCCTGAGCAAACAATCTATTCAAGATCACTGAATGAAAGGCAGATAGGAGGGTTTTTTATTGCTGTCTTTGTATTTTATTTAATTACCTTCTTATTGTGGTTGCTGCCTTCCTGTGTGCTCCTCTAGAGCAGGAAGGAATAAAACTAAAGAAGCAGAGGAAAGTTCTAGAAATCACGAATATTCTGATCTGATTCTGATATTCTGATTCATATTCTGATACGATTCTGATGAAAACCACTGGTTTTCATTCTCTGTCTTATACTCTATTGGGAACGGAAGAATCCTAGAGAGCACACTTGCTGCTGCCAAGCAAATCTTTATTTTATAGCACAAAAGCAGCTTCCTGGACAAACAGCCTATCCAACCATGCATTTTTTCTCCCTAGTGAGCATCATGGTTATTATATGGAAAGTGAAAAGCAACTGATATTAAGACTTTAGGATCCTCAGATGGCCTTCATTTAGTAATTTGGAATTAACTTGAGGTTTATAGTCAGGGAAGCAATTTGTTAAATATAAACTAGAAAATTCAATCTCAAAGTAAATGACTACAGGATACACAGTGTTTGATACCGAAGGGAAAGGTACCTGTAAAATACAACAGAGTTGAGAAAAATAATAATAGTGAGGCTTGTTCTGCCAACAAGCATGGAACTGCCCACATTTTTGTATTCTGTGTTTTTTCTAATTTCATATTCATTTTCGGAATAGGATTGAACAGCTATTTTTTACTGTGATTCTCTATTTCAACCAACAGAACTTTTGCAGACAGCAACTCAAGGTCCCTGAAAAAGCTGGCTGGCACAGAGAGGAGTGAAAAGGCAGCAAGACTGCTGCTACTTAAATTAACTGAAACAATATTTCGGCCGTACAGGCTTCTGAATTCCCTCAGTAAGGCTTAAAAAGAGCCATCTGGTCAGAACATTACCTCTCTAGTAAGATCCTGCTTTGGAAATTGAAATGAGGCTCATGAGCACTCGTTAATGCTTTTTAAACAGGGATTTTGGAGGTGGGTAGCTGCCTTGGTGGGTTGCTTGGTGCAGAGCAGGTTTTGGCACGATGGTGGGCAGGTGTCTGCAGTGCTGGGTGTCTTCCCACTCCATGCTCATAGCAAAGCAGTGCCTGCACTGGGAATGTGCCGACACAGCATGGCCCTTCCAAAAGCAACTCACCCTGCATTTACCTCCTTGAGCCGGCAAGGATGGAGGAGTCATGCCTTGCTGAGGAGGAGCCCAGAGAGCTGCCATCCTCTGCAGGGCCTGTGTCCCCTGGGACAGGAGCAGCTCCCTCCTCCAGGGGCTACCTCCATGTGGAAAGGCTATGGAGGCCCACAGATCCATCCTGCTCCCAGCTCATGGTGAAACTTCACCCCGCGGGAAAAAGCAGTGTGCCAAGTCCTTCTCCCTCTGCGTTTTGGACACAGGTCTTTAATGAGTGGAGGAAAACAGATTAAGAGCCACTGAATGCCTGCTGGGGAGTGGAAAGGGTGGAAGCTGGCAAGAAAATGTTTTTGAATGAGTTTCTGCCCTGCTTAGGAGCTTTTGCAGCCCCGTGTAGTAAAATCTGTCTCCTTCTCTCCCCACCTGGCATAACTCCCTCAGGACTGATTGCACCAATGTAGGAACCAGTATAGCACAAGCAATTAGCTAATACAGCCCCGTCTGCTCTATTGTAGAGGTTCAAAATCTGCCCCAGATGGATCTTTCTAAGAGAAAAGCCTTCAACCATGACACAAAACACATTTATAAAGCATTTTTCAAATACTAAAAATGTATAGAGAAATTTTGACTATTAATTTGAAATTTTGAGCTCTCTTGATCTCAGTTTTGACATTAAAAATTCATTTGTCCACTTTTAAAAAGACAAACAACATAATTGTGGCCCATGCTTAAATCCCACCAGCACTCTGTCTTTGCATAGAGATGCACCTGAGCCTAGACTTCTTGAGGCTGGTGCTGCTTAAAGGTGGCAATTTATCACAAATTCCTGAATCCCCCACTCTGCAGTGAAAGGAATACACATTGCCTAATTAACATAAAGGACAGCACATGCCCTGTGCTCTCAGAGGGAGGGCTGACAGCGCTGCAGCCCTGCACACACAGAGGTGCCCTGTGCTGCCACTGTCACCCTGGGATGGGATCCAGCTTGGTTGGTGGCACCTCAAAACTCAGCAGTCTGTCCTGGGCAAGGGGAGTAGGGGCCTGGGCCGGTCCCTCACTCCCAGCTCTCCATAAAGCCCCAAGAGATAATGCCCTGTAAGGTGCGATATAATCCCTGTGGATTTGATGGGGTTTGATACAGCCCCATGCCAGAGGGATGCTCCCCGTGCATCCCTTCCAAGAGGCACCCTTTGGACATGGTCCCACTTTCCTAGCAGCCATGTGCTGCATTGAGACAGGGTGAATCCCACTTGGCTGGGGAGCCCTCCTTGGCTCCATGGCACAGCCAGGAGAGGGAAGAAAGTCAGGAGAGACCTCCCTGTAAGGCGGTGGGAGCTGGAGCTGGCCGAAGCACGAGGGCACATCGTCTCTAAGATACAGTGGCTTGGGGTAGCTTTTCCTAAACAAAGAGCATTATAAGAGAGCCACTGCTGGAAATTTCCATTCCTTTGTTGGGTTGATGCTGTGTAAATAAATGCATTCCTAAGATTTTTCATAATCCTGGAAAGGTCCATAAATGAAACTGCATAGTTTGCCAAATCACTGGAGTTCCTATATATTATTCCTCAGCTGCTGGGAACATGATATACAATGGCACAGAATATAATGCAAGAAACATATGCTAAAGGTCTTCTTAGAAGCACTCTGTGCATTTGTATGTGGCACGTACAAATATTTCTTTTGATTTGCTCTATGGGATTTAAATATTCAACCCATATTACAACTTGGGTTTGTGAAATACTTACCTTAACTCTAAATAATCCTTACCTGACAAGTGACCTTGGCAGCAGCATTTAGTTATTCCCTAGTTTAATATGTGGCTGCTTTGAAAGCATTTGTAAATTAGTATGTGAGATAAATGTGTGATCAACCTTTTATTTTACCCTTCTGCTTTTCCTTATATTTGAATTTTAATTAAAAGTAAGGCAATTTGGGAAGATTCAATTTCAATAATGATATTGTGCCTGACGTATTTACACATTGAATGGCTTAAAAATGCATTTTCAATGTCTCATCTTTTAGTCATATATAAACACTAACAACTTATAGAAGAGATACAGTCCTGTATCCAGTGTACTGGTAATATAAACTCAGGAGTTACCTAAATAGTAAAGACTATTATGTCCTCATTGTTAGAAATCAGATATTTTTCTTAAAATAGGGTAATAACTTCTCCCATTAACTCTACCCCCTTAGATTCAGTTAATCTGTATTTATAAAGTCACTTCCCTGTTTAATGTAGTACAAATGCTTTAGAAATTTCTAACAGAAACTGTCCTTTAGACTACTGGAATTATGTTTATCACCCTTCTTTTTTTTTATTTTTGAGCACCCTGACATCTATCTTATATCTAGACTTTCCAACAGCTATACCTGCTTTCTTTAGGATGAATATTTTAATTTTGAAAATCATATCCCATAGTAATGTAGTTCTACTGGAAAAATATTGAAATGACCTGGAAATAACACTTTTTAAGCACTTTTCAGTCTTAGATCTCAAAGTTTTAGAAAAAAGAGAACACTTAATAAATAGTTGAATGAAATACAAAATATACTTTTTCAACATTTGTTTCTGCTTGTCCAAAATACAACATTACCATTTATTTCCTGGGCATGCCATTTTTTAGTTGGATTAGAAATGTAAAAAACAGCCCCACAAGCAAAACAACCTAGAAACCAAACCAAAGCAACCCCTCAAACAGGACTATCTCCATAAGGCAAGCCCAAATACTTCTATCTCTCTAATTTCCTTCTGTTTGGACACTGCCACAGCATCTCTAATTCCACAGTGCTCATCTGAGATCCTAATTTTTCCTGACCTCTGTACTCACATTTGGAGGCTACTATGTCAAAGCTTTTCAGCGTCCGGGATGAAGTAGCCTGGTTCAGCCTTCTTTCAAAAGAAGATTATTATGGTAATTGTAGGTCTCAAATCGGAATAGATTATAAAAGCTTATTACTGTATTTTAATATAAAATGTTGTTAACTAAGGGCATCAAACTTTAAACCAAATTAATAGCAAACTATGATCGCAGAGACTGCAGAGCAGTAACTTATCTACCACACAAACAGCTGCACAAATCCCTCACATTTATTTTTTCCAGGCTTTCAACTTTGATTAATAACATGGTAAAACCATGCAAGTCTCAACCATATTAACCACAGCTATATTTTTAGTCTTACTGACATGAGCACTTTAATATAATAAAAGGGAAAGGAAAACAGAAGAGGTGTTTCATTAGGACACGAGGATTACTGAAACCGCTGTGTGGAGCATTTGCCAGGAGGTGGTAGGGGAAGAGTTATTACTCACATTTTAGCATGTCGTTAGGATGTGGAGCGAGAGGATCCCTCAGTGAGATATGTTTGCTTTGGAAAAAAAATTAAGTAATCAGACCGTCCAAGCTCTTCTCACTGACGCAGTCATAATAGCAAATTAGAAACTCAGTTAATGAGTTTCCAGCATTACATGGAAAACTATTTTTCCAATTTTGTTATAAAATTCAGTAATATGACAGTGCTATGAGATCCAGAAGTTCACATATTAACCTGCCAGTCCTTTTTTATTGATAGACGGCTACATGCAAAAATATATGAAGCATGCAACCTGGTTAAAAAAATAGCCTGCACCACAAACCCTCAGCAAATTTGCTCTTGCAGCTGATTACAGAAGCTTATAACATATTTTAAAAGCATTTATGAAGAGAAAAAAAATCCCCCAAACCCAAATAAACCCCCCCTGAATGGCTGATATAAACAAAACCCCTCAGCATTATGTCAGTAAAATAGCAGCTTCAAAACAAATTTAAAGACTAACGTTTGCCTAACATTAAATTAGTCATTATTTAACATGTTTGGCTTAATGATTATGGGATACTGGGACTAGAGTTAAATTTGATCCAGTCTCCTAATCGACTGTTCATATGACAGGGGTGTTCCTTAGATGAGTTTCTGACACTAAATTCAGCTGAATGAATAGTATTAAACACATAATAAAAAATATTTGGCTGAGTAAGTCATTTGACTTTTTTTCTTGCTGCATGTACCTGCCTACACATTTGCACCAGCAGTATGTTTGTAACGATGCCTTTTGTAAGGGAGCCAAGCCTTGTAAATCGGAATAATGGGTGAAACTAGTCACGTATTTTCTATTTCTATATTGTTTGCACAAAGAGAGCTACATTTCAAAATTGGGGTGGAGAGAACAAAGAGATCCAGGCATGCAGCATCCTAATAGTGACCCTGAAATCACTGCTCTGGACAGCACCCAAACAGCATAGTCATGGCTGTACTGAAAACAGCCAGGTAGCACAAAGGGGGTGCAATAGCCCAGCGAGGAGAAGGGCAGAGCAATAGCAAATACTTTGTCACACTTTAACTCTGAGAAGAAAGCATAATTTCTGTTTTGACCTTTGCAGCATTTTTAATGCACAACATCCATAGTATCAGAAACGCAGGGGATCAGGGAAGGCAGACACCCCAATTTTTTCTAACCCACTGGAAAGTGGAAAAAAATGTGCAGAAAAAATTTATATGGCACCAGTGAAAGTGAGACCCTATGCACAGTCCTATAGATGAACTTCTCGACCAGGGGGATTTGTCTCCTACTTGAATGCCACACAAGCACGTGTGAACCATTCCCACTCATCTGCACTCCTCATTCTGACATTGGGACTCTCCTTTTTAACTAGCCCAGGCTTGGCTAAGACTAAGATAAACATGTTTGGCTGCAACTTTTTTTTTTTCTTTCAAAAAGAGGCAAACTGGATTATAGCAAATAACCTTTAAGATAATTAACTGACAATGCCGCAACTAGCATAAAATCTTCCTTCAGGCGACCCCTAATTTAAGTATTACTGGCACAAAGTGGAGACAGATTGTGCATCACCACCGCAATATTTACATAGCAGAAACCCACAGAGCAGGAAACGTGAGACTCAATGATGCACTAAATTAGGAACAATCATATTCTAGTGTTAATTTGCTTTCTCCCCTATCCAAAATTCAGGTCCAGCAATTGGTACAAATGCACATAAAACATTCCCATTTTTAATGATTAAGAACCACAATCTGCAAGCAGTTTCACTCAAAAGTACATTCAATTACTACTGGGCATGTTTGAGGGATCAAACCCCCAAAAGTGAAACAGGTCTACCAACACAAAGATTTTTTTTTAAAAACCAAAAGCTTCCTAATGCATTTATTTCTTTCCATAAATGATGTCTGTGCAAGCAGTCTAAGTCCTCTGCCAGGCTACCTGACTTTTGGTTGCAATTATTTTCCTCTGACAGTAATGCTGTGATTATGCGGCATAATGGAGAAGCAGTTTTAATTCTCTGATGCTGTAGATACTTGCAGGTACTCAAAAGGCTGTGTAATCAAAGAATTAAAGTTAAATGGGGAGGAAGGAAAAGAGAGTAATTCTATTTCTAAAATATACTGGGAAGTGATACATTTATAATATACACTATCCAGAGACAGATTTCACAAGCAATACTCTTAGTTGCCGCACCCTTCGTAAGATAAAAGCAAAGAGCCATCATCAACCTTTCTAACAGAATCTTAAATATTATTCAAATTTGGTTCCACTATGGCATATTAACAAAATATTTACCTTGCCTAATCGCTGATGTTCTTCAAAAGCAGAAATCAGTTCTTGTGCCCACTTTATTTTTTCAGGGCTCGGAGAGAACTGTTCCTGGACAACAGCAATTTGGTTGGGGTGAATCACCTGCTTACCTACAAAGAAGATTAATAACACCAGAATCATGCATCGACAAACAGATGTTCAAGCAAAATGTTCCAACCACTTGAGGCTCTCATATGCCTTGCAGATTTTCTTGCTCTCTAACTAATTATTTTACTTGGTTTCTCTTATTTTTAAAACTGGAAAACAGGCAGATTTTTGACAGATTATTTTAAGAGTAAGAATACCTTGTGCTATGCTCGCATTCAGTATAGTTTGAAAGAACCCACGATTCTTTCTCCTCCCTCCCCATTTTGATCTGTACATCTTCTCTCAGTCGTTTCAGGTGCAAATGTTTGTCTTGGGCAGTCAATAACAATTAAGTATAGTGGATCTCTGAATTTGACTATATAAATAACAGCTCCAGCCACTCTTAAATAAGTCGTATTAAAGTGCGTTCAGAAAAGGAGATCTGAAGAAGATGGCAAGAGATCTGTAGGGCTGAAAAGTTACCAGTACCCTGAGGATCATTCCCTAAATTCTCAGTATTGGCTTAGCATCATATAACCCTCAATGTTGTTCAAACTGTTGTTGCTGCCATTATTGGTAGTTGCAGGTAGGCTGCAATATTTATTTAGCCACTGGTAAGGCACCAACAATGCCCTGAGGTTTTACAGAGCAGTTTTTTTTTAATCCTTTCTTGTATAAACATAAGAAAATAAAAATAGGTGTTGTCTTTTTCACTAGAGATTTTCAAACGTGAATAGACAGCCACATAATCCATTTTAATCTGTGATTGAATTTAGCTACCTTAAAACAAATACATGTCTAATTTGTTTGACACTTTAAAAAGTGCAGCGTTTGACGTTATTAGTTAATTTCTACGGGAATTTCACAGACCAGTGTGATTTCTGCGGTTTGCTTTTGAGGTGTATTAATAAAGGCAGGCTACCGTAATTCCCAGCTTCCTTCGGAATAAATTACTCTCCTCGGTGCCAGATAACAAAACTAGTAAGAGGGATGAGCCTGATCCTGCAAACCTGCCAGCAAGTGAGCAGTGGCCCGCAGACCGAGGGTCCCACAGCCCCGCTGCCGCCGCCGCAGCCTCTTGCGTGAGCGAGATTTTTGCACTTTGCCAGGAAAAGTTGGAAGTGTCAGGACCTAAGGAGGTTTCCTGCACAACGGGGTCTGCTCCCGTGTTCTTACTGACACTAAGCCAGCTGTACTTTAGGAACCAGCCCATCACTGGATCTGAGAAGTCTCACGCATGAGAGCAGGAATGCACCTATTTTCAGTGAAATAACCACTGCAAAAATCCCTGGGATTACTTTCATCAGGCTGCAGTGGGTCTGAGTGATAACCTGGAGTACAAAGAAACTCTACTTAATTAAATGAGCAAAGAAATAGTAGTCCTTTAGTGTCGCTGCGTTCCTTTGCTAAAATGCCATAAGTAGCTCAATTTTATTTCTTCTTAAATGACATTTAGTTTATGATTCTACAGGCATGCAAATATTAGTTTGAAATTTCAATATCACTACTATTTTTAAAATACCTTAGATATAGGTAAAAGCTTAAACCCCATTAAGAACTATAATTTTTGAAAGAAATTACACAAATAATTTTTTTAAACTAATGTGTTTTATCTTCTCAGGTCTACTCAGAGGTTTTTCGGTAATTTTAATAAAATGTCATAGTTAATAAGCTGATGATGTTCCTTATTTGTAATACAACAAATTCTCCATAGCTAAATTATTAATTCCAAAATTGAAGTGTGTACAGCAATTTGTTGAAAAATCCTAACGAGCTTTCTGAAAAAATTATTGAGTATATTTTAAATTATATTTTAAGTCGATCTCTAATTATAACAAAATTAAAAATATGTATATATGATTTTTTAAAATGTAAAACATTTCTGTAAAAAGACTTTCTTTTGATAAAGATACCTATAGTAGTAAACTATGCTTTTAATCATTAAAACACTACTGAACAATTTAGGGAGAACATAATCTAACTTTTGATTAATAGCACTCAGTTGATTTTTGTCACAGACTACCTATCCAAATAACTGTATAACAGACATAATGCCATGCAGGAACAAAGTAAATATTTTAAACAGAATTGTTGTTATTGACAAGTGACTGAGAGAGTGCAAAATTGGGAGACATTAAAATTTATGACCACGAAATCCTTTTTACAGTACCACTTGATATATTGTGTTTTAAATCAATACTTGTCAAACCTTTTAGGTAACTGTATGACGGTGTCATTTTAGTCTTCTACAAAAGACTGAAAACGAGAGGACACCTAGACTGTTTCGTATTTGTGTCTGCTTTCTCAGCATGTAGCACAGGACTTTTTATAATGACTAAGTCAGCTGTTAAAGCTTATGGCAAGGTTTACCTAATTTTTTACATAAACATTCCTAAAACCTATGCCCATTTATATAGGCAACACACTGATTTAAAGTCCACAGGTACTGGTAGTGTAAAACATCTTGATGGATGTCTATGGATATATAAATATGTATATTTTACTAAATATACATATGAGAGGACTATTAATTTGGCTGGATTACATTTGAAAACATTTGATTTTATGTTTATACAATCATTGAAGGAAAACCAGGCTGATTTTAAGATAATTGGAAAAGAAAACTTGGCTGCAATAAGCAGTGAGGCTCGTAATAATATTTAAATACCTGGTAAATTCTTCATTATATTATTTTGCTTGTTTAATCTTGAGGGAAGCTATTTGATTACATTAAGAGCAATTTTACTGGCCTAATATGGGAACATCTAAGGACATACAATGTTGCTAAATATTTTGGATTTGCATTGCTTTTGAGGGTGGTGAGTTCAGCCCTGTTCATGCAAATAAGTGAGTGTTCTCCAGCTATGAGAGCAATTTGCAAGACTCAGCTCATTTTAGTTCTGTTGATTTCAATGATTTTGATTTTTTATTAAAAAAGTAGCAGGGAGGGATCTTAGATTTAAAAAAGAAGAATTGCACATTTTGATTCATTATTAGGTTGACATTTCAGTACTTTCACATTATCAGAGGACTGTCAGTGGCAAATACAATGTGCATACTTGTGCTTTATACAAGGTCATGGATTAAGCTAGGGCCCATTTGTAATTTTCTGTGATGAATGTGAAATCGGAAATGTTAAAATGTTTCACTTATATAGATTTGGAAAAAAAACTTGCATAGGTTTGGAAAAACATGATTTTGCTATCAGTTTTGAAATTAGATTTTATTTCAGTAACAAACAGGAAAGATTATAAAAATATTAGATAAACTGAGAGCAAAAAAACAAGAACAAGTGAAATATTTTATATTGATCTAAAATATTTTTTTCTTTTTTCAGAAGAAAAGGAAAAATGCTGTTTTGTTTTAGCTCAAACAGATTTTAATTTTTTTCCCCCCACCAAATCAGTAGAGTCAGTATTGCCCCATCTCTAATTACAGTTGGACTGATTGTCAGGTTGTTTACTGAATTTTGGAAATATGTTGATGATAGCTGCAGAAAAGCAGGAGGAAAAGGGCAGGTGCCGTGAGAGCACCTTAATAAAATCTGTACTATTCACAGACCCTTACTCCTTGTATGGAAAGGCAAGTATGACACAAGTACAGCCAAGATAGAAAGTAATTTTACACCCTAAATTGCTACGTGACCTTTTTATTTGTCTTCTGTCTGGACCCTGATCGAAGGTCAGACAACTTCCACCATAAAGTCAGTGGAGTCCAAATCACCATCAGCATTGGTTATGCTGAACATTTCTAAATTTCCTAAATTGACAGCCTCAGTTAATCATTTAAATGCACATTAAGCGTTCAAAAAGAGTGCTCTCAAAATTTCTAGGCACCTGCAACTCCATCTTCTGTCAACAGGAGGTTCAGATGTTTATGTTTTTTCAAAAATCAAGCATTTCCTTGAGCTAGCTAGGAAATATTGGTCGAGACTAGGTAGCTGTCAGCAGGTGCTACCATTCAGCAGCTCTATTATTTTCCCAACTTCAAAAGCAGCTGAGTGAAGGGTGGAAGTCCACACGGCCGTGGATAATGTAGCTGTGAGGAGCTAACCATTTCACCTCCAAAACGAGACTTGGGTTTGCAAATGTCAAACCTCAACAGACAGTAAAGCAGAGTTTGTGCCGAAAAGCATCGATTGCTATTCTTTCACTGGCATGCCAAGGTCACTTAAAATTGCACTTATTTTTTTGTTTGGTGCTTTAAGATATCATATACAGCTAACTGTAAAACCAGAGTTTGCTAGGTGGCATTGTCAAGACCCACACTTTTGATGACAGAAACCTAAGGGATGTACTATTCTCATATGTTTATCCTGGATGGTGGTCAGAGAAAAATAATGTAGTTTTTGTCCTGTGTGTTAGAATTCTCCCATGCACATGTCAAATGGCTGCTTTCTGTTGCAACCCCCCAGTCTTTGGTGGCTGCACTGTCCCAGGGAGGTGTCCGAGTGACCTGGTACAGCAATCACAGGGTAACAGGCTGCATTACGGGACTGTGGGGCAAGGAGCCTGCTGCTCTTGCTGTCTGCCAATACCCATAGGTGTCACCAGCACTTACTGGGGGGAAAGCCAGGAGACGAAAAACAAACCAAAGAAAACAATAAGAAAATAACTTTCCCCTAGCAGTTAGCATATGAGATTTACTTCTCAATTTTTTTGCCTAAAAAGTATTTTTTAACTGCTGCTGCTGGTCAAAGAGAAAGGGCTCCAGTTGTGGAGGAGCCATTGCAGAGTACAGTATTGCCTCTCCTGTGCCCTGTGAAGGGAGGAATCACTGCACAGCCTCTACCCCAACTTCTCTTCAAAACCGGTCACACGCTTCATGGCATGCGGCTTTAAAAAGCAGCCTGTGACTTTTCAGGCAAAATTTCCAGCTGCAATTTTTAAGATAGTAATAAACACAGAAGAGCTTGATATCAATGAGTTTTTCAATAAATGACTTGAAACAAAAATCAAGTTATTTGTCTAAGTGACGGTAAACATAGCAACATATTTAAAAAGAACAAGATCCGCGTTCTTTTGAGACGTGGGCAGGAAAGTCGTACCAGTGAATCCCATTGAGGCACCTTCCCTCGATTGCCTGCGGAGCCCATCTTCATCATGGAAATCAATGTAAACAAGGTCTATTGCTTGAAGGCCAAAGGCCTTTGCTGTGACTATTATTTTTTGCCTGGCATATAGAATATCGTGAGCTTCCTTACTGCTTGTTGCACCTAAGAAAATAACGAGAACAAAGAAAAGCTGACAAGAGTGTTTTAAACCTTTCTGTTTTAAATATTTCTTATGTTAAAAAAATGGAGAAACTTTGAGATTCTATTTAACTGATTTAGAAAATATAAGAGGGATGTAAGGCTATACTGTAAAGTCAAAACAATACTTTTCTGAGGAAAAAAGGAAAGCCGCTTTAGCAAAAAGAAAAAAATAACATCTCTCTAAACACTAGCTTATAAATTCAGATTTTGATTTAGTTTAAATCAGAAGTTGAAAGCCTGAAGTCAGTGGAAGCTTTGTCTGGTAAGGACTGCTGACTTGGCTAAAATGAAAGTAATTATTTGATTTTACTATTTACTGCATGTACAGTGAGAAGCATTACAGCAAGAGAAGCTTTACACAAATTGATATACTGGGTCCAACTAAATGGTTAAAAAATTCACACTGAGAATAGAATTGCACTTTCCTTGGTTCTGATTCTTGTCACAACGGATGTCCTAAGCTGAATATTTAAGCTTTAGTATTTGAATGCAAAATTGATGGTAGATGACTTCTGAGAAGAAGCAAAAGTATTCATGAGACTTCATGTGCTACCAGCTAAGCAATGTACTTATATGGTGGGAAAAAATAATAACAATAATAACCATAAGGTAACTATGTAGATACAAATTTTCAGTCTGTAAGGAATATTTTAGTAAAGCAATGCTGATTTTTACATTAACATATTTATTTTTAATGTAGAGGTTCATAGCTCTGTGCTTTTATCTTTTATCTTTAAACTAAATCAGAAGCTAAGTGCCCTCTTATAAAAGAAATGGTGAAGCACTTTTTATTTTTTAGGAAGACTAATAGTGCTTTCATGTGAATATGTGGCTGCATTGACATGTAACATCTTTAAAATAAATTTATGAAAGCAAAATTTAGCAGGAGAGTATTTGTGCTTGATATCAAAAGCCTGAGTGACAGTTGTATGTAAAGAAGTGGTGAAGCAGACACCAGAATGTTAGGACTTTCAAATGTAGTTCTAAAAAGCATGTGAATGTTGTTTATGCATACAATATTTTAAAATTATTTCAGTGACTCAACAGGGTGGGGGTTTTTGTTTGTTTATTTGTTTGGTTTTGTTTGTTTTTGGTTTTTTGGGTTTTTTTTCCCCCATTAACTTTTGGTACTGACTGGCAAAAAGCACAAGAAAGTCTCAGTGCCCTGTAACACAAGGGCCATGTTTTAAATTGCCAGTGGTACGTTCTGCACTGAAAAGAAATTAAGGAGTAAAATGAAAACATAAAATGCAGACTCAAGTGTCATTACTTTAATTATTGCTGTCAGAGATTTCACAGGCTTCTCCAAAGCAAATGCCATACATAAACATTTATAGTAAAGAGACAAGTAACAACCTATGCTGGCACGAAAATCCTCTCCTCCAAAGACAACTGCATCCAAATGAAAGCCAACCTGGGATCCTGTTCTCAGTGCTTCTTCGCAGACAGCCTTCAAGTGAGAACAGAGTATTAATGTCTACAGAAATGCAGGATGCAGAGAGACTACAGAGGCTTCTACAGCAACTCAGAATTACCAAAATCCTTCTGAGAATATTGCTCCTATTAAGCAAAGCCACTGTAGATGCTCGACAACGCACAGTGCTTTAAAATGACTCAGCAAAAGAGAAAAAGTATTTTGCTTTCCCTAAGCACCCATATAGCAAATACAGGACATCAATAACAGGTTCTCCACCTTCTGGTTTACATTATGCCCCAGGTGTTACTGTGACTACTACTTCAGATATTTATGTAGCAATATGAAACAAAACATTTGGCAAATATTGCTTAACAACAAACAAAAAGGATCAAATTTGATTGGTTTGACAAGCAATATATCTGCATGAGAAACAGAAATAAAGATCAGAAAGTCTTCTATGAAATAAATAATATGAATGGTTTACAATTATTTTAAGTTCCTTACAGGATAGAAGGATTGCCAATTTTAAGTTTCCAGCTACATATAACTAAAAATAAGCTAAGGAAGTTAAAAATGCAACAAGTGCTGCAGAAAAGCATTAAAATAAAAGTAAAACAATTCTGCTGCTGTAGCTTTTTTTCATGAGGAGAGTAGTATTGCTATTTTATATTGATGTTTGGATAATATTAGTATCTTTTAAGGCTAAGGTACATGGAGAGAGACATGTAATTACCAGCTCTACTAACGGGTGCTCTTCTATGGCAGCTGGTGGGACACAGAATTATTCTTTGACAGAGTGTGCTTTAAAAGGGAACTCTCCTGCCAGCATCAGCAACTGCAACATTAAACCTTCACTATAAAATACTGTAGGTGAATAAAAACCTCAGTGGTTTAAAATACAATCTAATTCTGTGTTTGCACACTGGACAGGAGCGTGTCCATTTGGTTACTGCTTTATCATGCTTGCAGACAGGTTAGTGTGTGCTGTAAGATAAATGGCTGTATCAAATGATCAGGCTGCCTGTGAGGTACTTCTGGAGGTACTTCTGATCTGTGTGCCCTCAGCTGGTCTGAAACTTTTCCCTTAGAGCTTGGGCGGGGGACACAGTGCTCCTCGTGCATGCACGAGTTCTTCCATTTAATTACCATGTTGATCTAAAATTAACCTAAAAAGCAAGCATGTTTTTCGGGTATTTTCAAAGTTAATTCTGTTCCTAATCTTAGCATTAAACACTCCATCATACACACAAAGAAACAATAACGTGGAATTTGGTTGCAATGTTATTAGCAGAAACCATTATAAAGATGCAAGTTTAGCAATAGTGAAATGATGATTAACTCCTATTTCAAATGAAGTGTTATACAAAAGTTGCATCTGACAGCTACTAAATAGCCTGCAACACTGAGTATTCCAAATCTTTGGAGAGGCCCTTTTCTACTCCAAGTGTGTTAAAAAAATAACAGGAATGAAGAGAGGTTTTGATATTTGGTGTCGACTGTCTGGAACTGTTCTGTCACTGGAATACTTTGAATTTATGAAGGCTTTTACAATACAAGCATCAGAGTTAAATGTTTAAATGCTTTTGGGGATTGAACAGTAAGTTTTGTATTTTTTAACCTTTTTTCCTTGGTGAAATCAGGGAGAGACTGAGGAGTATTCTGCTTATCCTAGTTTGCTGAGATGGCAAAATATGAACACTTCAAGACTTTCTTACCTTAAAATTGAGCAAGCCCATTGCAGTTTCCACAAAGGGGATAAAATTCATTGGTTCTACAAGTGTTCGGCCTTTTAGGTGATGTAAGAATTTGTCTGAAAACTAAAACTAGACAGAATGAACTATCAGAGGGAAAAAAAAGAACAGTCTACATGTTCACGTTCATTACAACATGGCAAATATTCACCTGACCGTAACAACACCCCTCCCCACCCCAAAACTTGATAACTAAAAAAATGAAAACAGCTTTTAACAAGCCCTGTGATTTGAAACTGCAGCATTCCCATACATTTCTAAATTTGGAGGCTGGTTTGCAAGGAAAAAAAAAAAATCCAAGCTTAGCACCTCTCACCCTGGCTTAGTGAAATGCAAATCCATGGGCTCTGGAAAACAATGAAGTGCTGCTGTACCTGAGGTCCGGTTTTGTTTCAGGTCCAGCACTGCCATCACTGGAAGCGCTCCCCAGCCTTCTAAGTGGCATCCGTATTATTCATTACGGCACCGTTACCCTTTTGTTCAATAGGCTTTTCTTCATAATTTTTTAGCTTACCTAGGAAGGCCTTAAAAAGGAAGTTTAATTCTTTGAAGACCAAAGCTTGCCAATTTTTTCCATGAGACCAGTTCACAGCTAGCTCTGAGCTGCCAGTGGGGTAGCCCAAATTCCAAAATCTATCATCTGGAAACATACAAAAGCTCTTGCACAGATTTTTCCCCTTTCAAAAGGAAAAAAAAAAAAAAAAAAAAAAACGGGGGGGGGGGGGAAGCCTTCAGCCCTATATTGTAAATGTATTATGTCTGTCCAGATCGAGTAATTTGCGTCAAGATAAACATATTGCAGGTACAGCAAAAATGTTAGTAAATAAAGACAAAAATCACATATGCATATATTTTAAATTTAAGGAATATTCGACTATTAATGGATATCAAAGGAAAGGGAATTTTAATCATCTCTCCATTCAGTCTCAGTTGGGTAAATCATATCTAAGAGATTTGCATAAATATAAACCATCAAAGACTTTTCATCTTCAAAGGGGGTTTCAAGACCCTATAAGCTTTGTACTGTAATCATCGCAGGTCACAACCCTGCAGGAATAAGGCTGCTATGGCAACATAAAAAACTAATGCTTAAGGCTTAGCATAATATTCTGACTAATAGAAAGGAAACTCATTTTAAAAGCTGGCAGCCTATTTACCAGAAGCTGGATTAGAGGTGTTATTTCCCCTTTTAGCTTCCCCCCACCACCCCTCCCCAAAAGAAGGAAAATCTAATCACCCAGATCTTGAAAAAAAAAAGCTTTCCAGCAATTTGCAGTAACTTTACAATTAGGCCAAAATAAATCACAGCTTTCTGCGATCAAGAATTCTGCCCTCCCATCTCAGGCTCTGCATCATCACCATGGCCCTCTTGGTAACTTTTCTTTAGTGAAGAGAATTCCACTCAAAAATGTGCAAGGAGAAAAAAAAAATCAATTCAATTCACTCTGTACAGTATGGCAGGTTACTACAGTGATAGAAAACAGTAAAGTTCACCCAGGCAAATGCAGAAAATGAGGTAATATAATGGTATCAGCATATCTTCTTAAGACTCCTATCTATTTTTTTTTAGAAGGAAAAAAAAAAGGTTAAAAGTGCTACTGTGTGCATATTTTAGGTGCAAGTTAAAGAGCAGAGTTCTTGTTTTATTTAAAAATATTTTAAAAGCCACACTCCTGGAATTCTTGCTATCTTTTGTTTTGAAGTAAAGCAAAAAAAAAAAGCACATTTAATTAAATATTGCCTCCCTTCCTCTCCCTTGTAAAAGATTTGCAATAAGCACCAATACAAAAGGTAACGAGTGGAGAAGTTTCAATTAATTTTTTTTTTTTCTCAAAAGGAGACGATTAAATGTTTCCGGCCCGGTAAAGTGTTCATTTCAGGGAGAAAGGGGGAAAAAAAAAAAGAAGGCGGAGGAAAAAAAAAAAACCCACAAAGCTTGGGGAGGGGATGAAGTAGCAAGGCCTCAGCAATTCTTTCAATTCCAGTGCACACCCAATAGTGTGTCGGGAAGAATGCACACTGGTCGGGATTTGTGGGAGAATTGTCCCGCCACAAAGGAGGGAGAGTTACGCTTGTTATAGTCCAATAAGCCATGCCAGTCAAACAAGTACCCACACTAGGGACAAAAGGAAAGCAAGAGATTCTCACACAAAAGAAAACAAGTAAGCCCATCTTTTAGTTGTGCATCAGCCTCCAGGTTTTCTGTTGCACATAAATAAAAATGAAAGGGGGGAGCGGGTGTGCGTGGGGGGAAAGAAACAGCTTCTGGGAGGCTGAAAAATCATGCTGGAGTGAATTTTTTACGATTGGGAAAAGAAGGCAGTGGCATTAGGCAGAGTGTGTTCTTTGTGTGCAAAGGTTGGGCAAAGTGAGACTGAAGCAAAAGAAGGACAATGAGGCAGAAGCTTCTGAGGTTGGCTTGTTTTCCATGATGGAAATATACGTTAGTGAGAGGGAAAGTGGAAGAGGATGAGAGGACAAAGAGCCCTGGCATCCCATCTCCCTGCGAAACATACTTGGTGGCAGCAAGGGCTCTGCCATTTTGGTATCATGAATATTCATCACTGACAAGTTCTGTCTAACACTTACATGGCTGTAAACCCTGAGAGGTGCACTCTGGTTAATTTAATTACCCGTTGGTGGAAGGGGATGGCGAACCTTCCATGGCAAGTGGTGGAGGCCGAAGGGGCAGCGCCACAGAACGGATGGGGACTGTCACACACCCGGCGTACGGGGCTGTGCTCCATTGTGTGCTCAGGCCCATCTCAATGGTTTGATCAAGGTTAGGTGCTGAGATTAAAATAGATCCTAATATGCCTGCCTGCCTTTCATCACAGCTTGCACGCGTCCTAGTTGCTCAGCTAGCGGTTTGCAAAAATATAAAGTGAATAATTAAGCATTATTCCTTTACTGGTGTGTTACAGCAATAATGGTATATCCAAACAAGCATCCCTCTTTTTTTGACAGTTAAAACAATTATAGCGTAATTAGGCCTATTTCAAAGTTTTCTTAAGTAATTTGACATGCCAACCATTTACATTTCAAGTTTTTATTGGCTGAAAAGTCAGTTGTGAAACACAAACACACCTGTCAGCAATTAAAAAGGAAGAAGTAGAGAACTGTTCAGGAAATAATATCTGTGCTAATTAAAAACACTAGTTAAAAGCTTCCTGTTTGTTCCTCCAGTTGCCCCAAGGAGTGACCTTCCCCCCAACCCATTTTTTCATATATTGCTAACATGGTTTCCCATCTCCTGCTTCCAATGCATGTAACTCAGGCTCTTGGACAGACAATAATTTTGCTTGTTAGGGTAGTCTGAGAAGAGTCAGGCACTTACCCTTCTACTTTTGATAATATATTCTGACAGCAATATTGGTTCTTTGTCAGCCATGGGAGAAATACACCTGGTTTTCTTTATAAACGTGTTCCATATATGCTTTTTATACAGCACATCACACGCACGTTTAAGTGGATGCACTGCCCAATCACCTCAGCCAAGCAACAACATCAGATGGTATTTGCAGCCTTCCTCAACTCACAGTCATTCATCTCTGTGCCTGTGTGAACTTGGCCCAACAGCTTCCGTCAAAAGTTACCGTGTTGTTGGTACTCACCCATCTTATTTCCTCAACATTTTCGACCTTTGGCAGCATCATGCTTGAAGGAAGGGTCTTGGACTGCAAAAGCACCTCTAGATCTTCTTCTGCAAGGCCGCTGGACACAGAGTTTATCCTGACACACTTTTCAGCATGGCCAAAGTCAAACTCTTCAAGGGTTTTCACAATGCTCAGTCTTGCTTCTCTCTACAGTATATATGAGTTCAGATGCACAAGAAAAGAAAAAGAAAACATATTTTCTATTGACAGAAAAACACACTGAGAAGAAAACCTGTTGAAATGACGTGGGGGAAAAGCTAGACAGCCAGTATAATGGTTTCCCCAAAATGTCTGTCACTCTTGGACTTTATTGAAGCAGTCATCACTAGAACCTCACAATTTTACCTTTCTCCTTACTGTTTCTTTATAACTGGTAAATTCAATGCATGGGGTTTCTACCACTTGCAGAAAACAAGATTTTTGTGTCTGCTAGTCCTGAACACATGTAACAAACACAAATCTTTATGCTAACATAATGTGTTGCACTAACTGTCTGCTCTCTCCAAAATGGCTCATTCTTAAATTTTCATTAAAAAATTAATTTTTGTAATTTAGCTCTATATTGCCTGAACGTCAAAAAGTACAGACGTATATATACTTCTTTGGTTTTCCTTTACTCCATGTATTCAAAGTGCATTAAAGGTGGTAATAGAATTCACAACTTGCATATAAAAGCAGCACTGAAATAACTCCAAGGTTTTTCTTAGACCACATAAAAGGGTATTCTGTTGGCACAAAATAAAATCTCCAAAGACACATGCTTCCCCTGGTCATTTGCTATTTTTGTGAATGTAAACTTACAAATCTGTTTAATAGCTGATTTGCATGAAGAATACTGGCATGCTTTTCTGAAATGAAATGCATTTCTTGGCCTGGAGAAGGGTGTAGGGGTTGAAGAAAGGTGCTGGGCTTCTTGCTTCCTGCCAACTGAAGTTTCAACCCGAAATCCCTTCCACTCACCAACAGCCCCTAACAAATTTGCATTGTCAAAATGCACACTTATCATTTCATTTGTGCAGAGTTTTTATAGGGCTCATAAAACTTTAAAGCTCCTGACTCGTGGAGGCTCAGGAATGACTTTAACAATATGCAGTTGCTGAATAGAGATGCTTTTCAAGAAAAAAGGCAAACTCAAGGGGAAGAAACAACAACAACAAAAAATCATCAAAGTTAATATCCAGGCTAACACAAATCAGCAAGAGAGCACATGACAGTAGATTTAAACCAGACGGATGCAAACCTCTGCCGGCAAGAGGGGCAGAGGTGGTTTCCCAATGTGGTCTGAGTTAAACAGTGTGAGGGAACAGTAGCTTACAGTTGTCAGGACCGATGAGAACAGGGTCTCCCAGGCCAGTTTAAGACAGCTCTGCAGTGTACTGATTTACAGGGCTGGGACCCCTGATAATTAGGGTACGTTTAGAGAAAAGCAATTGGTGGCTCTAACTGGTTAAAAGGAAGGAATAATGAAGCAGAAAGTTAATGAAATCTGAAGCAAACAGCCTTCAGCTTGGGGCTACTAGCCATGCTCCTCCGAAGGCTGGAGCATATGTCTGTTAATCGGGCAGACAGGAACAAGGCACCCATGTATGTATCCCTGGGTTGCGACCAAGGGGCACGTTCAGAGGGAACCTCTGGAAAATGCAACCCAAATCATTCCAACTGCTGTGAATGGACTCTGTCTGGAGCCATTAGGAGCCACATAAAGATGCATGCAGTTTAGTACAAACATGTTCAGCTGGAAGACAGCTCCAGCACATGGCTGTCTGAAATGGCTCTTCCAAATTAGGTAAACCCAATCATATGATGCCAATACCGGGAAATACAAATCCCCTGTTTTCCTTCTCTGACCCAAGGTAACGGGTTTCTAGGGCTGGGATGAAAGTTTCTGGACATGATGCAGAAGGGTAGCTTAAAAGCATACTCCAAACCAATTTATGCTTTTAATTAAAGTCAGATTATCACTGTTTCAGAACACACCAATGCAATTTGCAGAAGAGAGATCTTCCCAAAGTATCCTTTAAGGCAGCACTCAATTCCAGCTGAAGGCACATCTCCAGCAAACCTGCAGCCTAATTTATTATGATTTTTTTTCAGAATATAATAATGAGCACTAGATCGTCTCATATCTATTTTTCTCCTCAGTCTGCAAACTCCCTTCCCAAAAAAGACAGATCGTGTCTTTCTAGGTATATTTCCATACAAAACACTTATTAACAGGCTGTTGCTGTTATCAATTTACATAAACTAAATGTGCAGCCCTCTGGTACGTATCCCAAAAATAACCAACAACTTCACTGAATTTATACCAACCAACAAACATGGGGAGGGGGTTGATGTTTTTCCCCATATTTTAATAGAAAATATGTTGCTATGTTAGTTAACACACCCATGCCATCTGTTGGGTTGAGAATTGATGCGTTTTCTTAGAACTATGTATTAGATCTCTCTGCCTAGATACCCCAGGAATGGAAATGTTTCCTTTCCATGATATAATACTTCTAGTCACTGTAGTTTCCACTGCAAGAATCAATTTATGTTTTTAACTGTGGAACAAACTGACGGGACCTGGCTGCCAAAGTCAGAGCTTGTGAGGGGGCTGACTCTGTGCCTACCCTTCCTACAATGGAGGAAATCCAACTGATGTTAGTGGGGAGTATCAGGTTCCCATAAAGGTTTCCAATAAAACATTTCATGGGTAAATAAAAAAATTATATACTAAAACCTTTGACCAAATGTACTAAATTATGTACTAAACCCTTTGACCAAATGTACTAAAAACATGGAGAAAAGGGAGACCCCTTTCTGCCTCATTAGGCAGGGAAATGTACATGCTATTCTTATTGTAGAATTCATGCAAAAGCTAAAATCCTAACCTAGATAAACTACTCCAACATTATAACAGAGAAAAAGGTAGTCTTTGATACAATAATATCCTTACTGCCAAGAATGGTAAAATTAGAATTTTTAAGGAGTGGTGAGAAAAATATTTGCCCTGTCCTTCACATGAGAACTATAACATCAGATAATACTTTGTCATGAAAGAACAGCTGATAAAGAAATAAACCCAATCATTAAGTAAAATATTTCATGCTCAGGTAGCTTGGCATGGTGGTATCCTCCTTGGGTCCCATGTGAATTGGGTTCTTTATCAAACTGAACAAGAGATAAAGACAACAGAGAGCTCCACGGTAAATAGTGATACTATTAAAATACTTTAAATTTGCGACTTGGGCTGGAAAGCTCACTGAGGAAAAAAAATGGTTGGTCAGGGTGGCTACTTTAGCACCCCTTCTGTTCGACTCTGAGGAGGACACAGGAAGAGGTTCATTACCATGTGCAGCTACGCCAACTGGTGAAGATAAATGTTTCGGTGACGTAGCATTGCTGACAAATCCATTGCTACCCAAACACACAGTCACCGAAATTAAAAATGGGAATATGCACATTGCCGGCTCCACTGGCACCCGTTAAACCTAATAACTAACCATCCTCATGAGTTTCTAGCTCTGAATTATCAAATCTGCAAAGAAAACAACATCCGTCCACTTTTACACTCCAGTGGAAGAGGTGGTCCCTTGCGGCAGGGCTGCGCAGTCTCGCCATCTGGAGAATAAATCGAGTGTGAAGTACAGTATAGTTTGGGACCAAGCTCCGTGGCGGCAGCCCAGCAGTTAGTTCATTAGTCCCAAACTTGCGGGGATTAGTGCGGTATCAGCCCTACTGTCGGATGGGATCAGGCAGGCAGAGCGCGAGACTCGGGGAAGGGGGTGGCGGCAAAGAAGGAGCCCCTTGGGCTCATTGATAAAACCACACTGTATTAGTGCACCTGAATATGTGCTCTTGGTAACAATATTTGGAAACAGTTTCCCATCATCTGAATCAGTACCTTTTCATTTCTCCTTTTTTTCTTTTTCTCACCTTTTTTTTTTTCCCTGTATGTTATATGTCAAAACATAGAAATTTCCACTTCAGAACAGAAAAACTAAAGAAGAAAGAATGCCACAGAACTGGAAGTTCAGCCACCCACTCACCTTGGACACACTGTTAATACAGCAAAAATGAAACAAAGATGGTCAGATTAACAGCAGATGGAAAAAATACATTTTCTTCTTTCTTTTCTAACTGGTACAATTCCTGACAATCCTGCTTTTCAGCACTTATTTCTAGATTTCTAGACCTACCTGATTTTGACAACAAAATCTCTGTTTTGCTTTATTTTTTCTTGCCTAGTCTTCCCCATTTTTTTCTAAAGACTTCCAGGTCTTAGTGTAAAGGTAGTGGTCATACTTAAATATACGTTTGTATATAGATAGCATCCTGTTAACATCTTTTGGTAACGGTTCTTCATATGGAAATGTAAATATATGATGCACTGAAATGGCAGGCCAGAATGTATCATCCTCAATACCATAATAAGTTGGCATGTTTCAAATAGGAGAGGAAAAATTAATTACTATAATCACAATTCAAGTTCTTTTTTTTGTGACATGTTTGACATGGTAAAAACATACAATTATGTGTTAATGTTAATTCCTTGGAGTGGTTTGTTTACAGAACTTGACATTGCTGAATCTTTTGTTACTTATATTAGTGCATGCCATAGGAATGCACCTCTCAAATAAGATTTTGCAGAAGTACACATATATATAGTAGCTTTTGTGCATAATAGAGTTTCTGCAGGGGGAAAGTCTGACATTTTCTCCATGCATAATTCTCCATCAATGAAGTGATGCCATACAGAATGATAGCATACAAATGCCATTCAGTTTCAAATTCACAAATGGGATTGGCAAGAGAAAAGACAAATTACATTTGTTTTTAAGGAAACAAAGAGAACCACGAATGTGGACCAGAGTGCTTCTGAGAGCAGGAGGTACTTGTCTCATGAGACTTGCTTTCCACCTTACATATATCAGGTACTTGTGAGAATAAATCTTTGAAATGGCAAGTACGTATTTCTAGTTAGTCTTGTTAAACTGAGAAACTGCTGTATAATATGCACAAAGCCACCAGGAAGTGTCTATTAAATATTTTCTTATTCTTACCTCTGAGTAGATAATCAGTTAACAAGTTTTTAAAGATTTAAGAAATTTTAGAACATGTTTTCTTTTAGTTCAACATGGTACACACCAAACCCACTATGTAACCAATCCTAAAGGAAAAAAGGGGCAGGAGTGGGGAGGAAGAGGGAGAATAGAGCCTCCATCATGTATGTTGCTGTCTCTTCTCTGTATTTCAGGTAAACAGACATTTTAGCGTACTAAAAGACACTGATTTTGCTGCTACTATTTCTTGAAGTCTTCATATTATTTCTTTAATAATTATTTGGTCTTTTTTTTTTTTGTTGTTTAATACCAACCTTTTCACTTGTCTGAAAAAGATTCTTCATGACATCAAAATGAGTCATCTAACTCTGTACACTTCTAGCATCTGCTGCTTTTCTCTCTGCTCTGCTAATTGTCCTTACATGCAGTACATGGTCTAGCAACACTAAAACAATGCAAATGTCAGTAGTCAGCATTGTGAGCTAAGCAGCAATTCAATTATGCTCTGCTGAGGAAACCAAATTTCTTTACCCATTTCCCTAGAAGTTTTATTTAAGGTCTGGGAACACATCAGTGCTATCAACAATAGCTACCCTGTATTTTTAAAAGACAAGATCTCTAGAAGGTGTCTAGGAACAGCTGGCAGTGCTTGCTGCCATGTAAGCCTAGCAAGCCTCTCACTCCCTCTACCAGCGTGGACTATGTGGATCCTGAAGATATTAGGTGGGAGTCTATCCAACACCATCAGAGTTGGGCAGTTTTCACATAGGGTGGTCAGGTGGCCTGTCCTGAGGTGCTGTGAATGTGGAGAACCAGTGAACAAGAGCCTGAGGTTGCCTCAGCCAGCAGCCAGGAGCCAGGGCTCATCAATCCAAATAAAGTTTTAGGGGTGCTCAGCTATGTAAGTACTAAATTTCTGCTGAGCCTGACTATCCATGGATATGGATATGAATGCAACAGCAAGACATCTTCACAAGTTGTTATCAAGGTATTTTTCTGACTTGCACATATCTCAGAGAAATGTAAACAGAGGCCAGTAGGCTGCTAGAATGAACAGGCACCTAGAAATATTCACATAATATGAGGACTGAGTATAAATGTCTCAGTAGCAAAAATGATACAGCATGGTATATGTGTGTGTGTGTCTTTGTGTACATAAACACAGAGACAGGCTTATACCTTAAGATTATGTGTACAGAAATGTTTCAAGAGGTTTTTAATGATAGTAATATATACAGCAGCTTAAATAAATCAGTTTTGTTCATGTAGGTAGGCAGCTATTCTGTCTGCCAACTTTTATAAACACTTACAAAAGAGATGCAAACAACCTGTCAATTAACACAAATCAAGCTAGCACTAATTTAAGCTGGCTGCATGAAGTAGTCTCTTTACTTTTTCCCCTGGTTTCTGAAGATACTTTTTGTTTTGTGACAGATTAGCATCACAAATGAAAATTCTTTAGAAGCATTAGTGTTAATTAGTCTTCCTGAACAGTCCAAATGAGCTACTGAATGATGAAATAAGGCCACAAAATAATCCAATATATCAGTTAAAAAAAGGGTTCTACTTTTCTTTCATCTGAACTTAACAGTATGTTAATTTTATTTAAAAATACTACAGTTTAACATGTATTTACTTGGCAGGTGTAATAGATAACTATGGAAAATGTGTGCATTTAGACATCTATTTTTTATTTTTACAAGTGCATCTTCTTGTTAATGCTGATAATGACATACTGCTATCTATCAAAAGAACATCTGCTTTAGCAAACTATCAATCCCTCTTCAGCAGCTGATTTCAGATGTGATGGTTTTAAGTGAGATATGGATCAAATGTTTTAAAGATTGGCAAATTATTGCCTCAATTATTTAATAAATCAATTGAAAAAAAATACTTAAAGGCAAGAGAAGTAAACAGAGGTTTTCTGAAAAAATCCCGACTGGCCAGAACTTTATGTCTGCTTGTACTGGAGGAACCAGTGTCTGCCCCAAGCTGCTAAATAGCTTCTAGGAATGAGAAAGGCATTAAGAAAAATCAGGTTAGGTGTGCCATGGCATCTTTTATCCTTCCTCTTTTCTGGAATAAACTTTTCCCAGCCTACCTACAGTCTCAATAAAACTGTGTTTCAAAGAGAAGGCTTGAAACAACAGTTGTGTTTCTGGTGTTGTGCAAACACTGATTAACAGTTCTTATCTCAGTTTTCATAAAGTGCCTTATCTGCATCGGTAAATTAGCAAATTAATATTCTGTAATGTGATCAAAGCCCCACAGAATGCCCTAAGCCTAAGTGCTCACAGTAAAACTGTAATAGTACAAAAAAGCTCTCAACTCTTAATTTTCAACTTACATTTTAAAGTTAAGTGGTGTCACCTTGTAGATGCATGTATTTCCATTCAGTGGGGATTCAAGACCAAAACTGGTCACTCAGGTGTCTTATGCTGGGCATGGCTGTCCCAGGACATCCTTCCACCAGATGGGTTCCTGAGCCATCTAGAAGAGGACTTCTGAAACCTTCTCATGCCACAGGCATTGTTTAAAAGTAGAAATTACCTTATGTAGTACCCTATATGCCCTTGTGATATCATGCTATTCATATAAATTTCCATATACAGACTCTGAAAAAATCTATGCCACTGGATTAACTTAGCTCCCAGCTTCACCTGAAGGTTTTGAGCCTCAGCTGCCCACAAGGCACAACTGCTCATGTACATTCAGAGTCTCCTTTGGGGGACTGAATAATCTATTTCCTCCAAACTACAACACAGGTGTGGTTTCAGAGATAGATCTCTCCAGGCATCATGCCCAGAGAGTGGTTTGGGCAGGACTGCACCAAGTCCAGCTGCCCCCACCCTGCTCCTGGGATGCAGCTCCAGCAAAGCCTGTATCCCTCCAAACACTCACATGAGCTGTCTTGCCAAGCCCCAGGGTGTGCAACACATCCTCAGCTGAAGTTTAAAAACCTCATGGTGGTATGCCACCCTGCTCATAGGCTGGAAATCCAGAAAAACCACCCCCAAACCAGCCATACTACAAACATAACTACTCCATCAAAACCCCATGATGAGACACAGGGCGCCCATGTGCTACTTATCCATCACTGCACTTAATCTGCTCTAGAGATTTGCTCCTATGCCATGTGGGCACAAGCCCCTCTGCCACACTAGGTGAGGGCAGCAGGGATCTCTCCTTGGATCACGTGCATTTAGCACGTGAAGTAGAAGTAGCCTGTAATTGCAGTAATTACTTCTGTGAGAGAACGATGTTACGAGATGTTCAACACAGGAAGCTTTGATCTAATGAGCTTTGCACTAAATTGACACAACTCTTGCCTTCCGGCAAAGCAAACTTGTTTTATAATTGCATTTCTCAGCCAGTGCTCACCTTAACAAAGATCCACCTGGCTAAGCTGGATTTTGCCAGAAACCCTTCTTCTTCCTCTACCATAAGAAGGGCTTCCTTTTGATAGAAATTCCACTTGGATGGGTGACTGGGGTGAGTCAAGGAACCCAACAATCCCACTTCACTCCAAATGCAGGTTTTAGCATGGCCTGCAGGCAACATTTTCACAGATGCTCCATATGGTGAGGCAAAGCCCACTACAACTCCTGGCAGAGTCCCTGAAGGATGGGCAGTAGTACAAAAGCAGTTGCCCTCCCTTCTTTCCACTCCCACAGCCCAGAAGTGGGAGAGGGGAAACAGCACCAGAACGCCATGTCCCATATGTCCCTGTATTGGCAGTGACTAGCTGAGGCAGAGAGTGATCCCTGATACAAAATAAAATGATTAAAAATAAACTCCATGACTCATGCATTCATGGCAAGGAGTATGAACCTTTTAAAAAAATTCACTTGTGTTCTGTGGTCCAAACAAAACCTGAGAATGTGAATTTTTCCCTGCCTAGACCTGTGATTGGTGTCAAAGGAGCTGAGATTTTTCTCCAGTTTGAAATGGGACCTGAGGAGGTGGTTGTTTTCTAGGTCAGATCTCACCTGTGTCCATGCTACAGGAGTTGTAGGGTGGTATTTGTACATCACTGATAGAGGTATTGTACTGGTACAATACAGTACACACCTTTATAGACATGGTGAGAATTGTTTACTGGTGTTCTTCAAAACCTCATTAAGTTCCTCATTTAGATATTCCTGATTGCAGTAGAACAAGTTACTAGACCTTATGACATTTCCTTCCCTAAGCTTTTCTTCAACTTACTTCCCTGACGAAATAAATAGTTTTTAAATGCTAGGCTGACTGAGAAGGTGCTCCTCAGTGGGGCTTCTGAAATACCTATGAAGTTTAAAGAAAAGTTGGTGCATATTTCCCAATAAAACGATAAAATAAACCAATATATGATTATTTCTGCAATATCCAAGCAGTTCCTACCCTTTTCTGCTTATTCCCATTCCATGCCCTGCTTTTTCCTTGTGCAAGCATTTCCAATCAACTTTTTCTTGAGCCCAGATGCAAGCTGGATCACTGAAGCAATCCCATTAGAGAAACTCAAGTTTTTCTGTGTGGGAGAGTAGGATTTTGTTTTTTACCCCAGCCCATTTAATCAGTCCTGTTTACAGCCTGGCCAAACAAACAATTGCATCACTGCAAGCAAGGGCATGGCAAAGCATGAAAATAAGCAGCTAGGAAGGGCAACATGGAAAAAGGAACTTCTTGAGCTGTTTTTGTTTTTCTTTCTACCACAGCCTAGCCAGCTGAACACTCAGCGTTGCACCTAGTTTGTGCCCATGAGGAGAGTAGTAGGTAGGATTCAAGCAAATGCCTGCATCCCTTAACAACCCTCACAACAAGCCCCCATTCTTGCATCCATATGTATTTCCCCATAAAATTACCTCAGCATAACTGACAGGGGCATCTGGAAGCAGAGCACCTTGTTAAATCATTGATTACTCAACTAACACAACTTTTGCCTTAATTTATGTGGTTCCCTTCATAACATTTTTCCAGATCTGAATATGCAGGGGTCCTTCACCTGTGCTTTTGTTACCTACTCTTGCATCTGTCCAAATCTGACATGAATTTCATTCACTTCAAGCAGACTGTCAGGGTTTGAGTTCAAATTCTTTACACATGGCTTATCAGGTATTTTCTCTCACTTTCTGGACAATGACTCTGCCAAATGTAGTGTAAGTAAAAGACTAATAAGAAAATGGGTTCAGCTTTGAACCATTTCTAAAAACATACAATAAATGCTGGGGTCAGCCTGGTCTTTGTACTCATTTAACTACTTCAGATTTATTTGACACCAATAACATTAAGTTGATACAATGCTCTGGCATGAAACTATTTGTTAAAATGCTACCAGCAATATAATTTATTCTCCTGTGTGAATAAAATTAATGGACAATCAGGATTTTACAGTGATATAATACAGTACTGCTGCTCTGTTTATCTTATATTAATTTTAAGCCAACAGTGATAAAATAGAATAGAATAAAATGTAAAATAGTGTTTACAAGTTTGACACCCATTAAACTGCCTTTTTTTCTCACTTTCTTTTCCTCTTATATTTTTGCCCAATTTGCTTTATTGTTGTATAACTGTCTGAAGTACGTATTTAGCAATTTTTTCATACTTTTGACTTGATATGATTCTCCTTCTTGTTCTGAATAAAGGACTGCCAAAAGAGATTAGTGAAAATGTGTTCTACTTACCTAAAAAAATCTCTTTTTTGGGAAACTGTTTTGCTTTACTTGCTAAACCCATTTATATTTTTTGATTGCCCCAGTAATAACGTGTTTTGTATTGAGAACAGAAGGTAGTTTTCTCCCCAAAGTGCTCAGAGACATTCTCTCCAGCCAGGATCCCCACTCCCATCACCTGCATCAGGTGCAGGTTAACTCTGGTGGGACTCAGGTGATACTCCCCTCCCTTTTCTTGGCAGTGGCTTCTCCCTGTGCTGCCAGCCTGCCACCAAGCATCGTGTCTGTTTGGCAGCCACCCCCGCAACCTCCGGAAGCTCCCTGGCTCCATTTTCTCATTCCAGCTGGGCACTGAGGCACTGTCCCTGCCAGTGTGTTAGCAGTGCTTGTGCTGGTGTGTGGTTATGCTGCTGGATACAGAAGGTTGTTTGTGTCCTTTCCTGGTTAAGGTGTCTGTGCTTTTGCTTAGGATGAGGCTGTAGCCGGCACAGTCCAAAGTGGTCCTACGGTTACTCTGCATCTAGAGAACTTCACTTATGTTCTGAGGACAAAACACACAGTGGCATCAATGCTCTTTGACTTTATCTGTTGGCAAGTTCCCTACCCATTTCTCTCTTCACTTTTTGATTTGGCAAGCAATCATCAATAAACTTCCTAGGAAGTCTCCTCTTTAGAGGCAGTAGGTTTCTGCAGCACACGTGCAGGAACAAGCCCTTCTTGGACTCATGAGACTACTCCAATATCTGAGGGTGCTCTACAAGGTACAACAGTACCAGGAAACTATTGTAAAGTTTGTATCTTACCGAAGTCTCTTTCTTTCCTGGGTCTTCATTTGATCTATCACCTTCCCCACTGGGCTTCAGAGGAAGTCAAAGAATGACAGGACTGCTGAGGTTGGAATGGACCTCTGGGGGTCATTTGTCCAATGCCCCTGCTACAGCAGGGACACCCAGAGCTGCATACCTGGGACCGTGTCTAGATAGCTTTTGAATATCTCCAAGGATGGAGACTCACAACTGCTGGGAAACCTGTCAGTGCTCGGTCATGTACACAGTGAAAAAGTGTTCTGATGTTCAGAGAGAACCTCCCATGTTTCAGGTTGTGCCCCTTGACTCCAGCCCTGCCACTGGGCATCACTGAGCAGACCCTGGCTCTGCCCTCTTTGCACCCTCCCTGCAGGTATTTATATACATTGATGGGATCCCCCTGAGCTGAACAGCCCCAGCTCCCTAAGCCTCTCCTCAGAGGAGAGATATTCCGGTTCCTTCAACTTTTTTGGAGCCCATTCCTGAGGTTTCTCCAGTATGTCCATGGCTCTTGAGTACTGATACCTCTGGCATTCTCCTCCACATGATTTGCAAAGTTTAGAAGTCTTCTCTGCTCTTTGTCAGACATTTTTGAGCATTTTAAAACTGTCTACTTTTTCTTTTTTTTTTTTTTTTTAATATTAAGTTCCGNTTTTTTTAATATTAAGGTCCGCTTTAAAAAATTAATAGTATTCAGCACTCCTTTTATTTATTAATATTGTTGTTTTTAAAATTGTCATGTCCCTTTGTGCTCTCAGCATCACCTTTTCCAATACAATTCTTGTTTCCAACTGAGTGATTTGATCTTTGCTTTAAGATAATTTTTCATCTGTTGCTTATTTGGCTTTATTTCTTCTTGACCAGGTTTCACAGCTTCAGATTCTGTGTTGGCAGTTTCTTGGCCAGTTTTCCTTTCCTGTTGACCAGATATAATCTCTGCCAGTATGGATGCTAAATCCTCTATTGCTGGCCAAGCAAGAATCAATCATGCTGGATCTTACTAATATAAATTTACACTTAATAGAAATGTAATCCTCTTGGGAATTAACATCTGCCCTAACATAAACTTTGTCACATTTTATGAATGCTTATGAATATTAATTAATTATTCTAGCCCACTTACATGCATGTTTGTAAATAGACAGCTATTAGGACAATTAAAACAGCACGACAAGTAGCAAAATGGCTTCAGTCTAACAGCTACATAAATATATATATATATATTTGAGAACACTCCTTCTGCCTGTGTTTCTCAGGACAGGCCGTTGTTTGACTCCATACGCATGTGGACCTACTTTCCAGCTATTCTCGTTTCACATCTGTATTGCAGAATCACTGCAGAGCCACAGGCAGGATGAACCCCATTGTCCTCTAGACCATTCAAGCTTAGCACAAACGCACGATCTAGCGATGAGAGCTTTCACACAGCCAATTCTGCGTGCCCAGAAGTTCAGCTCGGCTTTTTCATCCTGAACAATGGGGAAGCAAGGGGGATAGCCTAATATTTTATCCTCTGTTTTGCCTACGTAGTCTTTGTCCACCAGTGCTCTGTGGCATTAAAGGTGAACCTCTTTCATGCAATAGCTATCAAAAAGCCTTCCTCCTCTAGACAAGGCAATGATGAATTAGAGTCACTGTTTGCTGTTATCCTGATCTGCTTTTTAAATGAAGATGCTTTTTCTATCATCTATATAATTTTTCTGCTCCTTCTGTGTCTTCCCACACCATGGCACACAATCTCTAGGTTAAATACGGGAAAAAATTCTGAAAATTTGTTTTTCTGCTGTCCTGTCTCCTAGGCATGCCCTCCTCTCTTCAAGCTTTCCTTGTACTTTTTTTCACTGCTCGTAGTCAAACAAGTTATTGAAATGTTTTTGTTTGTTTTTTGGTGTTTCCCTCCCTCACCTTCAGTCGATGTTTGTAAAGCATTTAACACTACACCAGGCAGGTTAATTTACTGCACTGGTAAAACAGGCTATTTGGAGTGTCTTGCAACACTGACATGTTTTCAGCTTGAAAATCAGATGTCTCCATCCCAAAGGAAAGAATTCTTGCCAAAGCTTTGTTTATATCGATGCCAGGTGCAATCTGGCCCAACAGTGGTAATGACATATGAACACTAAACAGTTTGTAAAAAACATACTTCAAAATGAAATCTGAATCCTGTCTATAAAGACCCAGGTAAAGGTCTTACTAGGAATTTGCCTGGTGTAGAAAAGTATTTCTTTGTAGAAACATTAATTTGGCTTCTGGGCTCCCTTTAGTGTTATTAGTGGCCTCTGATTTCAGTTTTTTCATTACAGTTTGTTTTTCTTTTGCTTCTGGTAGAGTTTTCAAAGCCAAAGGTTTATTGTGTAAAAATATTTTAACAAAAATTACTGTAATTACTGCATTTAGTATTTTATTTTTTACATGGCTTTTGCATGTATGATTAGCAAAATAAACCTTTTATTTTTTTGCTTCACAGAGAGCAACCCTGACCTGGTGAAAATTAGAAATACTGCAATGCAAAGCATACTGCAGCACCTCTTGAAAGGGAATTGCCAGAATTTAATTGCATCCTCCTCTTCTTAAACAAGTTTAAAATAGGCTTTCATACCTAGAGGCAATTTTTTGGTTACTGGTAAGTTAAACCTGTGTAAGAGTCCTGACCCTCAGATGAAGTAACTCCCTGGCCATAGTGTGAAAGCATCAGAAACCCTGGTAGGCTGCAAATTGAGTATGCTTGTCTGATCTCTGTGACGGTCACATCCTTTGCAAACTTACAGTCGGATAAAACTGTGGAAAGCAGAGGTGGGTAGACACACTGAAACGTTTTTAAAATGTGCCCAGATTTTGTTTGCAAATCCGTATTAAATTGACTCACCCACTAAATCAGCAGCCATTTAAATGAAGATCTGGCCCTAAAAAATCAATGATATTTATGCAGTGATCAGATTCTTCTCTCTTCAGAGGGTCAGCGTTAAAACCAAATGCTCACTGCTGCTGTCAGTGTGTGTGCTGCTGTAAGGAAGGTGCCCAGTGTGATCTACATATCCTATAGGCATAGAGCAAATCGCTTCCTCAAAGAGTAAACCAAACAAAAGCCAGAGAACAACAGCAATAAGAGACTATTTGACAAAAAGCTATTCATGTGCAGAACCCATTACCTCACCACATACCTAAGAGTGAGCCAGTGGCTTTGGGTTTTGTCTTAAGAAGAAGCTGAGGGAAATTTTCAGGATGCTTTTCCCATGTGCTTGAAGTAAAATCAGGAGATCAGTATGCCTTTAAAATGAGAGATAAGCCTCTTAATACTTTAACTCAAACTTCACAAATCATGATTTTTGAATCAGTGCCTCAGCAGAAAAGGGAAGACTCAGATTTGCAGATGGCAAGTTGCTTGCTGCAATCTGAAAGGGTCTATACTATAATGGCAAAAATTATGACTATATACACTTTCTTCCTCTGTCCATCTGCCACTGTTATAGTCTAGTGTGGGGGTGATTTTATTTAAATTTGGACTGTTTGCAGGCTGATTTCTCATTTCTGCAATCACTAGGTTTGTAACAAAAAGAGTAAATAGATTTTTTTAAAAGAAATCCCAACTGCTGCCTTAGTGCTGTGTGACTTAAATAGTGAAATCATTGCTATAGACTGCCACAGAAGAAATCTGCATACATCTGCTACTGGTCTGCGTGGTATCTCATCCAGTGACTGTATATGTACATATATGCGTGGAGGGAATCTTTGGGAATCTTCTCAATTCTTGCAAGTACTTCCTGAAAGGGAAGATGCAGAATCTTCTGGTGGTAATGACCAGGCAGACAAAGAAAAACAGAAGAGGAATACATTAATAATAGAAAATGAGTGATGCAAATAGATATTTAATTTATTAATATTTAAAGGTCATAGGAAGAGTCATCTTGTTTTACTCACTTATTATTCTCCTTCATCCAGGGAAATTACACAGTAGATGCCCTGTGAGCTAGTTTCCCCCACACTCATAAGAAAAAAGGTCAATGAACAGAGGTATGTATTTATCAAGACACAGAGACATTGAAAAGCTGTCAGGAACCATGACTGCAAACATCAGATCATTCACCTTTCTCCTTGCTCAAGCATTGCCACGAAGAGGACATACAGATGGATTTTTGTTTTCTTGTTTTTCAGAGGGAGTGGATTTGCCTAGAAAAAGCCTTGGTGCTTTTTGCCATCAAATCCTCATCATTGCAGGGACCACTTGGTGGATCTGCCTCCTGGAGTGGTGGTTCTCATGGACAAATCCCCTCAGCCCAGACTGTTCCCCTGTGCTTTCCCAATGCCCTTGGTTCCAGTGGCACTGGTGCACCAAGGCAGTGCCCCTGGGGCTCTGCAGAGGGGGCAGAGGGGGCTCTGGCCCCAGCACATCCTGCTCCCCAGAAGGCAAGCTGGTGACTGCAGGGAACAGAAACAGCTGTCCAAAGCTGCCAGCTCTGCCAGGCTGATGGCAAAGGAATTGCATCAAATAAAGGAAATTGGCTCCTTGATATGTTACGTTTTTAAAATGGCCCCTGATGCTACAGGGTAAGTTGCTTTAGGGCTTGTAGGTCATTAGCTCAGGGGATCTGAAAAAATAATATCTGAAGACAGACTTTTAAATTATTTATTTTAAATAGCTTATTCTGTGAGAATGAAAAAACATCAAATTAAAATTATTGCAGAACACTGATTCCCATCTCTTTTGCACTGCAGAATAAGTGCAAGTCAGTGTGCAAGATGGAAACTCAAGCCCACTGGGACAGCAAGTATTTTGGATCTGTGGTTTTTTTTGCAAGATGGAAGAAAAAAAAGCAGCTTCCCACAAGGCTGCATCTTGCTCTGAGTCCCATGGCAACTCCACCAGTGAAGAGGGGAGATGAGTTTGGCCCATTGCTTGGCAGTACCTTGCAAAGTATACATGGAGGTATCAGTCATTTGTTTGGTCTAAATATTAATGAAATTTAGCCATCTTTTGCATGGCCCACCTTACATATTTTTTCTTCTTTTTGCTTTTAAATGTAAAAGGAACTTTGATTTTGTAAGAGTTTGCATTCAATATTTGTCCTCCATTAAGATGGTATTGATATAATTTGGCATGCATGTTCTAAAGTCACTGAAAACAGCGGTAAAGAGCACTGAAGAACATTGTTTGCCACGGATCTGAACATTTATAAACATTAATATGTTTGTTTAATATAAGAAAGTGAATAGGCAGGACACATTTTGTTGCACAGTTCTGAAATTTGGCTCTTTGTCTAAAGCCAATGTAAAAAATAAATGGGTTTTAAGATATGTAAAGTGTAAACTATCCACCATCTTTTTCACTTATTCCATGTCAAGTGGGTATAGAATGTAGTGATTGTGATAAGGAGGCTTTTCACATCCATTTCTACCAGTAGTAACCCAAGACGCAGAAGGGGGTGAAGAACAAGGGTCATATTTATAATCTGGAATGCTGCAAAATGTATCTCTTCAAGTTTTCAGCTGAACTGAGATATTTATCTTAACAAGATCTAATTAGACCTAATTTCCATAGCATATCAATTATTTTCCTCATTAGAGTAGCTAATGCCATGTTCAGATATCATGGCAATCAAGCTTGCGATTTCTGGAAAAACTGGTTAGAAGGCTTAGTATTAAGTGTGTTTCCAACTGTGAAATTTATCCTTCTGAGCAATGCCTCCCAGTTTACTCACTTTGTTCCAGGATTCTCTGCAGCATATGGCCACTGGAACCCATTAAATAACACAAAGTAAGACAGGCAGCGATGAGTCAAAAATAGCTGCACTAGTGAATCGCCTTTCAAAATTCTGTCTCTAACAAGAAAAATAATGAAGAATAAGACATGCAATTAGAAGAAATTAAGGTCAATTTTCAGGCCGGGTTGCCTACATGGTGGTTTCGAAATCCACGCTAGGCACCTCAAATAAAAGCAGTCTGATTGAACACCTGCAGGTCTTGGCAGTGCACTCGTGTACATAAGGCAGCCAGGCAATTCTTGCACTCAGAGTCTCTACCTCTTGATTTTATTTTCCCCAGTTCCTAAACGTCCTAAAACTCTGGGTTCTAATCACTAGGTTTAACATGTTCCTTTTTCCTCCTAAGGGAGATACCCAGTGCTTCCAGTGCAGGGCCATATATGTGCCATATACTTGTTGGACAAGTCCCATTCGCTCAGCATGAGAGTGAAGGCACTTTTTTCATTACAGGAGCTCGTCGCATTGTATTTGGCCAAATGTGTTGTCACAATATACTTGGATTCCTTGCATCCAGCCTGAGTCATCTACAAGTTTGGTAGTCTGCTCTTAAGGTTTTTTCTAGAGGTTTTGTTACAGAGGTCAGTATATCTGCAAGGAGATTTATCTTCTAGAGTGGCTGCCTGAGGCATTGAGATTATTTGTTCTTTGGATGCACCAGCTCCCTCAGCTGAAGCACCTTTTTCCTAGGGAGCTACAACAGTCAAGCTGAATCTCACCTCAGTGTTTTCTGGGATAGGTGTCTCCTATCCCAGATGAGACACGCAGCATTTTGCTAATATGAAAGGCAGAGGTAGAGACCTCTGCTGCCATAAGAACATTACTCTAGCAGTGGATCTGAGCTCAGTGTATGGTTGTACTGACATGCTGCATGGCTGAGGGCAGCTTCCATTCACAGCTACACCCTAACCAAACATCTGTTTATTTCCTCTCATTTAAAATACATCTAGTGCTCTGAATGGGTGCACCTTGAATGAGGCACAGACAACATGCAAGTTTCTGAATAAAGGGAATTCTTTACTTGATGCATTTTCATAGAATCACAGAATGGTTTTGAAGCTTTGTAGTTATTATTATTTGGTAATGTTTCTATCCAACTCCCTTCATTTGCAAATAAAAAGATGCTTCATCTGGCTGTCCAAGTAGCATATTCAAACAAAGTATACCAGAAAAGAAATAACTGTGCTCTTCTGACCTGTGTTATGAACAATAAAAAGTTACCTAGAGGTCCAGAGAAGGTACATGCTGTGTTTGTCCCCTTATACCTAAGCATGTCTATGAATTTAATGGGCATATTCAGGTATTGTGCAGATAGGAATCCAGCCACATTTCTCCTAATTGATTTGAAATTATATGGACAGTAACGGTGCCAGAAGACAATTTAGTTTGCTCTTTCATACTGAGCTGAAGTTGTTTGGTTTTCTTAAAAGAAATAAAACTGATAATTGTCACTACAGTAAGTAAATATGTCTGAATACATGCAGAAAGCAGATCTATTGGGTAAGAAGGTTACAGAATCTCATTTTGTGGTCCATCTGCTCCCTCTTTGCTTCCCAAGCCAACAGACACTAATCTGGGATGAAGAAACTGACAGGACATGGGGGAGGAGTAGACGGTCATGATTCCTGCACGTTTCAGCTTTTTGATATATGTGCTCATGCCATTGTGATATAATAGAAGGAAAATAACGCAGTGGAGTCAGGAGGACAATTCCAACAATTATGCATTGCAGCAGCATTTTACTGCTCAAGATTTTCTCACATATTCAGTGCAATTTACATGTTTTACCACTGAGATCTGAGCACTCAAAATTAATGTTCAAGGGGAAAAAGATGCATTGCTGGAAAAGATTGTTAAGCAGATCATAAGCTGAAATAAACAGTAAAACAATCAGATGGAGTTAAGAAAAGTGTCCAGGGTACTCCTGCTGGATTTTTTCCCTAATTTGCATCTATGCTGATGGTCTTGGAGAAAATGTGAACATCATCCTAGTAAAAATTTCTAGTGGCCGTAACATGAAATAAAAGCAGTTCAAGAGAACAAGAATTAAAAAAAGAAGAGATAGGGATAAAAACAAAATTCAAAGCCACAGACCATGAGTGCAAAAGACAAAGCCAAAGTGGCAGTGTGGCTAATGAGGGATGAGAATGAGAGAGGGATGTGCTATACGACTGTGCAGTAATCAAAAAAGGGGCCAATGGATCTGTATCATGTCATCTCCATCTCTGCACAGCTCAGCAACAACTGCACTGCCAGTTTTTACTTCTAATTCTGGTCACTTTGTCATCAGAAAGACCATAATGAATAGAAATAAGTTTCTATGGAAGCAAAAAGGAGCAAAGAGAAAAAAGAGATTAAAAGAGAGAAATAAGTATTGTTTGGTTTAACTATAATCAAGATACAAGGCATATACAAATAATTCAAGCATTTGAATGCTTCACTTAAAGCGTTAAGTCCTTGAACATAATAAAAGAGAAGCATCACTAGCTTTTTGGATAAGAACTATGAAGAAATTATAAAAACCAAAGCTGCTGTCAGCAGGGAAGTATGCCTAATGATTAAAGCACCTAATCCAAGATTCAAAAATAATTTTGACCACATGATGTGAAGCACTCATGCAACATAAAGTCCCTCTGCCAGGTGAAGGCTGTTCAAAATTTCTAAAAGGGTAACTTTGGCCCAGAGCAGAGGCTGTGGGTGTGCACAAAAATGACTAAACTTCCCTCAGCTAACCATGGATTTCTCATGGATTCCTTCTTACTCCCCTTCCATTCCCACCCCTCCAAAGCCACCTGGCTGTCACTTGGATGTGGTTACCCTCCCTTATGTGCAGGGCCATGATGATTCAAGAGGAGAGTGGCTTAACTTTGATGCATGAGCCAAGATGTGCATTCATCAGCCTAGAATAGCATGGATCCAAGTCACATCCTCCAGTCTGTGTGATGCCTTCAAATGGACAGAGTCATCACCAAAAAGTCAGTCTAAGCTCTATTTCCTCACTGTCTTGTATTTTGGAAGCTGGTCTTGATGCATTCCTCTTTCACAGAGGCTGTCAAAAATTCTCTGTTTCCAGTAGCAGACACAGGCCCCGACACAGGGCCTAAACTTTCCATGGCCTAAGGACTTTCTCCTTACAGGCTTACTCACTAGGATTAATGGCTATGAATTACATGATATTGGTTTTGTGAGAGCCAGGAATTTTACACAGCAAAGCCTATACATAATTACACATCTTCCTCTGAACTTCATCTAATGCATCAGGATTTATAAAAATCAAACTTGAACTTGAGATAACAAAAGAGATTCCCAGCACAGCAAGCTTTTCCAGACAAACCTGACCAGAACTCTTTTCTTATGGTTTAATGTACTGCAGGCACAGTATGCAATCACGGAATAAGGATATGCTTGGCATGAGCCAAGATGCACATTCGTCAGCCTGGAATAGCATCGATCCAAGTCACATCCTCTGGTCTGTGTGATGCCTTCAAACGGTCAGAGTCATCACCAAAAAGTCAATCTAAGCTCTTTTTCCTCACTGTCTTGTATTCTGGAAGCTGGTCTTGATGCATTTGTCTTTCACAGAGGCTGTCAAAAATTCTCTGTTCCCAGGGATAAGAAGAAAATAACTTTCTCCTACCTACATTGGATCAGAGGTCCTTGGAAGGAGTAGTAGTCCCTTTATGATTAATAGTCCTTGACTCAATTATTTCATTAATATATTCTTGCTTTTTGACTTATGTTCATTTCCACACCATCAAAAGAGAAATTAGTCTAACTATTCATTGTGTGAAACAGAGCTGATTTTTGATTTGCTTGGAACGTGCCACTTGGTAATTTTTCTTGTTTGAAGCATCTTGGCATCCGCAGCCAAAGGCAGACAACTCAAGGACACAGCTGGTCCTACAGGCTCTAGAGAAACCCTGGGAACAAAACCAGGGCTGCAGAGTTGAGAGAAGACTCCACAGAGTGAACGTGCAAAATCAGACTTGGCAGAGAAAGCCACCATGAGTGTGGAGCACAGCCAGGCTTCAGCGAGTGCCTCAGTGGGAAACGTAAGGGCCTTTGTCCAGAACATGACTAGCAGAGGTCAGCTAATGAACTATACAGTAACAGCACTTTCTCCTCATCTAAATCCCATGTCCAGCCTTTAGATCCCATCTCTTGATGCAGCTGGAAAGCCAATGAAAGAGAAGAGTACTTTGACAACCCATGTGTCTATCACCTGTGGGAAGAGAGGGCCAACAGCTCTGCTGGCTTTCACTTTGCAGTCACGAATGTTTGGTAGTATAGCAGAGAAAGCTATGCAATCACCAGCTTCCAGGTGGCCATGGCAGTGCTTTTGTCCCCTCTTTGCAAGGGAGTTCATCAGCTATGTATGTGGTCCTTCTCATCCTGCAGCTCTTGCACTGTTGCTAAGTCCTCACTGCGGCTGCTGGACCCCCTGCCTCTCCCTCTCCTGCAGGACAGACACTGGACTCCCCTGTAATTCCAGATCCACCTGCAGTCTGACTCTCCCTGTGCATGCTCTGGATGGCACAGGAGATGGTACTGGTGGCTGGACACTCCCAGCACAGCTCCAATCCCCTTTATAGGGTCTTTGTTTTCCCCCAGCACATGCTTCTGTATTGTGTGAGCTGCTGAAAATCAAAGTGTCCTGGAAAGGGCACAGTTTCTGTGGCAGGTTATGTGATGTGGTGGCCAGTGCCCCACACTGCAGGGGGTGGGAAAGCCAAATGCAATGGGGCAGGGGATGCTGTGCATCAGACCTATATCCAAAAAGGGAGCCAGGCCAGCCAAAATTACATAGATTTGAAGGTTGAAGGAGCTAAGTAATCTGTCCCAACTGAGCAGACCTAGATAGAACTCTGCCAACCATACATGTAAGAGAAACCACTTGTTGCTGTAAAACGCACCCTGAACACAGTTATAAACAGAATTAACATGAAAATATGGATGTTTGGATGAGTGAATTAAAAGCAACAACAATTTTGATTAGTTCATAAAACATGCAATTAATTTTTTTCTGCAGATAAATCAAAACACACAGTTTGTAAAGGAGAACCCATTTCGCCCTAGATGCTTTAGGTCCAATATATTCAGCAAAAGCCAAATTGAAGAGATTTAACGGAATCTTTGCACAAGTTTTGAAGAAGAATCCAGCCCCACTGATTGCAGATCAAGCAAGGGCTAGTGCTGTCCTCAGTCTGGCAGCAGACTCTCACCCTTTCCAGTAAAATAACATTTGCTTACTAATGTCTCTTTCTCTGAAAGGTGTAAATGGGCCCTTGTTTGAGCTCATCACAGATTCAACTATATTCTTTTATCTCCAGTAATCTTGAGATTTTTTTCCTTGCAGATAGTTTCTGTGTTCCATTCGCTGCTATTTGCTAGAGAAAGACTCTTGGGCTTTTTGCCCTTTGTATTTCCTCTCTTCTTTCATGTGGAGAAGACTGCCAACGTGGGATTTGCAAACTGCTGCCAATATGGGATTTGTGCTGCTGCGGCTGCCAATCTTTAATTTAGCATATGTATAAAGCTAATTTTTGGACACGATGCTAGTGCCTGGCATCTCTGCAGGAGTCAGCCAGGTTGTAATGTTTGTATTGTACTGCACTATAAAAAACAATAAAAAGAAAATATAAAGGAAAAAGCCTTTTATCTCTAGCTTTATAGCTACAGATATGGTCTAAATACTTGTATTCTCTCTCTGCATCTAAAATTTGCTTCCTTCTTTCTTTCTGTGCCATAGCCCTTTCTTTTAGATTTGCAGTTTGTGTTGCCTGTATTAGGAGCCAATGATAGGCTCCTGCTCCCTACTGAGAATATCTTCATATTAAAATGTATAAATTCAACTCTTCAGAGGGAGAAAAAAAGACTAGTTTCCCTTTAATTATATTTAAAATACACAGTCACATGTGAGAAGAAATATTTTCTCTTTTAAAAAAAATGTTAATACAGAGAATCAGAGAAAAAAATTAATCATTCAGGAAACGTCTTTCTTATGGAAAACATAAGCTTGACTACCCTTCTTTGGCAAGGACATCTATGATTTGGGAGGGTGTTCCTGCAGTGAATTCTCTAAAATATGGCAGTGCCATTCTGGCCACTCAGTGGGAGTGTGAGTGAGCCAAACTCCAGCTCCAGAAGCTCCCATTTGGAGGACTCCATGCAGCTTCAGGGAGCTCCTTGGTCAGGCCTGGAAGCAGGCAAAGGGAAAAGCTTCTGGGGAAGCCATGGCTGCAGGATGGGCTGAGGGAAGCAGCTTTATGCTGCCCCATGATGGTAGCTATAGCAGGACAAAGACTAATAGAACCACTGGTCCCAGTGGTCCTAGATGGATTTGTAGGAAGAGATGGATACATAGAAAGAGCCTTCACTGACAGTTCACAGATCTTCGTTATGGAGAGGATCTCCTAAACTTATTCCAGCCCTTGTACTCAAAGGATGGGTATTCACTAGAAGACGTGTGGCACGAAGGAAATGCCAGGGAATGGGCTGTGGTTTGGAAAAGCCTGGCAGACCATAAGAGTGGCAAACTGAGCTAGTGACTTAAAGTAGGACCCACTGACTGCATACAGTCGGAGCATCTTTCCGCAAATGCAGGGGAAAAGATCACCAAACAAACACAGAGAAATATGAGGATTTTGTAAATTTGCTTTTTACAAATATTTAGTATACCTGTGGGCTATTTTGATTTTTTCTTTTGTTTATCAACAGAGATTTTTGCAGTTTCTTTTGCCACTGTAGATATCAGATGAAGGAAAAGGAAATTGATCTATCCTGGCATCACTTTTTCATTTTAATTATTGTGATTTAAATTACCCCATCTACGGAAGCCCACAATATAGTGTTGACTACCCAGTAATAGAAGGTAGTTTTTCCGCACGGCTAGACTGGTATTTTCTAAGAAGGAGATCTGCTAGCTTGCCTACTTTCACAGCAGCAGTGCCATGGGCTGTAATGAAACAGGATTATTTTTGCAACTGCTCTTGAAGGCCTCTCTCCCCAGGCAGCCAAAGAATGACTGAGTCACGCAGGTGATGCATTCGCTGTAATGAGACGGACAAAACCCTGAAATCTACATCCTGAACAATCCCCCACATACCCATGCCTCTGGAGGAGGGTATGGGGGGGTGAGAACAAAAACCACTGATGCCATAAAAAAACAAACAACCCAAACTGTTTATTTTAAATAAATAAATAAAAGGGGGGTGGTGTTTTCTAATACCAATATGCCCTGCACAGTCATGCAGAAAACCCGGAGTTTGATTTCTAATCGCAGCCTCTCGTTCCCTTGGCTGGCAGGAAGCACGCATGGGGTGGAAGGAGGTGCCGTGCATCACTCAGCAGCAGCCCCTCTGGCTGCCTAATGAAAGGGGTTGACAGGCTCTTGTGGGAGATCCATCCAGCCTGCCTCGGCTGGAAGGATGATGGCCTTGGCACAGGGCACCGCACCACGGGAGGGGATTTTTTCCTGGCTTTATAAACTACATCCTTGAGGCCCTGTGTTGCTGCCAACTTCTTCTGCCCAGCGCAGGACTGTCTAGGACTCCCTCTGGGGCTCATCCGCCGGTTGGAGAAGCTGTTATTGAGAAACACAGGATACCCTCTCGCAGAGAGAGCCGAGCTGGACCACCCTCGCTGAGCTTCCCACACCTGCTGGCAGGGAGACCGAGCATTGGGACTGGGAACTGCCACAAGAATAGTACCATTGATAGAAGCAGAAATGTAGAGCAATTATTTATCTTGTGCTAGGAGTGTGTGAGGTGGCATTTGTGCAGAGCCCTCTGTAAGTTAGAAACCCGCTCTATTCCCAAAGCACTTGTGCATCAAGGAAACTCTACTGACAGGCACCTCAGAAATATGGAAAGGATTAGCGCTCTGAATGCCAGGATGGTGTCACCAATGTTGTGCTCACATTAGCAGCCATGCTCTGACTCCCCCACCCTCTTCTGTCATGAGGGCAGCAGAAGGAAATGCTGTTATCTTTTCAGAGTCAAGCACTGCCATGGAAAGACATGAGACAAATACTATTTTATAGATTTCCATGAAGCTTCAGGATTACGACATAAAAATTAACTTCCAATCTGTAGCGGAGAAGGAAGGAGGGGGATTTTTGCACTTTTGCCTTGCTTTGCAAGCTCCTGCACTGGGCAGCAGCCTTTCAGCAGTGGTGACTGCTCTGGGGAGCTGTTCCTCATGACTAAGGTCTCATTTCCACCACGAGTACCTGCTGTGGTTTGGATCAGCCATTTCATTTCACAGCACACAGGGCTGCCCTCTGCTATGTGCCAGTTGCATCTGAAACAAAGCAAGCAGTTAAGGATACTTCTGGCCTGTCTACCACGATAAAACCTACCACAGTTTTTGTTTCACTTGTGTCTGGCCCTTCTCTTCTGATTAAATCCCATGATTTATTAGGCTTGCCTGATGCAGGCAGAGCCCAAGTACCCGGTTTTCCCTAACAAGGTATCACATAAGCTCGTGCAAGTACTGCTCATTCCCAAGACAGATTTTATCCCTGGACTGCAAGCACTGGCCACTGTCTGTGTCTGACCAACCACTGGTGATTCTGCTAAACCTGCCAGAAAAAGGGCTGTTACCAAGTATTGTTTCTGTCAGACAGTTGCAATCCTCGGCAGTGCCAAACAGGAATAAATCTGAATGAAGGGAAAAGTATTTAAACTGCATGCTGCATCATGAAACCTAACCAGACACAAAACCCAATTCAACACAAACCCAAACAACAATAAAAAGCTTTTTGGGAGGTCTTGGTATGACCTCGTCATTGACCTGCTGATTCACCATTCAGTTAGGCAAAGGATTCATATGACACTAGTCTTCCCCAATCATGTGAGAAGGGTACCAAATAAAATGGACTCACTGGTGTGAAACATGAAATTATCCTCTCACATTTCATCTGTCAATTATTTCACATCAGCAGTCAAGGAAAACAGATGTAATGAACAGCTCATCATTCAAAACAATCACCCACTAAACCCAATTCCTTTGCTAAATATATTCAGGGGAAGATCACCAATGGCTGGATTTACACACAATGTGAACTGAATTCACTGGCCAGTTTTCCATGTTGGGGCACACCAGCCCAGCTGTAGCCCACACCTCTGAGGGTCCAGGCAGCTGTCTGCTCCCAACACGTGACCCCTCACTGTACAATACCATGTCCAAAGCCAACTCTGAATAGAAGTGCAATGCCTTGATGTCACTCACTTGATAACCTGGGCATTTACCTCTCCCAGCATATCAGTGATCAGTGCTCAAAAACGTATCTGTGCAGGGCAATAAAATAAGGACAATAAAATAGCCAGGACAGGAGAAAAACACCGTTGTGTCCAAGGCAGATCACAATCAACAGTGAAAGCGAGGACACATGAATGTTAAAGTTTCACTTCCAAAAAGACTGATGTTCCCCAAAACAATGCATATTTAAGACATAGGCAGACATCCCATGTCTTTCCATCCACTTTTTTCAAGTCTTTGCTCTTACCTTTCCTGTCCTACCCACATCTGACTTCAGGACTACCAAAGCCTGAACACTGCTGACTGTATCTCAGTTGAAGAAATACCTTGGCAATTGCACAGATGAGATAAATATCACTGCAGACTGCTACTTAAAAATGTGTTACTATGACTTAAGGAAGAAGAAAAGAGAGTATTTTTCATTTCTCATAATATGGTACACACAACCATTACATCCTGAGCTTTTACATATAACCTTTTGCTGACGTAAACACTAGAAATGGATGCTATATGGTCAACAGAGCACTGCTGAAACACGGGCAGTCACACAAGAGTGACGTTTCCCACCTAATTGCACAAACACGCCAACAAACCGCGGCACCTCGGTGGTCTGGTTCCTCACTGATATTTCAGTTGTTCAGCTGCCGCAGCCGCGGACGCAGTGAATTTTGAATTAAACACTACTGCTCGGTGATGCTGACACTCGCAGTCAAGCATATCTTGATGAAATTAGAGATGCAGAAAATGTTTTTTGACAGAGTGCACGAGCAAAACAGCCAGAAGTGCAGAGAGTTCGGTGTGAATGGCTCGTGCAGAGAGAGAGACCGGGGAGATGTTGAAAATTGGAATCTCTGATTTTGGCAGGAAGAGGCGAATTTTATTAGCAATCTATGCCGCAAACATAACTTTCCGACTATTAACAGTTTTTAGTTGCCAAAAGAAAAACACCATTTCTAATTGCTTCTCAGCTCTCATATTTTACAACGGAAAAAGAAAAAAGGGGAAGGCAAGAAAACTTGCATCTCCATTATGTAAAATATCAGACCAGTAGAGAATACAGCAGCATTCGAGTTTAACAAAATCTTCACAAATGTAAACACTTTACAAGCTTCTGCCCAAAACTGTAATTCCATGACAAATTAGCACACACATATTAAAAATGTCCAGGAAAGTTTTCCAAAATATCACAGACTATATAGGAATTGGTAAAATAAGATTGGTTATTCTTACTGTTGCTACCCCTAGCATGCAGGGTTGTAAAAGTCTAAGGGCATTTTGTTTCCTTGAAGAAATATGATTTTCCTTTGAGTTTAACAGAATGGAAATTTTAAATTAATGCAAGAAGCAGCAGGATTAATTCCAACCTGTAAAGCTCCAAACCCCACCTGTTTCACTGTATTTCTTCCTAGTCTAAGAAGGAAAATACAGCCTTTCTGGCAATTACCACTGTGATCCCTGAGCAGAGAAAATTGCTATGAAACAATACTTTAATTGTCTTTGACTTAGAGGTTTGGATGGGCTAAATGAGACTTTTAAAGTAGCATGTCTAAACTTCTCTGAAAAGATCCTCAGCTTTTTAGAAGGTCCTCAAAAGTTCACTAAGACGCAGCTTGTGAAAATTAGTAGCTAGCTCCTTTGCAGAGAAAGGCTGGCAAGCTCAATTGGGAAATATCATTTAGTCAGAGCAGAGAGAGTGGCCCTTGGGTAAGGGCCCAGATAGACTTGGTTCCCACGAGCAGCTACTTCTCCCAGCCAGAAACACACAGCTTACCACTAAAACCAAACCAGCTGCTCTCAACCAAAAGGCTGTGTAGCTAATAATTGCAAAGGTGTCTTTATCCAGGGCTCTGATCATACTAGCTGAGGTCCCCACACACATGAGCTTTCCAGTTGCATAAGAAAGCATTGACTCGCTGCTCTATGAGGTGAGTGGGGACTTTTCCTACCCTGCATTGCCAGAACATGGACAGCATATGTACTAGTTTGCACAAGACAGGGTCTCGAAAACAAAATGCAAATTCTCCTAAATGTCCTTACTGGAGCCATGGATGTTGGAGGGAAGGTAATGGAGAACTAAGCAGTGCCCGGTGTGGAATGGTTTGGAGCCCATGCTGATGACAAAAGCTAAAGGAGCAACACTTGTGTCAGGGCACAAGGTAGGAGAGGTGTTCCACAACAAGCTCCCTGGACTACAGCATGCCAGCTAAAGCACACAGCTGCTGATGGCCACACTTTCTCATTCGTCCCTGTGGCTGAGCACAGCCAAGCATGTGTGACAGTGGACCTGAGACCTCTTGAGGCCCTGGATGTTGCCTACAGCACAGGATAGCCTTGGGTCATGGTACTCTCCTCCTCCACGAAATACTCCCAGACCAGAGGGGACAAGCAGTTCAGGTGACAGAGGAGCGGGAAGCACCCCATCCTCACAGAAGCCTCTGGCAGACCCAGCCAGAAGGGCAGACCTGATGTTCCTGTGACCAGGTCTCACTCAGCTCCCACGTGCATCCTGGGTCCCCAGAGGGAGCGAAGAGGAGCAAGGGGACAACGAAACCCAATCTTTCCTTCGTCCTTCTGTGAGATGGCAGAGGGGCCTCTGCATGTGTGTGCTTGCAGCTTGAAGCCAGGCCCTGGGAAATGCAGCAACCATGACAGCCTGAGCACGACGTGCCCCGCCAGGCGCCCGCTGGGCTCTGCAGCCACCCCTACTGCTAGCCCCCTCGCAGTGCAACAATTTACCCTTGAATAAATTAGCAATAATTGGAAATCCACTTCACTGGACCTTACGCAGCATGACTAATGTGACTCACTTTTTAGCTCTGTTCCTTTTGTGTGAATACTCAGCAAAGAGGGTGCCTTAGAAAAGAGAAGAACCAGAAAACTTTATGCTATGGAAAAAGAAATTGCAGTCTCCGAAGAGTGATATAAAGGTTTAATGGGTGCTTTGGATGCACAAGAAACGAGTGTGCTAAGAGTGCTGTGGGGCACAATGTTCCTACTGATGGCTTTTTGGCTTTGTAGCCTTGTCTTTACCTTTTAGATGGTGCATGTTAATTTTGATGGCATGGGGACAAGGCTCAGAGAAGTACATCTCTGCAACAAAGGCAATGCAAATCTGCAGAACACAAATAATTTTGAAGAAAAACTTCAGACTTGTGCTGTTTACTAGCAATGTTGCAAGGGCTGGGTGGGCTGAGAGCTATCTGAATCAGCCTTTGCCTTTGCCTAGATCTCTTATTAGAATGTGGTTAAGCCATTTTAACTATTCATTTATGGAAAAAAATAATACTAAAGGTTAGTTAGAATGGTTAACACAGAGAAATTACAGCATAAAAATATTACATGCCAGAAAGGTAGGTTTTAAGAAGGAAGAGTGCAAACACTGTTAATTCTGGAGTGTCACATACATCCATTTTCTTTCATAACCTTATTCGAGCTCATTGTATTGATCTAAGTGCCAGGCTGTGTTTTTTCAAAAAAAAAAAAAAATAAAATGAGGAGCGTTCAGCACATAAATGCCTGTGTAAGCCCTGTAATACAGCACAGCAACAATATTCAAACAATTTGGCAAACTCTGTGCACTCGCAGTAACTTGCAACCTGGTATATGAAGTAAGCACTGTGAATTACAATACAGAATTTGCAACATAATCAGTGTGAGTTTATTAATGTTATATGCAAATGGCATGTTTAAATATTTATCTTTTGGTACCTGCCAACAGGTATTTTCCATTCTAGGGGGAGTACTTTTCTCTTGATTTATGCACATAATTCCTACTACATGAAGCCCAGATATGCATGCAGAAGGAGAGAGAAATGTATCCCTGTAGCTATAATTTTTTCTAAGACATTAGTGAGACAAGTGTTTCACAATTGCTGTGCAGGATCCTTAAGCAGAAATTGTGGTGCATGAAACAATCCCAATTTCCAAGGAAAAAAATTATACCCTTTCATTCTCATAGCAGCATGTAACTAAGGTTTAGATGAGTGAACAGATGCATGCAAAAATCAGCCATGAGAATGGAAAACATTCATTTTCACAATCTGCTAAATCTGCTAGGTATGCATGAAACGAAGCCAAAGAGATCTCCAGCAGAACGCAATGTCACAGTCTTGGCACAACGGGGAACTTTCTCAGATGCTGCTTGTGCCAGCACTGGCACTTTTACTGTACAGCTGTGTTTAGAGAACACTGAAACACACTGGAATCTCAAAGAGTTAATAATACAACTGCTATTAAAATATATTCTCTCCACTTCCCACCTTTTCAGGAAATTAGATGTGTTTTTTTTTTCTTATTATTGCAGCTACTGCTTTACATGAAGTAACAAGTTCAATAGTGAGATTTTCCAAGTGTGTTTCCCTCTGCAACAATGCAAGTCCCTTATCAAACCCTTTCAATGAAAATCTGGTTTTGTCTTCACAGCACTTACGTGACCCTGGCTTAGTGATGTCATGCAATGCTGAAAAAATCTCAAATTTTATATTAGTTTTTTATATTACCATTATTCTCAGCTAGAGAAGAAATGAGCATATAATTAGAATGAGTAGATTAGATTGAATTAAAGAGCATAGTCGGCTTCTGACTTTTCAAGGGTGAATTAAATGTCTTACTCTGTTGAAATGTAGATCTTATCAATTTAATGTCACAGCTGGTGCCTGGCCTCCAAAAGCCTGACTCTTGAAAGCCCAAAGAAAGCAAATGCACCACCCTGTTTCATTTTAGCATGTTGCAAACAAGGGCTGGGGCCAAGAAACGCTACATGGAAAAGCAGGAAGGGAGGAGGCTGTTTCCTTGAGTGGCAGGCTTCGTCTGGCAGCCCCTTTGTGCCTCCTCTTGGTGTGGGAGTCTCATGTCTTCACATTCTTAAAGAAGGCACCTTCAATGTCTTTTCCCCTAAATGCCATTGCTTGGAAGCACTTGGTTTTAGCAGCACCTTCAGGATGAAGACCTTTTTTACAAGTGACAGGGAGAGGTTTTCTGCAGAGGTAGTGTTGTTTTCTGGTCTCCTGATGGAATTCTTTCTTTTTGGAAGTCTGGCAGCTTCACACAGAAGGGGAATTTCATAGCTTATCTTTTGGGATCTTGGATCAATTTTAATGGCAAAAGCATTAAAGGAACTTATCACATGGCTTCTGGAACCACACAGAGAGTCAAGGATGTCTCCACACTCCAAGGCTGCTGCTCAAGCACTGGCATTTATATTTCTTGGCAAAACCTGCATTTATGTACTCACTCGATTTCCAGAACAGGGTGAAAACCAGATGCCCTTCTTTGCACCATGCAGCTCACTCCCTGGGATGTCTACATGAAAGATAATGTGATGATGGGGTTTATTTTAAGGAGGTGGTTGATTGGTAGCCTACAGTGTTGCCCTTTTCATGCCACACTCTGGAAGGAAAAAAAATAACTATGAAGGGAGGTGTGCTTGCGCCAAGGCACTCTGTGAAGTGTACCTTCCCTCTGATCTATGACCTGGAATCAGTCCCCAGAGGCAGGGAGGTAGATGCTGCCAGGATGGCCCTTGGACTGCTTACAAAACTCTGCTGGAATCCTGACATGAGGAGGAAAATGAAAGAAGTACTTTAAAAAAAAAATACTTTTGTTTAGGCCAGATCTGTGACCTGTAAAGCTGCCTCAAAAGGGATACACAGCCTCTATACTTCCTTCAGAGGCTCCATCAAAAGGAATGCCTGGAATCTGCAGCTCCATGCAGCATAATGTTTCACTGCATACTCCTTCCTCTTTGTTATGCTCCAGAAGCATGCATTACAATTTTGTACCTTCTTCAATGACTTACTTCTCCTTTTGTAGGGTATCTCTCTTTCTTGCCATTTAAAAATTTTCCAGGGAAATTTCCACCAGAAGAATGGACAAATCATTTGTCTAAGTCAGATGCAACATCAGTATCAACTTCTCCGGCTTGTCCTATAATTGGAGATAATGATTTTTAACAGTGCTTTGGGGAATGAGTACTTTGTACTTAGGAAATACAAGAAAAGCCTGCAAGTTTTCCAATATTGTGATGAAAGGATGGTGCCTTTCTTACTGTGGTGAATGGGGTGCAAAGCCATGCTTTGGGATGCTATGTCATGGGTTACAGAAATGCTTTCACATGAGTGAAAAACATGTAATTCCCAATCTGTGACAGCCTGGTGCAACCACTTGGGAAAAAGCCACAACAACAACAAAAAAACCCAACTCAGAACTAGTTCACTGTGGTTACTGCAAAGCAAGCTCTTTACTGAACATGCTGTGAAACTACCTTGGCAGGCCTATAGGTTGCTTCCACGAGACTGACAAATGCTGGGGAACCCATTTGCATGGTTCGATGAGTCCATAGGAGAGACGATGGTGTGCAACCTCGGCAAGCGTTGAAAGCGCGAGTCACGGAAACGTGTAAAGTGCCAAAAGGGAACCAGCAGAACATTACACTTGTATGAAATGGGAGTAATCTCATTACCAGAGGTGATAACCATTGCACCCCTGATGGAAATGCATAATTACTGAAAACAGCTAATCAACTGCAAGAGCAGCAGGGTAGCCAGAAGCTCCTATCTAAACTATCTACTGTGCTTAACCCAGTTGAGCTGCTCCTCCTCCTCCATCACCTTCTACAAAAGGATCAGTAAAACATGCTGCACATACAGACCCTCACATATGGGTCAGCCCAGCTGAGTGATACAGTGCTTTGAATTTTTACTTGCGAATAAAACATGTATCAGTGAAGTCTCCGACTTAATTCTACAAGATGCTCAAGCACACCACACTTGCAGCCGTTCATTTCATAGCTACATCTGTAGGTGAACAGAATTTGGAATAACAGCGTAACACCCAACTTCTATTGAAAAAAAGGTGACAGCAAGCTTCTTGCCTTTAATCTCTGGCTTTGAGAAATCTTGCCTTTAATTTGCTAACAATATATATGGCTATGGACAGTAAGAGGTGGTAATTCTCAGGCTAATGGTAAGTTGTTAATGAGATCTGAGGAACACTTGCTCAGCCTCATTGATGGTGAAACTGGTACTAACCGGCTGCTGGATTCAGCAGCTGCAAGCATATTGTTTTTTAATTTTTCTGATCCTTTCAGTCTCTATCCAGGCACTTCTAACAAAAGGAAGGACTGGCTTGAATTGTTTATTGAACTGCAACAGGTGAGGGAAGAGTACAGAGGGAGGGAAAAAATAGCTCTTGGCAGTTATAAGAAAAATACATAATTTTCCAGTTACAATTAGAAAGGCAGTAAAAACTGTACGAATTGTTTCAAGGTCTTTAAAGAGGACAAGCTGCTCATGGAGCTGGCAGGCTATTAGGAAAATGCATAAATGAATATTTCCCTGGTAGTATAGCGATGGTACCAGTTTCATGTCTGTCGAGGATCTGATTTCTTGAATATGCCAGTAAACTAGGAATAGAACCACACAGGGACACATGCACTGTGATATTTGAAAAAGCAAAAAAGCCATAGATCAAAATGTACACTGTGTCCCCGGAGCACAGATATAAATCCAAGTCTGTCTTCTCCTAGGTTCATGTCCTGACCATTAAGCTAGAAAGTCAGCTTCAGGCCTAGATTTGGTCTGTGGCCCAGTTAATATCTACTTATTTAAAGCAAGGTGGAGGATGTCTCTACCACAGGGGTGCACACATACAGATGGAGCACCAGAGTTTTATTTAGCAAGCCGTGTGCTGCTGTCATCACTCCAGATAAGGACAAATAAGCCTGTGCTCCTGGCTTCCTGGACAAGTTTTCTAACCACTAAGAAAATCATGCAATCACACGTCTATTTCAGGAAGGAAAGGGACCTCAGGAGACCACCTCATCCATCTGCCTCCTCAAAGCAGGGTTAACTACCACTCTACACCAGGCTGATAAGGGCCTCACCCAGCCAGGCATGGATACCCCCATGGAACAAGGATAGACCAGTGCTCTGAACAACCTCTTCCAACGCCTGACCACCTCCATGGGAAAGGCTTCATTCCCTTTGTCTCCAGTCAGCATCTTTCTTCAGGCAGGCTGTGGCTGTTGATTCCAGCCAGTCTTTGGCCTTCCTCATTCTGTGCTTACACATCCAGGTAATATATCTTTATTCCTCCTTGGTAGCCCATTCCTGTGTCCATTTCCTATATGCTTCCTTTTTGTGTTTGAGTTAAAGAGTTCCTTTTTCAGCAAGCTGGCCATCTGCCATGCCTGCCTGTTCTTCCACCCTTCAGATGATTTTTTTTGCATTTTGTGCAGATTGTCACTGAAGTCTGACTAGCCCTTATGAGCTCCCTTGCCTCCAGGGGAAGCTTAATGTGGAATCAGTTCCATCTACCAGCTGAAGTCTTGTGTCCTTGCCTTCCTCGCTGCCTCAGGATTATAAAATCCAGCATCTGACAGCTCCTGCAGTCAAAACTGCTATTGACTGACAGTTCATTTTCATTCAGGATTCCATCAAAGCATCTTCCCTAGTTAGTTGCTCAGCACTTGCACCAAAAATTTTTCTTTCTTGCATTCCAGAAATCTGGGTTTCTTGTGACCCATCACGTACTCCTGTCAGTAGATTCTAGCATGGTTAAAGTTCTCCATGAGAGTCAGAAAGAATTTGAGGTACCTCCTTCAGTTGTTTAAAGAAATATTTGTCCACAGTCTCTCCATCAGTCACCATCAAAACATTCCCATATTCTGGCTTCCCCTCTGACCCATCAGCTTTCAGTAAACCTTTTACCCATGCCACCATGGACATGACCATTATTTCCTCTTTCCTAGCCTAGCCATTTTTAAATAAAAAGGCCATGGCTTATGTGCTTTGCACATGTCTCTTGTCCGAGTCCGCTAGGCAAATTTTGATTGCTCAAGGGCCTCTGACAGAAGATATATGTCTGATAACCTTGGCATGAAAGAGACAACAAGCCACCAGAAGAGGACAGAAACATTGCTGAGTAGGCACAAAAGCAGACTTTCAAGCACTTAAGAGCACATTCAGGGATTACCAGTGTGTCTGGGAATAGCACTCTTGAATGCAGCTGTCTAAAGTTAACTCAAGGCAACTATAACATGTTCCAGTGCTAAGGATGCTTCAAAATACCTGAAATTGTGAAGCTGCATGATGAAGTAAGAACAAAGTCTATTGTTCATGATATCTATTGATTCTACCTGGGTAAAGAAGACAGGACAGAACAAGCTGATGTCATGATTTCATTATAATTATTCAGCACTGGTGAAGCTGCTCCTGAAATACAATCTCCAGCTTTGGCCACTTACTTTGAGAGAGGTGTTGAGAGACTGTGGAGGGCAGTCAAGATGTGAGAAAGCTTTTGACACTGCTGCATAAAGCAACTTCAAAGGAAATGTGCTAATGTGACAAATGATCCCAAATGGAAGTTCTAGTTTCCCCTGCCAGATACATTCATCAGTAAAACAACAAAAAAGACACAATTCCATAAATGCTCTGCTTCACTCAAGGAATTGAGTTTGATAGCCATAGCAGATTTACTACACATTCTAAGTTTACTAAGCACTTATGGAGTTCAGGGTATAAGAAAGCCACTTGTCTGGCAGACAAGGTGGGAACTTCCTGTGTGTAACTCACCCATCTAAAAGGTGGCACAAGTTCTCTTTTCTTGAAAAGTGGGAGTAAAAAAAAGGGCCTATAGGCAGCCCCATATGAAACCCCAGGCAAGATTTCATTGAGCTGAGAGGCTGCTGCTTTGTTCCACTGTTCCTCAGCACTTCATTTGCTTCCCTAGCATTTCCTCACACCCTGTCTTCCACTTACCAACTCTTGGACCACACTGGAAAAGAGCCTCCTTACCTCCAGCTACTGTGGCCACAACCAGCTCACAGATGTTGCCTCTGCCATTATCTCGACTTCCCGCCACTAGCCGTTAAATATGCACAAATTACATTATTATTATGATTATATTTTTTTACCTTAGTCTGCCTTCCAAGACTATATGGCTTTGAAAGGTGAGACTTGTGGCTCTGTTCACCACCAGCAGCACAATGAAATCCCAGAGATTCCATAGCAAAAAAAAAAAAAAAAAAAAAAAAAAAAAAAAAAGGGGAGGTCTCTGAGAGCCCTTGCTTATGGCAAAGAGCTGCCGCTCCTCCTGCAGGAAACATCACCCTCATGAAGGCACAAGCCATGCAATGTTTTGCTATGTAGCACCACACCTCAATCCTCAATGACGAGGTGGATGTAGGAAGAGGTGATGTCTGCTGACCAGGAATGGGAATTGCTGTCAGAGGCTAGAAGCCAGTTGCTCTTTCTGCTAGTTTGTGTCAATTCACATCAAGCACTACTCAGAGGTTGCTCAGTGCATGAATCACCTCTAGCTACAAAATAAAGCATATGTGTGCAGGGCTGATTGTAATAGCCTCAAGCACTGAAAACCACAACCCACCTTCAGATTTCTGGGCATTTCTTTTTCTCCTCAGCACTTCCACTTAACCTCATGGATGATAAGCAAATTTGACAACATGAAGCCAGATTCTGAGGTCAGGTGCCGTGGCTGGCAATGCTCAGGCAATGCTGCTGTTGTTTTCCACATGTTGGCCCTGAACGAGCTTCTACAAAACATCTACTCCAGAAAAACACATACTCAGATACAAGAGTGCTGGGTGGGAGACCCAAGCATCCTTCATCTCTCTTTCACAGTCAGGCAGCAGCCAGTCACAGCAGGCATCAGATCATCTGGAGGAAGGATCTTCTGCTCAGTAAGCCCATTGATCCCTTGCATCTCCATCTCTCTCTTCCAGAGACTGAAGGCAGATGATGAATACCCAGTCAGGTGATGTGGCTGCAACTCCCTGGTCATATAAGTCTCATTCCACATAACCTTTCTTTATTTCTCATTTGACAGCTGCTTCCATATGAAAAATGAAGAGCTAAGCCTATTGACACAAGCTGAGGAGATAGACAAACATTTTAAAAACAACCTGTCTTACGGGCCTAGTCTGTATACCTTCCAACTCTCGACAGCAAACCTGGAAATAAAATGCCATAGCATTGCTCATTACTTAAGAGGGAAGGAAAGATTTATCAATCTTTCATCAATCTTCTATCAAGGACCGTGTGATTCTGGGAGACATCAAGTTCATGTCCTTCCTGATGTGAGAAATCACAGGCACATTGTACTCCCATTTCTCTGAACATTCTCAGCACCTCAGAGGGCCGTGGCAATGGCTGAAAGATCCCTGTGTGCTTTAAAGCACCAGGCTTATGGTCTGTTGCATATGGAATAAAAGAACACATTTGGAGTACTGATTTTTGAAAAAGAGCCACAACAGAGGGTGAACAACTATTTCCCATTCCTATTAGGTTCATTATCATTGGTGCAAAATGCATACAACAAGGTATAAATGTTGGTCCTGTTGATGCTATTTGATGTGTGTTTTCTCACTGAAATAATGGTTCCAAGGTTCTTCCACATGGCACTACCTTCAGAGGAGGATAGATAGTTTGGCCACTTAGAAATTTCACACTCTCATTTGTAATTATTGAAATTCTCTATTTGATAAGAGAGAAGAAATTTATGAGACAATATGGAAGCCAAAAGAAGTTACGATTAAATCTGTACTGGGTCAACAACACTGAATATGATGTTGCAAAATCTAGAAGATATTGTTTGTCATGTTTTTGTGACTGGTAAGTTTATTAAGTGGATTCTTCTTAGCCCGCCACACAGAAGATTACTAATTTCATTGTTTCAGTGCTGCAACTGTGATTAAGTAAAGCCTCAGATTCTAATCACAGAACCTTTAAAATAATTTACAGGAGACGCATAATTCACAATTTTAAGTAATAAAAGTTTTGTTCTGCAATTATGATGTGGACAAAGATTTTTTAATTGAAATATGACCTGGTACATACCCTTATAGCTATTCAATCTATCTATTGCAGGACAAGCAAGTTCATTGTCCCACTCATCCCCCGTGCCACTGCCTACAGCAACTGTCCCAGAACTGTTCTTCAACATGTGTAATGAGAACTTCATCAGGGTCTGTGTGGAACAGCTTGATGGGCCTTTCAGTAAAGGCATGAGTGCTCCTTCTGCACTGCTGTCAGTCTTCTTACAGCTGGAATGCCGAGACAGCCTCCCAGGACAGGAGAAGGCCTCTGTGGCTATCCCACGCTCATTTGGATAACTGAGAATTAGCCACAAGGCACGTACAAATCAATGTGTGGGTTACATATGAATTATCAATTGTGGTATCTCTTCCTACTCAGTGTATTTCCTTTGTATTTGAGGCAGAACATGACCACTCCCAGATTTCACCTCATGCATATTTCACTCCATTTTTCCTTCCTGCACTATTTGTGCCATTTATCTTGTCCTATATTCACTTTCTTTTTTCCCCTACTTTTGGGAAAATCATCTAATATCCCTGTAGCATTAGTTTTTCTTTGTTAATGTCAAAAAATGTTAATCCGTGAAGACTTGCTTCCTAGATAATGTTAATTCAGCTGCCAGTTTTATAATAGGATTATGCTTTCCAGGATTTAAAAATCCCACTTGTTAGCTACAAAACAGACTTCTACTAACAGCTATAAAATCTAATTTAATCCCTATTGGCATTAACTAAATAGCTGAGGTATAATTTCTGTCTAGCTGCACTTAACACCCTGCTATTGCCATAAATATATAAAATTCCCTTTGAAGTTATGAAAGAAACTGTTTGGTAGGATAAACAGGGTCTCGTGAGTCCAATCATATGTTATCTCCAAGGCATAACAAATGTTGTTTACATATTGTAAGGATTTTGTGGACAGCATATTTAAATAGATTCATCCATGTTTACATGTATTAATTTGCCCTTTTTCTCAAGAAAATGCATACTAAATTATGATCTATAAATATTCTATTTAAAAATAATTGGTTAATGAGTGGAAGATTTGGTCTGTGTGGAATCAAAGCTTAAAATGTAACCAAATAACCTGACTAAGATGGAAGAAAATACCAATTTGTTCCACATATCCCCTTTTAATGCACAATTGTATTGTGAAACCTTAGAAGATAAAGTTATCTTAAATCTGGCATAGGAGCAGCTATTTTGAGGCAATCTAGCAAGAGGCTGTAACAAGTAAAGGGGAAAGAATGAGCAAGTCATGGTTTATAATCATCCTAAAATGAACAGCTAGGATCTTTATAACCATTTGCTCCCAAATGAGGAACAACACAAGGATTTATGGTCTTCTGGAGCTCAGTGATCAAAACAAAGAAAAGTACTTATAATTATTTTCTCCCAATCTTGAAATAACTGGTAAGTACATTGTTCTGGAGAGGGTAGCCCTACTGCACTGCAGTGAAAGAAGGGTAGCAAAAGAGCCATTACAGTGATCCACTATGTTATGCAGGAGTTAAACCAGCAATCTCAGAGCAACCAAGCTGCCTTAAAGATGGAAATTGTTAGTCAAACTCAGAAAACACTGGAATTTCATTTATGCTTTCAAAAAGGTGCAAAGTGCTGATCAGACTCCACAGTCCGCTTATCACTTTCCTTATTGATAGACAAAAAGGGAGTTCATTTTGTGATGTTTTAGCCAAAAAGAAAGATGAGCAACCTCAGCAAAGCAGCTGACATTAACATCCAAATCTGTTGCAGGCTGGATTTGCAGACGTGTGCAGTTGTTTTTGGAGAGTTATACAATTTACTTTGTATAGTACATTTAGATATGCTAACAACTGCACATGCTCCATACAGCTATAAAAACCACAGTCAAAACAGCAACTTTTCAAATGCAACTGGATGTTTTGACTTACTCATAGTGAAAAAAAAAAAAACCTGGCAAGTTTTTAACTTCTTTGTAAAAGAATTTCTTGCTTGGACCCCAAACTCTGGGAATGGCAATGTGTAACCTGGGGATGCATTAAGAGCTTTCATGCCCCTGGAGCCTACTGCATACTGTGGAGCCGGCAGAGCTGTGCAGGTTCAGATGGGAATAAACAAATGCATATAGTTCCTAATGCTCCATCCCTGTTTGTTATGGCTTTTATGACAGGGACGAGAAAAACTGCAAGACTTGCGTATTGTGTTCTGTTCTGTATGTGAGTGCACATTAGATTTGTGGCTCTGGGTGCCCTCCACTGTCAGTGAGCCAGAGATTTTGGGTATCAGCTTGTTTCATGAAAGTGTATTCTTTTGCTGTATAAAGCACAGCTTTACAGTCTTTCACAATTTGGAGAAGAAAGTAATTCACAGAATACACAAAACCAGGGCTTCAGGAAACCGTAAGCCACATGTTTTGTCTTCTGTTGAACAGAGATAAATTGTTCCACTCTAAGTTAAAGGGGTGCCATGGCATGGGTTTGATTCATGGTGGAAACAAAAGGCTGGTTTCAGACAGTTCTATGCTTATTTCGCAACTAGCACAGTTCACATGCCTTCAATTCAATATAAGCTGGTGTATAGGAGGAAGAAGCTCAAACTCCCTAAGGGCTTAATTCTGAGTTACTAATTTAGACACAAATGTCCTTAATTCATTGTGAAATGTTATCTGAATAAGGACAGCAGAATCCATAGCTCTGTCAGTATTGTGGACTCCTGGTCATACAGTGGAAGGAAATGAGGCTTTTCAATAGGTACTGGCGGAACACATAGTTCCCACCACTGAGTGCTAGGATCCTTTTATCTGGTTTCCAGAAGAATAGAAGATGAACCCAAAGATACAGATGTTAGACATCATGTTTTTTTTTTTGAATCTTGGCAGCTGACACCTGCCAAGATTCACCAGCCTAGCCATGACAACATACACCTTCACCTTCATCTGCAACTTCCACGTATATGGTTATGCTGTTTCTCCACCTGACATAAAAAATTCTTTTCTCTTACCCAGCATCTCACCAATTTTCCTTGTTTTGCTACCTAATAACACTACTAAACTCCAGGTGAACAGGTATTGTTTAAAGTTTGGTAAAATAAACCACAGATTTCCCCATAATCTTCTGAGTATCTCTGAGGTTCTTCCCACTCTTCACTGGGACAAGTCCAGCTTTGGTGGCACCAATGCATTGGGAAAAGTACATGCATTTCCACCTTTCCTTCCCTACCTATCTTGCCCAAATCAGACCACAGGACCACTGTACTACTACCTGTGACCATAGAAATACCTCGTAGACAAGATTACCAAAGAGGGCGAGGGCTGTATTCTCTATGTCCTACCACTTTCTGGTCCATGTCCCTGTTAATGGGGCTCTGTTAATGCCACTCTGTTTTCAAAGTGTGGGCCTTGCAATGAGGAAGAATAAGAATAAGTAGATGGACTACTGGCTATGATCATAATGAAATCTTGAGTTCTGGGTTTCAAAAATAATTGCAGTAGAAACTTGGATACACAAACACATTCCAATGCCTGCTCATTGCCAAAAAAAAAAAGAAAAGCAGATCTGGAGCAAACAGTGTTAAGTGCTGAGTACCCCTGTGACTGAGACAGGGGCAGTACTTTTATTGTTTCCTCACCCTGGTACCTTTGCAGCTCTGACAGCACAAGACACAACACAACACAGTGCATGGCTTTGCATACAAAAAAAAGTGCCCAAATTTGATCCCACAGACTGTTTCTCAGCTACCTGTGTAAACTGAACTCTTTCGTATTAGCTTGGTTTTCTGTGGCACACTTGAAACTCAACAGCTCCCTTCAAACTAAGTGGTAGGTGCTCAATGGCTGTGTAGCCAGGTCTTTCCTGCTATGAGAACAGATGAAGTACTGAAACTTGGTCCAGAAATGTGTGGCAACACATTCTAGTCCTGCAGTTGGCCTTTAGTACCCAGGTGTGCTGATGTGCCTGCAGACAGTCAACTATACACAAAAGTGAAGGACTGTGAATTACAAGTCCATACAAATATTAACTTCATGTTTTAAAATATTTTTCCAGGTCTATTAATGTATTCCTGTTTGAAATCCCTGTAAATACTGAGCCAAGATATTTTCCCTAAGTTTCTAGACACCATTCTGTCAGCAGTAATAGTTATATCAGTACATGTCCAAGTCAAACTTAATTGGATACATCTGAATCAGTGGAAAAGAAATAACTGGCAATTCAAAGACTCCGCTCGAAGAGAAACAGGCATTACTGAGCTCATTAAGAAGAAAATTGCTGAATATTGAGATCTCCTTATGAATCCTCAAATCTTTATGTAAGGAAGATGATTGGCTTGTAGAGTAAAACAATAGGAACAAAAACTTTTATTGTCACAGTCAGTAGTCAGGAGTGGCAGTTCTTCCAGGACCATGGTGGGATTAATGAGGAAATGAAAACACTTTACAACTTCCATAAAAATGTATATTCATCAGAACTCTTCAAGGATCAAAAAGGCCTTGCAGAGTTTCACCATACAGTTCAGCTCCCCTACAATAAACCAGAGAGACTTTTGGACTCCCCAATTCCTACAGAAGAAATTTCCCATGCTACTCAGACTTTTAATAATGGCAAGCCAGTGGGGAAAGCAGCATTCCCATTTTAATTTTGTGCATCTTTTGAAAAGAAGTCACCCTACTACGCGCCTGTGTACATTTAATCATTCTCTACACACTTTATCAGCAAGCCTTCTCCCTGTAGGAGGAATACAATTAGGTACAGTACTAATTTATTATAAATAAAGCAAAGACCAGGTAAAATAACCTAGTTATCAATGTTTCATGCAACTGTGCCTATGAAGTACTAGCTAACAGTCTCACTATGAGCCTAGAGAAATACCTGCAGCATTGATAAATCCTAACCAACATGGCTTTATTAAAAAAAAAAAAAAAAAAGAGATTATCATCATATAATACAGGAAAACTGTTGGGTTTAATTGAAGTAACTAGAGATTTATGGAAACCAACTGGAGCTTTCTTCCACTAATACTATAAAATCCTTCAATAACATCAATAAGGAAATGCATCTCAACAAAGAAGCCCTCAAATTTTTTTTGTATACCATGCTGACCCATTTTATGTATTTATCTCCACTCCCAAATTAAGCTGAAGTGTTGTTTTATATGCAAGAGCCTCTTGTCATCAATGATAAAGAATAAAAAGGTCAGAAGGTCTCAGATTAAGGGGAAAATGGTAGGCAAGGATGCCCTCTCTCTGGCGTGCTGTTTGTTCTGACCCCAGGATCAGATCGCTAGAGAGATAGAGGAGGCATTCTCACAGGGAGAAATCTCCATAAAATCAGCATGTTTGTGGATGATCTGCTCTTAACTGTAATGAACTAAGAGTCATCTCTTACATATGTGTTATTCATAATGGAACACTTTGAAAGGTGGCCAGGCTTTAATCCTATTTTTAAAACAGGCAATTCAAAAGATTTAACTGATTTTTCCTTCTTCCATGACACAGCACAATGAGTTTTTAAGTGGCTCCATGCTATTAGGTAGGAACACATTTATGCTATGATTCTAAGAGGACATGCTTCAGATTAGTAAAATAGGTCCTTCCCTATCCCTCCTCTTAACACAACCAAAATTCCCCTCACTGCTGAGGAAACTGGGGAGAACAGGAGAGGCTCAGGAGCCATCATTTCCCCTCTCAAGGAAGGGACATGGAGAGAGGACAGAGCTGAGGCTTCCTCTTCCCCAGCTTCTCTTGCTTAAGTGCTGGAAGAGAGAGCAACATTTTTCTAAAAGAGACAAAGCAACAAAATGAACAATTCACATTAAATAAAGCTTAGGAGCTTAAACTCTAATCAGTTTGACATAATTTTACAGTGAAGCCCTGAATATCAATAATTTTTTATTGGATGAATGAGTTTCATATAGTTCCTGAGGATCAACAATAAAATTTCCTATTTTCAAGTATTTTATGTTAGAGGAGTGCACAGACGTTCCTCAGCCATATGTACACTCCAAGGGATTGCTTTTACACCTCTGATACAAAAAAAAAACATGAGCAGAGGGAGCATGGGGTTTTGTTTTGATTCTTAATTATAGCACCAGCATTCCCCATGGAAAGAAAAGGGCAAATCCTATCACTTTCAAAATTTGCCTGAGAGAATTTTCAAAGGTCATCTTTGGCAGGAGGGACTGTGCCCTGCCTGGCCTGATGGCACACTAAAGGGAGCTGCAGAGTGCACTGTATTATCCCAGTTTTTCAAACCCACCCTGCAGACCACAAACAAGATAAAGCCACAAATAGGATTGGTTTGGAGGCATCAAAGTTCTCCAAAACTCTTGCCAAGGACTCAGAAAGATGCATAAAGACTGCAGCAGCAACCCCAACTGTTCCCTTGCTAGGCTGACCTGGCAGCTAACACCTCCTGAATGCTCTGAAGAACAGCACCACCAAGACAGGATCCTGCTGGAAAAAATGCAGTTCTAGAAAACTCTCTTGTAAGGGTGGTAACTTTACAAAACCCATTGGAACTAACTACAAAATCTCAGCTCACTATATCCTTGGAAAATGAACACACTGACATGGAAATCTTCCTTACTCCAACAGGAAGAGAAAAGTTTTCCACCTGATAATAGATCCACCTGACCTACAAGCACAGTGAGTAATGCAGCTCTACTGAGGAAAGCTATAGCAGGGACTGCTGGCTTGGCTGAGAGCCCTTGAGACAGCTCAGCTCCTACACAGAGATCTTTCATAAGATGCAATTCAGCTTGCTGGCTTATATGAATCATACAGCATGTCATGCAGCCACTTTTAAAACCTTTTTATTTTTTACAATCAAAACGAAGGCATATTCAGACCTTTTCCTGTGAAGAGCTGAAATAGATACAGGCTATTTTTGTCTCTAAGAGCGTGATGCATGGTGACCTATCAAGACTGCAATCTGTATTGTTTCTAATTTTGTAGTTTTAGAATTTTCATTTGAACTGTTCACTTTCAAATATTACCAATTTCTCTAAAATGTGCATGTACATCAGTGTCAACGAAATCCTATCTTTGTCTGTGAATAGTACCTCAGGGAAGGTAACTTCCCTTCACAATTGTTCCTTATTCAATTCAACTTCCCTTATTCAATTGTTCCCACAACCAAAACTTAAATTTCTGTTGTAGGAATACCCAATGTCTAACAGAGTCAGAAACCTTGAGAGGCAGCTGACAGTCTACATCATGTGACACTATGCACCTGAACCTCTAAAAACAGCATGTGGATCCCCAACCAGGATTTGAGAACAGCGTGACTTCTAAGGTATGTTCAGCAAGACTAAAGCTACCTTTGTAAAAGAATTTTCAGCAACACCAGCATATCTTCCTATCACCTTTCCTATTCTGAATTTTTGAAGCCCTCCTACTGCTCTGCCTGGTCCCAAAGGTGTTGCAGAAGCCCCTGTGCTACTCATACCAGGATCAGGTCTAACCCTACTTTCAGGGTTAGTACTCAGCATACTATAACAGCTTTGCTTTTTGGCCATTTCTTCCCACTGGTTCTCCTCAGAATATTCACTGAAAAATCTTCTCCTTGTGAATGCTGTGAGGTTGTTTCTGTTTTTCTGATTTACTCAAAATATTAGCTAGAAAATAAGATTCAAAAGAAGGAGAAAGAGATGACACCTGAGGTTGTGGTCAGTGCTGTAGCTTTTGAAGGTAAGAAATGCAGGCACTGAAATGGTAAGGAGATTGGGGTATGGGTATGGGTTCTCCTCTTCTGGTGCTCTCTGTCAGCCATTAGAAAACATAATTGTGAGGGTAAGGCACAGGGAAGGAAATCTCTCAAAACTTAATTGAGAGAAAATACTGCATAGACAATAGTTAAATATTTTTATTTTATGGCAGCAGCTTCAAAATCTGCTACAGCAACCAAATGCAGTTTTGCAAATGTTATCAGTTTCAGTAATAGGAAGCTCATCTTCCTAATTTCCTTCTGAATCAGCAAGCAAATAGAGCTGCTGACATGCCAGATTATCAATCTGTCAAATTTTAACTTAATCCTAATATAAACCACACAGCATCTTGTTAAAATAGACCCATTAGATGTGGTTCAAGCTTGCTGCTTGGACTTCATGGAAAGGAAAATCTGTAGACAGGTAAGTTTGGCCCAAGGCACTGTGAACCTTCAGTCAGGTCCTGGTTTTCCCCAAATTCAACATTTCTGCAGCAGTTTGAAGGAAGTCTGTAAGTAGCATTTTAAGTAATATAAGACACAGCAATAAATAGTCAAATTCATCAGTACTATTTAAGAATAATGAATAAAGGACAGACTCAGCAGTGCTGTGTTTCCTAGTGGGTTTTTTCCCCCTCAGTTTGAAATGACCCATTTGCAATGGGCCACTGAACACTGTACTTCAATGCATGCTCTTGACATGTCTTTCACACAAAGTCTCCAAACATCTCATAAACATTAATAAATTAGGCTGCAAGAGCAATAATAATTTCAGCTTCACATTCATAGAACCCGAGTCTATCTGTGGCAGATCTAAAAATGAAATTCAAACTTTCAATCACTTTGAATTAGGCTTCTCTACTAAATCATGCAATCCCACAGTCTAATTCAGGTTGGAAGAGATCTCAGGAGACCACCTCAATGCAGCACTAACTACTGCTCTACACCAAGCTGATCACAGCTGCATCCAGCCAAGGCTTGAATACCCTCAGGGAAGGAGGATACACCACCAATGGACAATCTCTTCCAGTCTCTGACCACCTGCATGGGCAAGCCATTTTTCCCTTGTCTCCAGTCAGCATCTCCCCTCATGCAACCTGTGCCCAGGTTTTTTTTCCTTGCACCATTTCTGAGCTCCTCTGAGAAGAGTCTGGCTCTGCACCCATTCAGCTCCCCTCAGGAAGCAAAGTGTCCATCAAGACCCAACTCAGCCATCTCATCTCCAGGATGAAGAAACTCAGCCTCTCCTCCTCCTCCTCCATCAGGCCATGATCAGCTTGATGGCCCTTCATGGGCTCCTTCCCATTGGTTAGCCTCTCTCTTGTCCTGGGATCCCCAGCTTGGCACAGGGGCTCCACAAAGAGACTGTCAGAATCAAGTGGAGGGGAAGGACCCCTTCCCTGGACCTGCTGGGTGCAGCTGTGCCAGCATGGCCCTGGGGGTGGCTGGGCACCTTTGCTGCGAGACACGCCACTGACCCTGTGCAGCTCGTTGTACAACAGCACCCAGGGCCTTTTGGGCAGATGTGCCTTTCACCAGGTTTCAGGAAAATCCCCCAGCCTTGACCTCTCAGTGATGACAGACAGCAGCTTCATGATGACACATGACAGCTCCCTCAGAGGCCTCCAGTGTGTCCTGTCTGGTCCCACAGACCAGCTTATTTAAATAAACCCTAACTCCATCCTCCCCTACTGTGGCTGCTCCCTCCCTCCCTCCCCCAAATTTTGCTTCTAGGCCTGAGACTGGGCAGACTCTGACAGTAAAGCCTGCAGTTTTATGGAGCACTGCATCCATTTGACTGGTTTTCCTTCTCATTTTTACTGCTGGTACACTTGTAGTAGCCTTTTTTGCTGTCCTGCTCATCCCTCACCAGATAAAGCCTTTTTTGCTGTCCTGCTCATCCCTCACCAGATAAAGCCAGATTTTTTGATTCCAGACAAACTCTGAACTTCCTCATTCTGCTCCTACGAGGCTGGACCACACTTTTCTGTTGCTTCTTGGTAGCTTGTCCCCACTTCTGCCTCCTGTCTGCTTTCTTTTTGCATTTAAGCTGAGGCAGGGGCTCATCTGTCATCTCAAGTTTCCGTTACCAATTTTCCCCCTGATTTCTTTGAAATCTTATATCCAGTGGCACAACTTCACTTTAACGGAGCTAGAATTTTACCAACCTTGAGAAATTTCTACTGTCAACTTTGTAATCTTGATAATAAAATTTTGTTTTTCTGTCATTGTTTATTACAAATAAATGCTTATGCTATAAATTATAGCATATAATTATAGCATATAGCATATATATAATTTTATATAATTAAGCTGCACCTAAAAATACTTCAGTTTGATACACAACTACATCTTGTATCATCTTACAGCAGCAGCCTCTGAAATGTGATGAAACAATACTAATTCACTCTAACTCACTGTGACAGGAGATATAATCTTAGTCTTTCAACACAGAATTTTAGCAACTGAAAAATGCTTTCCAATCATCTTCAGCAGCACACAGGAACATCCAGCAGTGCTACTTTCACTTTTCAGAATTAAAATACGTACATGCAAACTCTGTAAAATTTTTCCTGTCCTACATACCTGTAAAGAGCTGAAGGTTAAAGAGAGAACTATCCAATAGAGTCCTTCTGGAAAGCAGTAACTCACAAGAAAAAGAAAGGAATAAAATTTCATCCACATTTTTGAAAGGACATGGGAAAATTTTCAAGCCTGTTTTCCTAACTTTCTGGATAAGATATTTATACTCAAACACTAAACACTGACGCATAGAGACACAGTTAGGAAAACCAACAAATATGAAAATAATGTGACAGCAAACTTACATTCCTGTTAAGAAATAGCTTTCACTAGGAAACATTTGCACTAATTTCTTGTATACTTTGTTTAAGATAGCTGACTTGCCAGTTATGTTTATGGTTGGACTCAGCGATCTTAAAGGTTTTTTCCAATGATTCTATGGTTCTAAAATGGTTACTTCTATATATTAAAAAAATTGTTTGCAAGTAAAACTGAATGCATGCTAGATCATTCTCTCTTTTTCCACAGTTTAATCTTAACAAAAACTTGGCACAGGTACTTGACACATCTACATCCATCTCCCACTCTGGTCTCCATCCCCATTCCAAACACTGATATGCTCAGGATCTAACTTCTCCTTCCTTGAGAAACATCCCTAACAGCATTTCCCCCCAAAATTTCAGGAAGTATATCTTTCCAAACACCCCAAGGCTCAAATGCAGAATCACACTGTTTTGCTCACAATCTGAAGATGCTTTTATTTCAATAACAAACTGCCCACCTGGTGATTCTGAACTAACGCTTCCTTTCCCACTTCTCTTCTTACAGACTGTTTCTTCCTCTTCCCTAAGAAATGTGTTGCAGTAATAACAGTTATCTCCCACTCTCCTGTGATGACAGCTTATGCCCAGTTCTGTATTCCTGCAAAACTCCCTCCACGCTTACTCACACGGGATCTCTTTGAGTTCTGGGTAACCAGATTTTCCCAACGCCTTCACAAAGCCTATCACTGTGACATTACTTTGTATATCTTAAGAGTTATCTTTGTCTTTCTGGTTGTCACTTCCCCAAGGCAAAGGCAATGTTTTTCCACAAGTTCTCTTTAGTGCTGATTATATCACACAGATAATTTTTAATTACCTTTCTGTTCAGAGCCACACCATCTTCACAATCCAACACTGCACAATCTACATTTAGTGATGGGATTTTTCTTATCTTCTTTTCATCATCCGCAGGTACATAGAGCACAGCCCGTCTGGGAACATACTTGTGTGATGATGTAAAGCGACAACTAAGCTTAGGAACACCAGCTGGCAGAAGAGAATCCACCCTGTAAAGGATATTGTTGAAATTAGACCATTGGCAGCATTGCTGTATATAATACAAAAATATATATTTTGTATATAATACAAAAATACTCGACTGTATTTTAAAAGCAAAACATTCCTACCTAGATAGTGGCTGGTTTTGGGCTATTTATATATTTTTTTTCCCTTTGGAAGAACCAAGTTAGGGAGATATCAGTACTACAGTTAATTACAATATAAAACTACAAAACCACTGTGTTCAATAGAAATTGCAAACTTAATCATAATTGAAGACCTGCCAGGGCTGAGGTTTATCCATGTAGCTTTAATTACACTGCCCATTCTGGGTGCTACAGCAAGTATGAAATACAGAAGGGTGGTGGGTTTTTTTTCCCTGTCATAGGACTCCTCTGTAGGATGCAGACCGTGCTGGGAATGGATCAGGACTGCTTTGGGGAGGAAGCTGCTATCTGGAACATTTCCTCCAGGAGCTGGATGCCATGCTGTGAATGAAGCAGGGGTGCTGGTTAAAACAAACACAGGTTTGTGAAGTTCATTTTGCAACCTTAGCATTATATCAACAAATGTATTTGTATGCAAATTTTAAATAAGCAAGATGGACGGAGGGGGAAATGAAGAAAAAAGAATGAAAACCCCATGTAGTGTGGAACCTCACTACTCTCTTCAGACCTTCAGATCCACAGCACAGACTTCCATTGACAGGGTTCATAAACCCACCAGCATCAGCAGCAGGTTTTTGGCTGTGGTATCTTTTAAAATTTGTAAATACTTTGTGCACCACACTTCAGTGCAGGTGTGAGCCTTTGGTGCCACATGGCTTGAGAGGATAACATCCCTGTGGCCTGTAGGTGTGAGGTCTGGGGTGGTCTCCGCCACGTGCCGACACTCCTGGTGAGGGTCCAGCTAACCCACTCCAGGCAGGAGCTGGGTTAGTGCACTTGGAGGCTGTGGGACTGCCAGAGGAGGCTACTCTTGAGTGCTGTGGGGAGCTTGCTTTACTCCATAATTACAAGCACAGAGAAATAAATTATAGAGGGTGCCACTGTGTTTCTTGGCCTTCCAAAAAAAATCCTCTTGCCAGCTCCTGTTCCTCCCCACTGCATGCTGTACCCCCCAGGCCTATTCTGCTACATCAAGATGAGGACAAAATAATGCAATTTACCTTCATACTAAGCACAAGGCACTTACACCACAAAATAATCCTACCATACAACACCATTATGCATTATCATGTATATTATTCAGCACTTTGAATAATGCAAAGCTTTCCTAGCACCATGCTGAACATGTCATTATCGCATCATGTCAGGGACCCATGCATTTTCCTATGCCCCTCTTAATAATGCTTCCCAAGTTGCTAGACTTGGATGACACATGGCTACACACACATGTGGGTTTTCTTCAAAGCAAATATGACAAACGGTCTCAAATGCTTGGAAATGAGTTCAGTCAATCTAAATCAGAGCCAATGTGGTATGTCACTGACAGACCGCTGTAATACTCGCCTTTCTAAGCTGAATCTGTTGAAGAATCCTCTCTTCAACACCTAGAAGTGTGCACCCTAAAAGGTGAACATAAGACTTGGGTTAAAAATATGAAGAAAGCTTTTATCACATTTTACCTGAGTAAACTAAATTGAAAAGGCAAACTATTCCATCATCTCATCTGCTGGATCTCTGCATATCCTGTGTGGATCCACTTTAAGAGCCTACAAAAACCACTGTCAGGCTCTTCTTTGCAACATGCCTGGTAACGCTTAATTCAGTTTAAGAAATGGGACAGCTTGGCAGTTAAATAGACATTATTTTATTAAAAGTGTCAGTGTTAGCATGGTTAATAACAGCAACAGCTTCAAGACTCAGGTGGTGGAGGTCCTATCAACACCTGGAGCTGGAGCAACTGAGATCCACTGAGCCTCTCCAAAGTACTCTCTTTGCCTCTCTCTCACAAACTACTTCACATTCCCTGCTTTAGGCTGAAGTGGAACTGGTAACAGAACTTGTGGCAACTCAAGTGGCTGCTAGACAAATCCACTTAATCTCATTTTTTTTTCAGTAGTACACTTTGGGAGAGCAAGGACGAGGTGGAAGAGTGGTTTATCTCAAATGGAAAGAGGAGGATCTTTTTTCAGTGTGACACAGAGGTCAGTAAAGAAGTCTGCAGTCCTTCCCTAAACATATATGAGGGAACAAAAGTGATTAGTTTCTATTCTCTTTCTCTGATGGCTTCAGCCTTGTGGCTCCCAAGGGCACAAAGGAGTCAAAGAACTCAGCCCATTAATAGTTAACTCCAGCCTAGAGCCAAGCAGCCCCTGAAGCACCCTTAATGACTGCCTCTGCCAGCCCTCCAACCTGCCAGAAACCTGATAGACGTGGCTAACACCATAATCTCACAGCATGCTGAGATGAGATGTATCTTCTGTCACAAATGTTTCCCAGGATTTCTTCTGGGCTGTCATCAAACCAAGGGCTGTTTGACCAGCCGTTTTCCCTCTCACTGCTGCAGGCCCCATGAAGGCAGCCCTGCTCTGCATACCACACACAATGGCGTGTAGTGTTGTGTAGAGGAAAGCACCATTACCTGCAGACCAGATTTAGTTAGGTGTCACCATCCAGGTCCATGAACTTGTGTTTAGATGGAGGAGCAGTACAGCTTCCTCAGCAGACCACCTGACTCCAAAGAAGTGATAGACTTAATCCATTAAAATGCCATCACTTAATAGGCTTAATGCTGGAAATGCTACTGCCTGGTGACTATTGGTATCCCCTCCTCAGCTAAACAACTTTGTAGCCACATGGGCTCAAACAACAGGTTTCTCAGGACACAAATTATTATAAAAAATACACAGTCAATGTGTCAAATTATTAGTTTTATGGGATATCTTAGCAAGTTGAAGAAGAAATAATTTTCTTCAAAAGGTATGGCCAGGAAAAAAAATATATACAGCAGGAGCTGGTGTCAGTGGACCAACACAGAATCCTTCTCCTTTCAAAACTAAGAGCTCTAGAACTATTAATATAAAATAAGAATTTTCAACAAGTATCTTTAGGTATGACTGCAGTAAATGGTATCACATGCTAATTCTTTGACATATATTCTTTAATCATCACTGTGCATTTTCCTTGCAAAGTCATATTTTATGTTCTACAATAAAAAAGGCAGAGGAAGACATGGATTTATTAATAGATCCATTTATCTATAGACTTATTTTAAACAGTGGCAAGGCTTGGGGTGCTCTGTATATGAGCAGTTAGCTACTCTGGTAGGAAACACTCTCCTGATTATCTTGACTTCTGTTATTCTGATAGAATGAAAAAATCCCCAGCAGTTGCTTTTTTAGGACAAAAAACCCACACAGCACTGCAGTCTCGATTATACTGTTAACCCTGCACCATAAAGAGGAGGAAAATCTTACATATGTTTCCTGGCTCCAAGTATTTTAATGATTCAAACTAAGCTTGACTATGCTTTAAACTAAACACATGGACAAAAGCCAAGTGAATTTGCTAAGACAATGTTTCTTCCTTTAAGCACTGTAAGTTAAAACAAGGACTAGGCTATTGGGTAATGCTCATTAAATTGTTTTACAGCAGCATATTTTCATTCATAGCATCTGGCAGCATGCTGAGTGCTCTTGGGTCTTGGAAATAAAACTAAATTTCTTCAGCAAACATAACACTCTACTAAAGTCTTCATCAAATATGTAAAAGTAGCTGGCAAATTAAAGTTTCTCATGGTCCTCTGAGAACCATTTCACCCAAGAGTGAATAGTTCATCCTCAGGAAGGAGAAAAGAAAACCTATTTGACTACTAAGAGACACTGCAGTTTGCAATGGCAGCCATACAGCGTGACTGCGAACAGTGAAATTACCCCAAATTATGCAAATTTCCCTGCTGTAAACTGCATTTTCACATTCCAGCATTGCTCATACTCATACACATACTTAAATGCACACACCTGTGCAGTCAGATTGGAGCCAACAACATATAGTTCACAAAGTAAAGTACTCATACAAGTGACTTCCAGTGCTTCAACCTGTGCCTCTGTTCCCTGTTTATTTGCTAAATCAAATCACTCCTGGAAGATCTCCCAAACACATAAAAAATATACATTGCTCAGTAGGCCAAATCTTTCCTTCTACAATCTTTGGCATAGTGTTGGCAAAGTGTTTGCAAAGAGCATTTTTAGACACTTCACTAAAACTATTTAAAAATCTGGATAATTTCCACATGTATTTTTGACCTCTGTGAACGTAACTGCACACCATGATATCTGCGGAGCTGTGGAAGAAGGACAGAAATTATTCAAGACCCACAAGACCCCCTGAAAAAGACCCAGCTAATGCAGGAAAGTGTCGTACAAGTTATTTCTGCAATATGTGCAAAAAAACCCCACTCTGGAGAAAACGTAATGGTTTTCCTGTGTTGAATTTACCGGGGAGTAGCACACCACCGCACACAAATAATCTGCCAAAAACAAAGGAAACTTCTATGGAATTACAAAGCCTCACAATTTGCATAGTAATTCTTTCTAATTAAGAAAAGAAGATACAAGTTGTTTGTTATAAACATCAGCAGGCCCTGTGCAAATACGAAGGGCTCGCAGCCGCGCTGAGTATTTGTCGAATCAAAGCGACTCGCTGGAGAGTTTTATTGGTACAGCTGTGGCGCATGCATTTTATCACACATGCTAATAATCCTGGTTATGGCACTAACATTTTAATCATTTGTTCTCTGGGCTTGTTTCTCAAACAATTAGCACTAATGAATGGCCAAAATACCTCGGATCATATATGTCTAATTGCAGTCAAGAGCGGTTATTGTCCGCATGTACATTTCAATTCACCTCTGGGGATAATGTTTGTTAATTGTATTTCTTTATATAGCAAGTGAAAAAAGGCTGTTCACTCAAAAAGGGACTAAGTGTTCTCTTCTTTCCCTTTGTTCCCACAAGAAGCTAAAGTCACTTCAAGAGGCACTTAATCCCATCATCCATGGTTACAATTGCCTTACAGCATCAATCAAAAAGAATCTGAAGTAAAATGATGCAGCTATATTGTGTAATTAAAAGCAATTCAGGTAGTTATTACTTGGGGCATTTTCCAGGTCCAAATACTTAAAATGGCACTGCGGGGATTCTAAATACTGTAGTGTTTTAAATTTGGTGAACTACAATATCTCACAGAGAAAGGGAAGGAATATGCAAAAAAAAAAATCTCCTAGTGTGTATTGTAAAGTGAAAGAAAAGAGGAGGAACAGCTAACGTTTGAAGTGACAAAATCTACAAGTCTCCATATAAAAGGGAAATAAAAATATCAAGAAGAGAGAAAAGGGGAGGAAAAAGAAAAGGACAGGAGTTTTCAAGGAAAAGAAATTCCTCGTAATTGTTAAGAAGTTAACATGTGAAAAAATGCTAACATTTCCTCGAATGGAAAACAAAAGCTCATGTCACAAGCTTTACCATCAGAATACAGGTCCCCAAAATCTTAGTGCTCTCCTAGTGGAAATAAATCTGGGTAAAGCAAGCAGATCTTCTTTTGGAAAAAAAAAAGGAAAAAAAAAAACAAACCACTTAGGTTAAAAGTGAAGAGCTATGATACTTGCTTTTGAATAAAATGTAAGGGAAGGAACTTTATGTAACAACTGCCACTAACCCTGATCCAATTATGCTGAAATTAAAACTGGGGGGTTATCAACATACAAACACTCAGCTTTACATTTTGATTTTTTCCTTTGCTCCAGACTCAGTACGGTCATTTCCCTGACCCTCAAAAAACTAATTAAGAAACCCCCCAAACCTAAGCCCTTTCCAGGGCAGGCAGAAGCCACCAGCTCTCGTGGTTTGAGATCTCCTGACAAGCAGTTTTCTTTACCAGGAGAGGCTTTGTCTGATTTTAAACTTCCCACCATAAGGCTGATACTACCTTACACAGATGTAACGTGAAGATTAATTCCCCTGAAGCTGATGGAAGACATAAAGGTATAAAATTGGTCCCCCAAAAGTGTGAAGAAGGTGAAAGAATAAACCCCAACACTTCCACAGCATCCTAAGGGAGACAGGCAGTCTGCACCCAGCTGTGGGGACTGAGAGTGGTGAGTTGAAGAAGCGCTCACAAAAACTCAGCGAATTAAGAAATTTAACCCCCGTAACAACCAGCTTTGGATATCAAAAGGGACAGATTGGAGGGGGTTGCTCCTGAGAGCGCTTGCCTGCTGGAAAAACTGTAGCAGGGAGAAATGAAAAGGGGGCTTCCAAGTGACCTTTCACAAGCACTCACTCCAACTGATCAGGACACATTGCATTATAGCCAAAAAACAGAGAGCTGAACCAAATGGGGAAGGAGAGCCCCAATGATCAAAAAAAAAAAAAATAAAAAGACACAGAGAAGTGTGAGTGGAAATGAAAACTAAGCACCAATCCAAAGTTGCTGGGAAGTACTTTTAGGAAAAATATGTGGTTTTGTCTGCTATTTATAAACTTTTTCTATCTCCAGTAAATAGACTGGAGACTTAAGTCATCTAACTGGGCACCAGAGAAAAGATTGAATACAAACCAGGAACTTAGTGGCAAAGGCTTAAAATCATGGCCCCTAAGCCATAAAATGATAAAAGGCTATCATAGGTTAAATAGTTAACCAAACTTTCTCCTCCCACCAGCACTAAATGTAAAAAAAAAAAAAAAGACCTTTTATTTACCCCACCATGTTCTTTCAACTACATTTGACCCTGTTGTTTTGGTTCACTCTGAGCTCCATCATGCCTTAAATTGCTTTGACTGAAGATCAGGCATTTTTTTCTTCTCAATTCAAAATGGCCAAATTAGACAGCGAGGATAAAAATAAAAGGACCACTGGCTTCTCATATTACTAACGTGTCCTGTTTTCAAGATAGCAAAAATAGCCTGTTTGTGAGGAAGAGGAGAGTGCTACGGTTCTTTGACTTAAGGAGTGAATTTTAAAAGAGATTTAAATAATGGTCCAGGGTGACAAGGGCTGCTGCTTCCTACTAATGGCAACAGGCTGCTCTTCTCGGGCAGCCTGTGTGTGTGTGTGTGTGTGTGTTTGCAATCATCCAAGGTTAATTGGTGTCCTGTCTTGGGGAGCTTTAGCATATGTGACATACAGTTGAGGCTTTGCTCCCTTCCTTACGGTGTGGATAGCTCTGAATAACCCGTCATGCCCATAAAGTATTCTCAAGCTCCGGTGTACCTCGCTTTGCTTTTACCATTGACAAAGTATCTGGCTTCTTGGGATGCTTTCTGCTGCTTAATCACACCCACAGCACTTCAGGGCAATGGAAAAGCACTCTGTCTGCCTGTAACACATTCACTTTGCCACTTCCAACTAAGGAACATGTAGTTAACAGTTAATTCCCTGTCTTCCTAAATATAAAGATATAGAAATAAAGACTAAGTATGGGCAGTTTTTATTTTAAGAAAATTTAAAGTGCTTTCATTTATTTTAACTAATTCCATTTTTAAGTTGCATTTTTAAAATCTACAACACTGTAAAGAGATATTGCAAAATTTTGTCTAGCTGTATGTTTTCTTAAGGGAAACTCTTGCATTACATTTTTTAAACAGAATTGCAGCTAGCAGCTGCAACAGAAATTTGCAACACGTTTTAAATAACAAAAACATCCCACAATAAAGATGAAGATCCAATACCAATATAGAGAGTTTTAAAAAAAATTATGCATAAATTAGCCTTTTTTGAGATGTGCATTGAGAAGAAGATATTGCTTTGGATGTCTGACGTTGATGTATGATTTGTTTTGATTTACTTGGTTTTGGGTTTTGTGTACAGACAAATATGCACCAAGTGTTATCAGAGCTGTGTGGCACAAAGGAAAAAACATTTGGAGGTTGAGAATCTTCCAGTTTTGGGGGAGGACCAGGCATATATAACCAACAAGCTGTCCTGGAACATCCCATGCCAAAATCTGTCTTAGGAAGTGAATATATAAAACCCACAAATCTTCAATGGTTGCACTTTTATACAGTCATACCCATCCTGGTGGCCTCTGCAGAAAAGCTGAACTTTAAAGAGATTCTTTATGTCACTGCAAAACCACTCTTGGGTCTTCCAGTTCTCCCCTCCATCTTACCACCAGGTACTTACTTCCCTTGCTCCTAATTCTGCCCCAGCCTTTTCACACACTGACTTTGCACCCACCCATCTTGGTGTACTTACACAAAAATTGGTAACTATGCTTGGGCAGAATTTCTGTTCTTACTGAACGTCTTTTTCCCCTCTTTTCTTCCCCACTCCCCTCTATTCCCTCCACATCAGTTCCCACACCAGGGCACCGGGAGCATCCCCACTGCGGAGCTCTTGCAGCCCCTGCCACCGGTCCAGCTGTGTGTGCATTGGCTAAATGCTACAAGGTCAAGATCAAGACCTGGATTCAAAAATTCCACACTATTTACTGTGGTTCAAGTCCGAGTCCCAAACTCATCCAAAGACTCCTGAGCAGTTTAGGAGAAAGCTGCTAATGAGTTATACACAAAATAAGAAACAGGCACTTGATAAAGTCAGAATCAATAAAGTGCCATTCCTGCCTGTTAAAATGATCTTGCCATCCATAACAGAGAGTCACTTTGTTCACCTGTGAGCCTGTGCAGGTTAGATATCCGTGTCTGCATGGTGTGACAGAAAAGGAAAACAGTACAGTCCTTGAAATCAGTTCTGATTTATATCTGAGTTAAAATAAAATTACACTAAAGTTGTGACTGACAATATTTAGCAGAAGGAAATGAATGGAGTGTAAATATACTAGTGCTGCAGAAGGCAGAAGAAAGAAGGAATTTGTCATCCACTTCGGGTCTTTCAGAATTTCTGATTATTTATTACAAACTATTGTCTTCATAGTTTTGGTTGTGGTGGGGATATTTTACAATTTGAAGGTCCCTTCACACTTCTAAGAATTATTCACAGGTAGACCATGTTTTATCTCGATTTGCAATTTACGTCAGTCTACACTTAGTCAAACTACAAACATTTTGATGATTCCTGCACTTTGAAACATAGGTAAATTATAATACCAAATAAAGCACAGACAGTTTTACCATATAAGAAAAAGAAAACAATATTGCAGTCTTCTCTGCATTTTGAAATTGCTCCTGTAAACCCACTTGAGCCCAGAGAAATCAAAAGGACTAGTCAAACACTTACAGTTAACCATGTGCTTAAATACCTCCAGGACTGGGGATTAATTTTGAATTATGAAACTGTTCAAATTCCATGTGTTCTTAGGCTATACATGGGTCAATCTGCTTTTTTCAGGTTTTCGTATAGAGACTTGTGCAAAATGGAGACTTAGATGTATACGGATGCAATCCAGGTTGTGAATATCTTTTAAACAATATAAAGATGCTCCATTTCAGCTGGAGGAAAAAAAAAACCTGCATGATATTTTCAGAATAAGATTAAAAGTAAAAATATTATTTATGCTTAGCCAAGCATTATTCTATAGAATTATTATACTATGCAGAGGAATTACTAAGTCAAAGAATTATTTTGTATTAAACTGGACTTATTCAGAATGTTTTCTGCACCAAATAACTGAGCAGTGAAGAACAATTTAGCAAGCAATTAGTAAATATTAAATCGCTGGAGAGCAGAACTATAAAACTACAATGCACTGCAATTACGTCCAAAAAAAAGAAAACGTAATTGCATCAAAGCTGATGCAATATGACATAAAAAAAGAACGAATACACAATGCTATTAGTTCAACAGCAATTGTGGCCACACTAATTGAAAACCAACCGCTCTCTGGCTTTGAATACAAGCCTGGTGGAAATTTAAAAATATTTCCTAAATGCATGATAAAGAAGAACGTTTACAAATCCTGCAGTGCTCCAGGCAACACTTAACTTTGGAAATGTCTACAGGCAGAAATACTACCCTGCAACATGGCTCAGGATGGCACAAACAAGCATCTGTGTTTATTTTTTAACTAGTGGATTTATAAGAGCAATGAAATCCCTACATAAGCATTTTATATTGACCTGATATGGACTTACTGTTTTAACCAGCTTTTTAACTAACTCCACAAGTTAATAAAGGCAACTACATGAATCCTTACTGCCTACACATTAAGATAAGAAAAACATTCATTAAGTAATATCCAGACTGTTTTAATTACAGGAATATCACTCTTATTTGTAGTATAATGTTAGTTAAGTACAGTATAACATTTTCTTAAAATGCCCCAGAGGCAGTTAAACTCTTGATTAGCTATTAAAAAAAAAAAAAGAAATCTCCCTTAACTTCAATCGCAGGAATTAATGCCTACTGCAATGAAATTCCAGCACTTTTAATCATGCAAAAATGTCATATGCAAATCTTATTAACCATGGAAATATTGTATAAGATCAAATGAATCTTCTGTGCTGTTAGCACTACTCAATGTTAGCAAAATGTCGGAATCTTTCTATGACGATTGTGGTAATAACAATAATAAGCCCAGCCCTATTTCCTTTGAAAATGACATCTTATTTTATTAATTTCAAAATATATCAAGGAATGCACGAAAATTCTGACTTCTATATTTTCATGCCTTTAACTACATCTCTGTTCTATTATCCAATGTTAAAACATACCAAACTAGAAGCAGTGGGTGGATTAAAAAATGTTATAAAGACAGAACATTCATGATCTCCAGTAAATAAACACTTTATTTAAGTGCTTCATTATCCAATAATGAAACTTCCTTTTTTTTCTCTGCCTTTTCCAGTACATTACGAAATTTAACATTATTACTGTTATTGTACAGAGGACAATGAAACATCTTCATTTTCTTCAGTATTTATCCTTCATCTGCCCCTTATTCCATACATCTCTTTAAAAAAAAGCTGTTCATTTTTTATTTGTTAACACCACCAAGAATTAAAAAAAAATTGTGAACAACACGATGCATCAAAAATTGCAATATTTTTAAAGTGGATATTGAAACATTATTTTCTAGTTATGTGTCCCTGACTTTGTATTTTCAAGCTTTTTCAAAGACAAAAAAATTTACTTAAAAGTAAAAAAAAAGTTAAAGGTGAGATTTCAGGAATCCAGGATCAAAGGAAATAACAAATATGGTGACGTTAATGATAAATAGGTGACAGTTGTCAGCTCATTTTGATCTTTCACATAAGCAGCTGAAGGATAATTTTGTTACATGGGAACAGGTATGCCAAACCCTAACTCAGCAATGGCCCTCCAAAAACCATCTCCTTAGTAAGGTCAGCAAACTAAAAATTGCAAATTTAGCACCCACCAGTCTCTTCAAGCTCAGCACCTCTCTATCCACAGAGTTCCCCACTGTGAGTGATCAGCATTTCCTACCCTGAAAGGGACAAACCCCTCACTTGACTGAGCTGGTGGGTCAGGTCCTGCCACCCCCATGGGTCATATCTGGGGGGAGTGGTCAAAGCCCTGGATGCACCTTTCAAGGGCGGATTCAGCCCATAATCCTCCTCCTGACTCAGGCAGGTCCTGATGTCCCTTGAGGAGGTCAGCATGCCTGGGGGAGATGAACCCCACCCCAGGGTGTCCACAGCAGGGAACCAATTCCAAGGAACACATCAGTCATACCATTACAGCCTGTCCTACCAGGCATAACCTTTCCTGTGTAGGCAAGCTCAGAGACCACAGAGGTGCTGAACCTACCAGGCAGATAATATGAATGTGTGATGGGGGATAAACATTGGCCAAGGAATACATTTTAACACTAAATCAGCAGATTGCTATAGCTTTTTTTTTTTTTTTACCTTATTCCTAAACTACTTTTATAATTTAATTCTCAAAACATTTTCACAGAACTCTTCAGATTAGCTTTGCCACATCCCAGGAAACTCAGAAATGTGCCCCAAAACGACAGCTCCCAAGTCCCTGTTTCAGATCCCCCACTGAGAATGTTCCATCCCATTTGATGGTCAGTCCATCATCAACATTAAAACACGTTAAAAAATCAGTTTAAAAAAAAACCTTTAAAAAATCACCCAGACTGAAAGTCAGATGGGATGCAAATCAACTTCTCTGCAAATCAGTATGACTTTATTTTCATTTTAAAAAAAAAAGTCAAATTATCAGGTAGCAGCTCTTTTTGGGGGCACCTGATGGGCCTGTGCAAGTCCAAGAACTTTTATTTTATTACATGCCCTATGGAAGTTTCATATCTGTATTTCCCAGGTGAGATTACTTGTGTTACTATGGTTATGGTTGCTATAACATATATTCATTGTGGCCAGTGAAAACATGAAGAGGGCCACTGACACTTAGGCAAAGCTGAAGAATCAAAGCTTCTCCTCTCACCAGCAGCCTTGTTTCAAAGGATGCCCCTTTTCTCCCAAACATCAGTTCCATCAAATGTGGATTTCCTATCTCATTGCATCGGAACACACATCTTCAGCACTGGTTCCCCTCTCTTAAAACTAAATTTTAGAAAACAGCCTTGTCCTTAATGGTTGCCTAGAGGGGAGGAAAGACTTGGACATTAGAGAGAAGAGAAGTTTGCAGAGAGGGAAGTGAAGAAAGAGACAGAAGAAGAAGTCACCAAGCACACAGCTTGCTTGGGAGACCCACGAAGAAGAAATTCTTCCAACTTAGTTTAAGAGTGAGGCTTTTCCCCTCTAAATTCTTGACACAGTCTGTTCAATATTTATTTAAAAATAAGCAAAGAAGAAAAATCCACTGCCTCCCTTGCAATCTGGACATATAAAGAAAATGGCTTTTAGCTCATAATGATGGTACATTATAGATAAGCAAAAGTCCTGGATTACAGGAAAATAAGGAGAAATAGGATTAAGTCTACTTCCACATAACAGCTTTTATGACATTTAAATGAGCAGCTGTGTTTCTTTAAGTAAGTGTTATAGCATTCCATATCTGTATAAAAACTGAATGACAGACAGACTCTCTCAACTCACTAATATATAACCTTGTGAGGAAGAAAAATATCCCTGTGAAAATGCAAAAAGGCATCACTTGGCTTTCCTTTAAGTCTTCCTTAACAACCTGTGTCATGAATACAGGTTTAGACTTAAGGAAATAAGACAGTTAGATGACATATGCCTTTTGTCCTGTACTGGATAAAGAGAAAAATTATTCCATTACCGAATCCGCCAACTTTTTTAGTTTGGGTAACAGTTTAGATATACTCTAGCACAAAGGCCTTGAGATACGTTTTAATTTTGCAGCGCATGCCAGTAATCTGTAAGAATATTAAGAAACAGTACCTCCCAAAATTGATATTATATATAAGGAATTTGGATGGTTTGAACCAGTTTTCGTTTTATTTGGTGCTTTGTTTGGCATCATCTGTTTCCTTGTTGATAGGAAGAATGTTATGGATGTTTCAGTTTTTATCTTCTTCCTGAAAAACAGTTTAGTTGAGCTGGTGTCTCAGTAACAGCAAATTTTTTTGACAGAGATTAACATCAGGTGTAGTGAAAAAAAAAATTATGGCATATTCACTCTCTTCTCTAGAACACATCCAGCGGCCAAAGCCTTCTCATTTTTTGTGCAATTTGTGTTTAAAGGAGAACATGCAAAACAATGACCTCACTAGTTCTGTGGGCAAGCAAGAACAGAATGAGACACTCCAAGCAGACATTAAAATAGGTCCACCCTTAAAGGTAAAGTTTTCTTCTGGCCTGCAGCCACAATAATTGGAGGTGCACATTTATATGTGTGCGTGCTTATGTTTATATACTTATGTGCCTTTATATATCTATCTACATGCACAATCTATTTATGTATTTGTGCACATATAAATGTACATATATAAATGTGCATGTATGTACATATATAAGACCCAACATGGCACCGTACAACAGCAGCACTGATCAGTGGAAAGTGGCAAAAAAGAATTGACTTCCATAAATAAATAAAACTGTTTTTTCCCAAACTTTTAGTCTCAAACATTCCTCATACTTTGCTGGAATAAACTACCTACTCCTGCATCCTCCAGCAAAGGCATTGGAGTGGGAATTCTCCAGTGGAATACAAAGTCTCCCCAGAACCCCATATATACTAGACTGAAGGCTGTTCCACCATTACTTATCGGTGGCCCTGCCTTGCTTTTGCAAGGCTTGAGGTCTTTGCATCATACTTTGTATCCACACACTGTGGGCATCCTGTGTATCTCGCAAGTTCGGGTGTGACCCCACATATTTACAGCTGCTGTGGACTGAAGCTGTGTCTCAGCGAGCCAAAGCAATGCTGCCCCTCACGTTACTGCTGTCTTTGACAAATCCCTGCCAGAATAAACAAGCCACATGTTTTTTGCCACAAGTGACACTCCTTCTTTCCACTTCATCTCTTGGAACTCAACATTTTTAGCCATGTAAAAGTGAGCACTCATATCCTCTTTTCCTTGACCCTGCTCATACTACTTTGGAGGCGAAGGAGGGGATTTAGGGGGCTGTGTCACCAATTCTCTACCAGTACATGTTGATAGGGGGGAAGAAAGACTAATGGCTAAAACAGGCATTTACAGCGGTACCCAGAGACATTAAACTGAACCACAAAAGTGGAGGGTTGGGAGAATAGATAATAATCCTTTCCTTTTTCCCTTTTGAGAAGTGCCAGGGTAAGGTGGGGCACACTCTTGCCATGAATAACTTAAGGGTCTTTTCCAATCTAAATTATGTTCTCCTTCCCTCTCCTAAGGGCCCAGTCTGGGCTGTGAAAACCACAGCTGAGGCCTTAGAAAAACAGACTCTGTTCCTGTCCTAAGGAGATATAACGTAAATTGTTTTCCCACCATGACAACAGTCATACATGCTAACTTGAGCATTTTGAAGATGTTGTTAGATTTTGATCCACAAAAAGGGTATTATAACTATTAGTAACTGCATTTATTCATGCCTCTGTGGCTTATATTAGTTTGAAAAATAAATAACCAGTAGTTAAGTTGCATGTGGTTGTAATTATGCTAATCGTCAAATATTCTGTTTCATTATTTTCTAACCTCTGCAAAAATGCTCCTGTTATGAAGAAAACAAACAGAAGACAGATTCTAGACCAGGACAGACTGAGTTATTGAGAAGTGAAGATAATAGAGGCTGGAGAGACAAATAAGGTTTCAGGTGGCTGCAGTATATTTATTACCCTGTTATTTTAACAGACATTCACATCTTGATTCAAAACACACTTTTATTACTCTCTACACCTTTTCCACTGCTTGGAAACAGCAATCAACAAACCAGTGTTTAACCTACCACAAGGAATATTAGGGTGGCTTTGAAAACAGGGAACTTTGTATGACTGTTCATGTTTGAGGGCCAGTAAGGAAGAAGCCTAAAAATAATCCACAGGAGGAAGAGAATGAAAGGGTAATTGTAAGCTGCAAGAAGCCAGGTCTGGCAGAGTAATAAAGTGAGGAAAGCCCAGGACCTAGGCACCACACACACGAAAAACTGAAGCTGACAACATGCAACAGGCAGCTCTAGAGGTGAGTCAAAGCAAGAGAGGCAGTCCTGAACAGCCAGCACACAGCAAGGCAGGATGGCCCAATTGGCCAGGAGAGGAGTGAAAAATGCATAGGGTGAGATGACCCCTGGGCAGCACAAGGAGGAATGGGTTTTGGTTTTGTGCAAGTAGCAAGGCAGACTCTTGGGCCAGGATGTGTCCCCAGCCGAGCCACGACAGAAGATAAGGAAGGACTATGGGAGAGATGAACAAGGAAAAGAGGTGAGACCATGGAAAAGAAACCACACCATCAACCAGGGATGCAAAAAAGGAGACATAGTAAGCATTCACTTAGAAAGTCTGAAGAAAACAAGGTCAAAGGCAAGATTAAAAGAGCAAGGTGAAGATGTAATTTAAAGATAAAAAAAGGGAAGAAAAAGGAAGACGACAAGGTCAGTGGAGATTTTGGTGAGGGAAGAATCAGTGAAGCAGGGACTGAGGAGTCTCTTGATGCAGCATCAGAGACAGAGAAGATGTACTAACTCAGGGCAGCCAACTGTATCACTTAAGGAAAACAGGGGTAGAGTGGCATAAGTCTTTGAGGAATGAAGCAGTGGAAAGAGGACTCAAGGATGGTGTCACGATCCACAAGGCAGCACTGGGGAGGAAGAGAAGGAAGCAAAAAGGAGACAGTGGGATCTTGATTCAGCCAATAAGCTGAGCATAATGTGAAGAGTCTGAGCACTTGTGTAGTATCACTTGACTAACCACCACTCTGAATCAGGGCCTGGTTCAGGAGCCTTCCATGAAAGACTGGGGAAGAAGTGTAAAACACACAGAACACAGTGGTTCAGCACAGAGAATGGAAATGAAATGGGAACTTCGATGGTCATCCAAGAAGAAGCTCTTCTGAAGCCTTCTAAGTGTGACCTGTTATCTCACTTCATAGAGAGAAAAAAAAAATTTTGCTTAGCCTGCACACTGATTTCCTGCACACAAGCAATCATTTTAATTTAGGCCTCTAGATTGTCTTGCCAGCACTTAATGTTGCATAAAAATAAAGAAACTTCAGCTCCCTGCAACGCAGTGCGAGTGACTGAACTTCCTTTCAGTAGCCAGAACTGCATCTATTAAATGTGTGAAATGCTAAAGGTAACAGTGTCCAACAATAGAAAATGAAGCAAAAGGAATTTAGACCAACCTCAGGAACCAGTTTGCCAAAATTATGGGTGAACGCTAGGGAAAAAGGACAATTAATACAGGGACAGATGGCTAAGCAAAAACAAAAGCCATTATCTAAAACCTGGCTAAGGAAAGCTTAGCAACTGATTGTTCAACAGAAGGAATTAAAGAACTCAATTAAATACAGTACTATCAATAGTTTGGATCATAAGGAATAAGAAAATAGAGGACTTGCTGTCATTTGTGGCAATATTAAATTCTTTCTGTGCTTACATTAAATATTAAGGTGCTCAAGTTTTGAAAGACATTTCTCATCCTTGTGAGAAGGTGGGTTATAGAATACAAACAAACTCTAGGCCACTAATAAAAGCATTAGAGACTTGACAAGTCTTAGAAAACCATAACAGTGTTCTGCAAGTGGTCAGCAGCTCAGGAGGTCCTGCTGAAATATGACAGTCTTTCCCTCTCCTCTTGATTCCCCCCAAAACACACATACATATAGTCCTGGAAAACCGTACTCAGATGAGACAGGCAGCCTTTGGCTGTGTTCCCATGGGGGTGAAGGATTACTCCAGAACAGCAGCATCATTTTTTGAAGGTGCCTCATCTGAAACACATCAGCTGACAGCCACCACTGAGCAAGAGTTGGGAGAAAAGCATGGGAAGTGGTACAAGGAAGATGTCTCTCATGTGCTTAGAGTCATGCCAGGACAGAGATCTGTGACCTCTGGCAGCTCTTAGCAGAGGCAGGGTGTCGCACAGGCTCTGACAATCCCCTAGCATTGCAACCTGAAGTGCTCTCTGCCAAGCAGCCCATGTAAAACTGCATCTGTGGGAGTCGCAGCCGCTCTCCATGCTACGAGCAGACACACACATTGCAGTCAAATCACTTGGTCCCATACAAAAAGAATTAACTCCAAATAAATGTCTGAATCTCTGCCTGCAGCCTCAGTACAAACATTGACTCTCTCAGGGGAGCACTCCATGAAAAGTTGCACAAGTAATGAAAAGGAAGCCTTCTAATAGCTTTACACAGCACAAAATGATGGCTAAACCTGTCTGCCATCACTGTCTCATATGAACAGTTTGAGCCGATAGGTCTCATTCATACGTGCGAGTGATGTTTAGTTCTTTTTGATACTTTAGCAGTATTTTAATTTTTTTAGTAATTAGTTGACATGCATTGTTTCAACATATCACATCTCCATGGTGGCATCATCAGTTTGTAATAGAGGCTTCTTTAAGAAAAAAAACCAGCTTCTTAATTTTTTTATTAAAAAAAGTTAATAATTACAGGAACACTGACGGTGTTGCTATAGTTACGACTATATCAGCCTTTCACTTACAACTCCCCGTTTTCAAGGGTCAATAACTCAGTTGTCAAAAATCCCACTGGGCAGTAGCCTGACACATCTTAGACATAAATGAAACAACTGCATAAATAAAAATCAGCTGTTACACATTTGTGAACATTTTGAATCAAATCAGTCCTTCCATATGATATTTTGAGCATCCGACAGTAGGTTTTGTGGCTTTTTTGTATACATTTTTTGGCAGTCTGTAAGTCCTTTAGTGCCCCAGTGTTTTTGGCAACTGCCAGAGGGAAAGGAAGAAGAGCCATCACTTTTTCCTCCAACCATTTCACATCCCATCCCACCAGAAAGGAAGCAATTCTGGACGGGCCCGCTACGCTCCCAACAAAACTTCCCCAGGATTTTCAGGCACAAAAGCTTCACACGCATGTGCAGCAGCTGGATTACCACAAAAGACCATAACGGCCCTAAGAGCCGTTACGGTATATCAAGTGAGTAAACCGAAAACTAAGAAGGATTTACACAATGACCATAGTGGCTCCCTGGGAGCCGTTACGGTCTATCAGGTCAAAAATCCACTTTTCAAAGAGCGCCTAAATATGTGTATACCCAACAGGGCCTTGAATCTCCGGAGCAACTATCACACACATTTTCAAAATCATCTGGGGAAGAGAAGGGAGATTACACCAAACAACATAAAGAGAGAAATTTTTTACAATAAAAGACATATCATGCAAATTCTAAAGACCTACATTTAAATGGAAAAAAGTGCATGTTAAGTTGAGAAATAGGACATAACATGATTTCTTCATTGTCAAAAAGGTCCTTTGAGGTTTTTTCTTTTTTTTTAAAATGAGAATTAAATGGAAAAGGAAATTTCCCACCAAAGCAAATCACTTTAAAAAAATTAAAAGTTAGGTTTCAAGAAGTATAGATATAATGCAATCACAGCTGGGTTCTGAGTTGCAGTTCTGCTGCATTTCAAGTCTCTAGTCACGGCACAAGTTGGTAACAAGGCTCAGCTTTGCCTTCCTTTAATTCTCTCCCATTGTGTCACAAAACGAACAAGTTACTCAAGACAGTAATTTTCTCCGTAAAAGTCACGTCTACTTTTTCTAAAAAGAAATCTGTAATAAATCATCAGCCTACTTACTTTTTCTTCTTCCCCTTCCTTTACATGACATATTTGTTCCTGCAGCAAACCTTGTAAGAGAACACTTTCTCTCTATGACCTGAGATAACGGTAATGTTGAAAGAATGGCCTCACTTGTCAAAGATTAGAGGGCTGTCTGCAGCCTACACTCGTCTTTACTTCAGCCAAATAGGCCCAATAAATGCTAATACTCAGCATGACGCATTGAGAACGCTAAGCCTCAACACTGACTAAGAAGAAAGTATCACAAATTTACTGAAATTATCTATAGCACAATAGAGAAGAGAAGGAATTAATCAAAGTCTCTCTCTTAATGCAATGCTTGATTGAACTATCCCAATCCCTTTTTAAATAGGATAACCTAGTGGCAAGTGACCCCGATGACACATCCTAGAGAGGTACACAAGTACCACTTGTTCGATTTTTTTTCTTTTATGACCTCATTAAGAAGGATTTTGAAGATTGTTCCTGAGTATGAGAACAAAGTGTCTGAAGATATCTCTAGCTTTTTATGTCTTTAGCCTTTTGCTGTTGAAATGGAATTTGAACAAGTGTTTATAAACTAAGTACATGCACAAGCAAAAAAAAAAAAAGCCTTAAAAATGAAATCTACTAAAGCTACCTTTTCTTAAATGCAAAGACTAGCTAAGTCTCCAAGAAATGAGAAAGTTTTGCCAAGAAGAACTCATGATTGCGTCTACCCCCCGCTCTGTACTCCCTCTCTCTCCTTTCCTGTTATAGACCCCATTAATTAGATTTGGCGGCAATTTTCCCTTCCTTATCAGGGAAGACAGAGTCTGCCAAATCTGCTAGTGTGAAAATACTCCATCGCCAGTAACATTTTTTCCTAAGTGTTTGTTGATTCCACGCTTGGATTTAATATCAAGGATTATATTTTATAACCAGAAACAAACAAACAGATTTATAACTGAAGACTGAAAGGCAAACAGCAGAAAAAAAGCAAGCCAAGTACTGAACCTAAATGTAGCATTTTTATTGACTTCTTAGAAACCAAATAACCTGGCATATTAGTGTGTGCATTCTGCAACAGACATTCAGCCCCATTGTACTACTTAGAAGAGAATAAAAAGAAACCCTACTGTTTGAAATCCAGCGGAACATCCCCACAACAGAGCACAACTGTTCCCTCATGCATGAATGGGAAGGAGATGAAAGAAAAGATGGACTTCTGAGGTACAGCAAAAAACAAAGACAACAAAAGTGCTGATCATGAGGGAATGACACAACTCATTGCTGCAAAAAGGATGAGAGAAAGGAGCTCAAACAATGGTGCAGACAGCTAAGTGACATGTAGAAGAATTGAAAAATCTACAGAAGTGTCTTTTCTTTCCACACTTGACGAGAAACAATTAAATGTTGGTACATCTGTCATAAAAAAGATAATTGAAACCTGTTACCGTCATTATAGACGGTAACTTAACTACCAAAACTGTAACTGTCCAATTAAGTGTTGCCCCCTCTGTTATCTATACTACTTGCTAAAATGAAAAAAACGCTTTAATGTTTGGTGATGATTTACTACCAGCATAGTTGTAACAAGCCATGGAGCTGAACTGGCACATTTTATAAGGTGGATATTTAGGCTACAGGGTACCTACATCTATTTGTACACACACAGATGGGGGAAGGCAGGCACACATGGGTGCATGCAGGCTCACATGCGTGACCGCACGCATTCATGCACTTGCTCTCGCACACCCACCAGCGAGGACAAATTTTGCAAACAGATGAGGTTTTTGACAAGGAATCCAAAAAACCCAGATAATTGCCAGAAGCCTCACTAGGTGTTTACTCCCCTGAAGGTCCACCAGCCTGCGAAAACAACACCGTGCTAAACTAATCCACTGACTGTTACTACTTGCTTGATAACGCGCAACACTCCACAAAACTGCAAAGCAGTTATTGACCCTGTCAGAACACCTGATTAATGGATAAATGCTGTAATTGATTAGCAGAGCAGTGTGAATTAAAACAGAATACAGCATCAATAATGAGCCACTGACAAAAGGTAGCTGACATAAAATGTAAAATGGTAGCCTGCAGCCATAAAATGTAAAATGGTAGCCTGCAGCCATATCTCATCAAAGACATGCGTTTCTTAAAAACAGAAGAAAACACTACCCCTGAAAAAAACCCCACAAGTGCGGTGTCCTGTTCTCTGCATTCTTTAGCCTTTTCTCTTGGTAATGATTAAACCACCAGCAAAATGTTATGGGAACTACTCGAGAATCCACTTCATACCTCAAGCCAGGCAAGGCAGTTAAATGACTGCATTATCCTCTGGGCTTCTCTACCCTTGAAGAAATTCACTGCTCTCCATTTTATCCCAGTGAACTGATTTTGGAGTGGCGCCGGGCACATCCAAGGCTGCCTTCAGTGGGGTGCACAGGCAAATCCCACAGTTCATAGGTACACAAGGGAGCCCCACAACAGTGTCACACCAAGGAGACAACTTGGAGCTACAATCATTACATTGTTACACTTGTTTTCCATTCCCTAAAGGGTCTTAGGAGGCCAAATGATCCCACTTTTGTTCCTTTTCCTTTCTGATTTAATCCTCCTCTAAGGCCTTACGTTATGCCTGACATTATATGAAATAGATTATATAGATTTCATACAGCACCCTCGAACACACATGTGATGTTTCCCTGCTGTAGGAAAGCGAGTTTGTAACAGTGTCCGAAGCACCGAGTTGCTTCCTTTCATGGCACCTATCTTGGTCTTCCAGCTCTTTAGGCACCATGCATTACTCTGTGCATTAGGCAAGTTGACACACCTAATGTAATGCCATCAGACATATCAAAGCTGTCTTGGTAGAAGCAGAAAAAAAACATTAGCTTGAGTAGAGCACTTAATGCAATTATGTTGCTCTGACTTCCTGAGCTAGCTCACTCAGAAGTAATTTAAGCATTTCTACATGACACTATATTGTACCCAGCAAACACAGCCTCTGCTCAAAATGGTTGTTGCTACCAAGTAAGTCTCTGAGAAGTCTCTATATGTTCTTTTCTCCCTTAAAATAAAACCCAGAAGCTGTTAAACTGAAAAGCCACGCTTTTGATATGAAAAATACGAATAATGAAAAAAGTGGCATTATTCTCTTGCAATAATTCTCTCAAAATCTGTCAATCTGATGCCCATTTTACATTCCTCTGCAAAGCATTATGCATTTTTCTAGCAGTTCTACAAATTCACAGATATATATTCAGAGGCCACATCTTTTAGGATAATATTTTCTTTTTTTCACCAGCTAACCATGATACTTATTTTGGGCACAGAATGATTTTTCTGCTTCCCCAGCTGCTTCAGAACTGCTACCTTTTCAGTGGCATCACAACTTTTTCAATTTAAATACTTTACCAATTCAGAAGCAGATTTCATTACATCTCACATCAGTAATCTAAAGCATTACCTGTGTAGGTGATCCCTATTCATCAACCAAGAAAATCAGGTATTTCCAAGGAAAAGCCTGGTGGTTTTGGGTTGGAAGATCTGCCCTCCCAATGCGCCTCTCTCCCTTTACTGACTTAGAAGCTACCCTAACAACTTGCACTTTAAAAGCTACAGCTACATCACAAGACTTCTGTCTTAGCAATTTAAGATAATTGCAATTAAGGAGGCTTTAAACACTTCCTATTGTATTCCAGTGCCCTCAGTCCTTCGCAGCTCTTTGTGAGGACCAAGGGATGGAGAAACAAAGTGTGGTCTGATGGGTCCCCTCCCTACTGCAGAACATCTCCAGTCCAGCAGGAGCTCCCTCAGAGGCACCTCTTTGTCCTAAAACGTGGACAAAAGGAGGGGCAGGTCACTATGTATATGAGCTTGTCCCAGAGAAGGGGATCCTGGGTGTCCCGTATTGTCCATGTTCTCTGAGAAGTCCTGTGCTCCAGAATACCAGCTGTTTTGGGGAGGACTGAGGCATAGGTACATTCCTGCTATATAAAAAGCTATTGGCATTTCTTTCTTGCTGAGCTTCAACAGGAAGAAAAAGGGATCCTTGATCAAAACAGCAAATGGCTGAACAGCTTGGGCATTTTTGGAGTTTGAACCTGGTCAGAGTGATTGTGAGATTGAACCCAGCTCTCACTGCCAGGGTAGGTGGGGTAGCATTGGAATATCAGAAATATAGGTACCAAGGCACTCCTTTAAAAAAAAAATAAACAAGGAGACCTGCTGACAGCTCAGCAGTTTCCTGGAATAACTGCTTTACTTACCTGACTCCAGAGAGCCTGTTGGTGCTGAATCCCCAGTGCTGGGGGACAGCTGTCCATAGCCCTGATACAGAAGTTTGCAACCGATAATAGGAGAGCTTACACTGTCTACAGCCATGTAGAAAACACCAGCTTTCTACTGCTTATTATCAAACCCAAACAGTTTTTACATAAATGAAATCTTGTCTCCTTTCCTTAGCCATTTTTATATTGTATTGTAAAATATGAAACCTGGTTTCAGCCTAGAAGTATAGTAAAAGGTAACCTAAAAATACTTCCAGCAGCCCAAAAGAGGAGCCTACCTTAAAAAAATAGTGACAAGAGATAAAGTTACATCCATTTCAATGGAAGCAGGATTAGGCCCTTTAACTTTTTTTTTTTTTTTTTTTTGGGTTGGGGGAGGGGATGGGGTGTGCAGGGAAGCAGGGGAGAGACGAAACTCTGGCAGCTGAAGGTTCAGCTTGATCCTCAGAAACTTTTAAAGAAGACATTCTTCTCCACAGCTATTGTCAGAGCTGGAGACAAAAGTAGAGGCCCTTTCAGCTGCTGATCTTAGCCAAAAAGCCATTTGTAACTCCTGCAGAGCGGTGCTTTTATAGGTCAGGGCATACTCCAAAAAGATTTTCTCTCTTTTTCATTTGCTTTTTGGAAGATTTGGTTAGGACCCAGAAACTTAGCTCAGAAATAAGTAAAAAACATTTCAGCACATTACAAAACAGCTGTAGAAAGATCTCCAAGTGCAGTGTTTTAACAAAAACACAGTTTTCTGATTCGGAATATATATTTTACTAGTTGGTGTACACACCTGCAGCAGTCATTGCTTCTTAGACATAGTTGTCCATTAGTTTTTGTTTGCTTTTGGGACTTGAGATATATTAATGCATGGGTCAAAAAGACATTTTGGAATTTAATTTTTCTTCTAGTCCCTTAACATCAAGAATCTGGAAAACAGTTTTAGCAAAAACATTTTACCCATTAGAAGGTGCTAAATTTTTTTGCCTAATAAAACTCAATCAGATTGGCCAGATGAGAGAGGTGCAAGGATCTGCAAAGGAAATGTCAAGGTAACAGCCTTGCTCTGTTTTTGCACCCAGCAAATGGGACAAAGTTGCCTGGAATGTATGTCTGACTGCACTCTAAGGGCTGCTTGAGAATTCAGGCTTTAACTGAGATGGTGACCTCAGTACCTGGGGGACCAGATCCTCGCCTAAAAAGCTTTCCCATCCGCCAAGAAACGCAACAGGAACTATTTGCTACAAACAAGCAAACAAGAAAGGAGTAAATCCTACATAATTAAACAGTACAAAAGGAAATGTAGTCAAATAGAGAGAAAAGAAGGAGATTTGAGAAGATTGATAGAAGGACATCAGAGCCATATACTTAATATAAGAGCAGGAAACAAACCCGAATATTTTATCAAAGGAGAATATTTTAGAAATCCACATGCCCAACATTCTTGATAAAACACTGCTCTGGTAAAATCCCCACTGATTTCCATGACTGAATAGGAAAAAGAGAAATATCATTAGCTAACTCCTGGTACACATTTAAAGAGAGCTATTTTGTTTCAATATATTTTCTTCCTATGAATCTGCATGGCTAAATCAATGATAATCAGAGGCTTTCAGACAATAGTATACCCGAGGCCTGCCAAACCCAAATAAAATCTCTGATATGTGCAGGTGTTGAACATTACACTGGTAATCAGAGTGATTGCCTGGCCCATATTCATATTTAAAGTGGTGGTGAATGAGCAATACTTGAGTGAGTTAGAAAGTGTTCTTGATACTTCTGCAAAATGAAAATATGGGCTTTGTTTCACCCCATTCCAGCTTTTTGGTGCACTATTTTCAGTGCAAACCATAACTAGGTGCCCTCCTTTCGATATATGCCCTAATTTCTTTAAAACATTTTGAATACCACCTCAAGACATTGTCTAACAGTAATTTGCACTCACAACTGAGCACATGCAAGAATAGCTCCAGAGATAACGAGAAGTCACAGCATGCACAGCAGAAGGAGGTTTCGAAAACAATGTTGGGTTTTTGTTGGTTTTGTGGTTTTTTTACATGGGTAAATTAGGGTATATAAATGCTGCAAAATGAGGTCTGCTTCTTCCAAAATACCCAAAGCTCTCAGTTCACCAATTGAAGTCACACAGAAGTGAAGACAACCTTTTGGAAAGAGGATTTTCTGTTTCTAAAAGGTTACTGTGGATGAAAACTTCTGCCAGCTGTGGATGAAAACTGCACCAAGGCAATCATCAACCACTTTGAGAAGTTGATGGTGGGTTTGCAAGAGTTATTTAAAAGTCACACAAAGTATTCCACATAATGCTACTAAAATATATTCCAAAGTTAAAGATACATAACATGATATTTTCCAAAGTTAGTTAGATATAATACTTTCCAAGGTTAGATACATAACATGAATTTACAAGACTTAGCCTAAATTGACTTGTATGGTTACCTATAATGTTTAGCCCTTAAATTTTAAATGTTTCCTGTAGTATAGACCTTCTTGGCTTACCAGAGCAGTTCTGTTTTACCAATTTACACACTTCTCCAAAGCACATTGGCATTGCTTACACTGAACTCAGCCAGTCACATAAAGATGAACAGAATGTACAGTTTCTTCAATGAAATTACTTTATTACAGATCTCAGTTAATACCAAATCTATACCATGCAATCTTAGTAACATCATAGACCTTGGTAAACATTCCTCTGAAATCCTCATATGAAGGGGTCATCAACAACACTAGCTAATGGGACAATACTAGCCAGTAAAATTTATTTCTTCTTTCTATTCAGCTCCCCCTCCAATTTCAGAGCAAGTAAGTTGGTTCAAGAAAACACTTTTTTCCATTACATGCATACAACAAAGAACTAACACTCCTATTTCCAAAAAGACAAAAGTTTGGGCATGATCCAGAAAAATGATCAATATTTTTATGGATTTTGTATTATACAAAGGAGATTAAATTCTGGCCAGTGGATTTTATAGCACACTCCTGTGCTGTAATTCCACCCTGGCAAATCTCTTAGCATGTAGTTAGTAGTGGCATGAGACACTAAGATTTTGTCCAGGCTTACTGTTTATTTGCTTGTTTGTTTGTTTAACACTGTGGAACTTAGTATAAAATCTATTCACAAATTAAGTAGGAATCTTGATGACTTTGTTCTAACACTCTCCCCCCTCTCTCCACCTGACAAAAAAGGGCTTCTGGATGGAGAGTCTTTCTCACTGGGTTCACTGATGTCAAACTCAGTTCACTTTTAGGTACTTGCCTCCAAAACAATGCCAAACTAGGAAGTTCAAGAAGTCTTTATGATAAATTCACAGTTATTCAGTTCTGCATTTGTGGAGTTTAATTGACTTTAATTGACTGAGACCTCTAATGTGAATGGCAACTGTTCAGTCCTCACACAAACTAATCTGTAGCCACAGAGCTCAGACTGGACAGGTACTCTCAGTGGATGCAAATAGTCTTTAATATTTTTTACCCGATGATATTGGCTTTGTGGCATAATAAGTGGGTTGCTTTTAGTTGATTCTAAAATGAGAGGGGTTTTTTTATCTCCCACCTTCAGGTCAGCGTGCTCACATTTTTTGATGACTTGCAGTGATCTATGTACTGTTCATGTTTAGTGTGGAAGAGCTAAATGACTCCCACATGAGCAACATAAACTTCTTTTATGTGTCTGTAGAGAAAATTAATCACATGGAACTCCAAATAAAGTTTTGCTTTTTAAAATCTTCTGCTTTTTTGGATAAGACATTAAAATATCAAGTCGAAAGTCCAAAGATCTTAGCAAAAACCACAGGCATTGCAGATTGATTCTCCTGAAAAGAAGTTAAATCAGGGTTCCTTCGCCCCTCTAAAAATGTCATACAGTAACTTGTGGTGCAGCATTTTTTCTAATGTTCCTACCCTGAGTGTGCCAGGCTGCTATCATATACCATATTATTTTGATTTGTACCAGACAACTCTTAATTACTTCCACATCATTTTAGGCACATGTGCTCCGAGCCCCGCTGCTTGCTTCTGATATTCCCACAGGACCTGCACATGTTCCCCAGCTCCAGAGCCTGGGGAGTGGGGAGCCATAGTGCTGGGGAGCAGACACGACCTGCCACCTCAAGGGGCACCTTTCCTCCCCTTTCAACTCGCCGAGTGACAGCCCGAGGCCACAGGCTGAGCCCCAGAACTGCGGCTGGCACCTTCCCCAGCCGGCTCTGCGGAGGGGAGCCGAGGGCAGGCAGGCCCGGCACCCCGGCACGCTTATTTTCTTCCGCCCGCGTGTGCGGATGCCAACTCCGGCGTCCATAAAACTGGGTTACATCAAACAGACCAACCGCCGTCATCTCCCCATCATTACCCCCGACACAAGTCCTGACAAAAGGCGCTGCCAAGGCCTCCGCTGACAGCCCGAACAATAGCGGCCACAAAGGCCTTTTCTGCCTGTGCAGATGACATAAATCTGATGCTATAACGCTGGCGCGACTTCAGCTCGCTCCTTATTTATTTATTTAATAAGCCACTGTCATCCATCTCGGGAAGGTGGCTTCCAAACTCCAAATTAATCAAGCCACTGAATGCGAATTTCCATATTGCTCTGCCAAAGGTCTTCTCCACATCAATTGCCGGGAGAAGGCCCCCGTTGTGCTTTGGTGTATTGTGTGCGGAGCTACTGCTGCTGCTAAAAGCCACTCTGTTTTTAATAAACATGCATTGTTCTTTTTGTAGTAAATCCAGGAAATAATACCCAACTGGGAGTTTGGGTGCAGGCTTTTTTGTAGCGTGAGCAAAGCGATGGATGCATTTTCATGTCTGTTAGTGCTGTGATGGCTCCATTTGTTATTGCTCGGAAGGTATTTAATTTTTCTAAAATATAAATTAAGCCAATATTGAAGCAACTCTTTCTTGTTTATCTTGGGAAACACCAAGCTGAGCCCACTGATCCTGCATTTCTGTGTTGGTCATGTCACTTCACCAAACAAGAGGTTTGCTTCAGGTGCCCTGTGCCCAGCCATTTACCTGACTGCCAGAGTGGGGTTTTCCAGAGCACTCTGGAAGAATTACATTGACACTTCTGAATTCAACAAAACCAAAACCTCACTGGTTTAACGGAGCCAGGATTTTGTTAGTTTGTTAGTTAGCTTTTAACATTCTTTAGTCAACTAAGTATCAGGTATTGAGCCCACACAAATTATGTTTCCTTTAGGCAGTCTGTTGATAAAGAGGCAGCTCCCCACGGAATGGTTTATCAGTGCTGTCTCAGGGATGGGCTGAACTACCTTCCTGAGGAAAATCACAATTTCTCTCTCTTTAATACATACCTACCACCCTGTGTTGCACGAGCTCAACCAACTCTCCTGCTGGCAGAGAGGACAAGCAGAAGGGTGGCGGCCTGTCCTAGAGTGACTTTATGATGCTTGTATCCCCAGTCATCTGTTCTGTTTATGCTGGGTATTATATTCTGTGCCTTCAAGACTGGTTCTGAGAGCAAAGGCAGGGAGAAGAAGAAGCACGGAGTTTGTCATCAGAGACTGCACTCACTCCTCCACATTCTGCCAGGACTGTGGTGTCTGGGCACAGACGGAGCAGAACAGAGCTCTCCTTTTTTTTGTTTTTCAGTTAGTTCAGCTAGCTGAGACAGAGAAGTTTTTCCTGGACTGTTTCTCTTTCCCTGTTCTTGGAACTGTTCGAACCTGCTCCAGACTGGGCACCTGGGCAAGCACCGAGAGCCTGCACTTTGTGGCCCACCAGGGCCCACTCTGGGCAGGAGCCTTTCCCAGCGCCGGAGGGACTGATAACAGAGTGACCACCCACAGGAGAGACTTTCTGAATTTGTCATCTCTTCAGAGCGGCGAGGAATTTTGTCATCTGGTATTGTTCATTTTTGTGAGGGAGTGCTTTGCCCGTTAAATAAACAGGTTTTTTCCACTTCTCTCCGAGGGAATTTTTCCTGAACCGGTTGGAGGGAGGGGCCGCATGGGTTTGCTTTCTGGGGGGGCCCCATTTCGGAGCTTTTCTCCCAAATTTGCCCTAAACCAGGACACGGCCCCAAGATGGCAGGAGCAAAACGAGAAGGGTGGCTCTCACATGAGGTTGTGACCAGAGGGACTTGTTGTACACGTGGCTGCACAATGGCCCCACAGACAGGAGTGTATCACAGTCCAGACACTTGAAAAATGCTCCTCAGTGGCATAACAGGAAAGGAAAACAAGAGACAGGTCAACATCAAGGGCAGAAGGGAGATTGCTAGGTCTCTTTCATCTGCTCTATTTGAGCACCTATATGATGGTTTCCAGGGCTTACAGATGTAGAAACAGAACCTATCTGCCCCACAACAGGTTATTTCAATTCATAAAGATAGGAGGAAATCTTCTTTCAGATGTTTTTTAATTAAAAATATTTGCAGGGAGCTTTCACTAGAAACTGAAGTTGAGGCCTCACCTTTTTTTCATGAGTGATGATATTTTGGAAATAAAACATGCAAAAGCCTATAAATAATGCAATTAAAAATTCCTTCTTCACTCAGCTAGTCAGCTTCTGAATTTACAAAAAATTTTAGTAGCATTTTTGAGAACAAAACCAAAAATATCTCTGAATAGCTGCATTGCAAGACAACAAAACAGAATACAGATGGCACTCATAATATGAATAGAGTTTGATGGACAATAATAGGCACAATAAAACCTACTGGTGGAACAAGAGATGAGATAATTATAGGTGTGTTCATAGTATTTTAAACCTTCCTTTTCCATGAAATAGCAAGAGTAATTTGTCAACCAGATATTCTCACTTGACTAAACTTTTCACTCCAGAAATAGTAGTCACAAACACTGAGAAAGGAAATAGTAGTCACAAACACTAATAGATAGCATGTTTCGTACTTCCACAACCTTAGAAAAACCCAGTAGAAAATATCAGGTTAAGTTTCACAGCCTATCTCAAATGAAAAGAATGCTCTTCTAATGAGGATTAATTATTTTCTTCTGAAGGACAGACAGTGAAGAAGCTACCCAGAAGCTGCTGCCCAGAGCAAGGGCTGGGATTCCCATGCTGGGCTCAGGCTCCAGAGACTCAAACACATGACAACCCACAGAAGGGACTTTTACTATCAAGTAATATCACGCCTTTGTTATCCCTGCAAACAGGCTGCTTGGTTTCCAAGAACAGAAAATGGATGGGGGCAGAAACTACAAAGAAGCCTGAATTTGCAAAAGAGTACAGGTCTGGGGAGGAACCACCTGTAGCCCTGCTGTGACAGCAGTGGGAATGGGAATTGCCCAGCAACCTGTAGACCAGACAATAAAAAGTTTTGGACCAAACCTGAATGGTGGGTCTGGAAGAAGCTTGACCATCTGCAGGCAACTCCATGCAGAAGAAAACATCTGAGGTGGCAAACCAGACTTGGAACAAGTCATAGGTGAAACCTTCAAAATAAGGAGAGTATGTCCAGCTTGAAATTACAAACACTGAGTTGTACTTTTTAATATTGTCCAATGGTCTCAAGACAGACAAACCAAAGTGTTAGCAATAAGCAAAAGCAAAAAAACCTCCAAATCAAAATACACCTTCATAAACTCCTACATGAGAAAAATTATCTTTTTCCTCCTGTTTCAGTGTCTAAGTATCTTTCTGAGTAGCTATTTAACATATAATTTTGACACCATATTAAAGACAGCCATAAAAATATATGCTTAAAAATTTATTATAACTTGCTCTATTCCTAGGTAATGTACTACAGCATAAGAAAAAAAAGAGTTGTTAATTACTACTGCTCACTGTGTTAGAGCCTAACTGATGAAGGGAAATGCATTCAGACTCCTAAAATGCCGGTCTCCAAGACCATCAGGGTTAGTTTCTGAGTGGCACGTTTTTAAAACATTTAATCAGTGATCTGAATATGTGTCAACACTTTCTGGTAGTGTGCTATAAAATGTGAACCTTGTCAACAGAAACATAAAAAGGCGACACACTTGGGACACAGAGCTTTTATGCTGACACACTGTAATAATATAATTTTTAAATTTATCATCTGTTTAGCCACAAGAAACAATTAATCTTTTAACTAATCACACAATGT
>VXAX01007965.1:1688884-1745740 GCA_013399835.1 Leptocoma aspasia
AAAACCACCCAAAACCCAAACATGTTTCATTTTTACTTTCCTTGCCTTCACAATTGTGTTGCTTTCAAAACCTTATGAAGCAGCACACAATAAATTTTGCAACGAGGATAAAAATGTTAGCAAATAATATGTTTCCCCCTCCTCAGTTAATAAAATTACTTAACACCGAGCCTGCAAGCAAAAAGAAAACCCCAGGAGTAACGCAAGCCTCAGCGGGTTCAGTTCTGTCGTGTTTCTGTCGCATTAAGTGACATTTTATTCCCAAATCACTTAACCTTTGACTTTTATAACTAAACATACAGACCCTGAATTGTTACCGTGGAGGGGACCAGCGAGCGACACCGCTGCCAGGCACTGAAACCAAGGGCCGCACAGTAGTAGGCTGCTACAGGATGGAAGTAATTTGGCTCACAAGAGCCCAAGTTTCACTCCTTGTCACCTGGAAAAGGAGGCAGAAAGGGAAACGGGAGAAGGGGAGATGTTTCTGCTGGTGACCTCTATGTAGCACCAATGCATCTCCTCAGGGACCTCAGGTACTGGACCTCAGGAACACTGTTTTCACAGTGTTCCCACCAGTGGTGCATGTGCCAGGCAAAGAAGGGGTTAATAATCAGGCAGAAGTAGGAAAAAGCACTTTATAATTAAAATGTAAATCTTGAACCCAGCTGGAGCTGCATGAGGAATAATGTCAAACCATACAGATAACTTTGGGGGGTTTTTGTGCAATAAAAGCACAGATCATCATACATGTATGTTCATGTAAGCACATTCATATTAATAACCAGCAAAAGTGAAGGCATCTCTTGCTTCATCTCCAAGACTCTGACTGCCTCCTTCTGGGTGCACAGGAGCAGGGACACACCAACAATGTCACTGAACATGACTCCATGGCTGGACAAATACAGTCGTATCGGAGAGGTTAATTTTTCTCAGAAAACTATCATGATGGCAGAGTCTATTAAATTCTAAGTCTAGCAACTAAGAAAGCTTCTGATTAAATATGCAATCACATTAATAACTTTCTTCTTCCTTGCCCAGTGGCCGAGGGCTTTGTCCTCTGCTCTTGTCCATGTGAGAGACTTTGCTGGTGTGACATGTGTGATCATGACAAGGCAAGGTGAGGAACCTGACTGCCAAATTCAGTAAGGTACTGAGTCAGTCATGTCAGGATTTAGTTTCCAATCACAGTCCTTGTAAACTTACTGCTTTTCATTAGTGATTTTCATCAACAAGGTGGAACAAAAAAATTAAAATCTTCTGGCCTAAATATGAATTAGTTCCCACCATACTTTAATTCTAAAGGACAGTGGTATTTTCTTCTCCTGAGAGTGTAATTGCAGGAATCCATCAGCTGTAAAACAGTGGACTCCAGACAGTCTGTGAAAATCATCCCAAACACAGGCTAAGAAAATTACATATTAATTACTTAGGATTGATGTCTCTTTAGACAATGGATCATCTTCCCAAATGATAAATATTTGGTCTAACACAAGGGGGCTTGCTCTGTGATTACAGATCCTTTACACTCCAGGAAAAAGCATGTTGAAGTTGTATCTTGAATTAATGCCTAGTTTGGAAGTCTAGAAACCAGCAAAGCAATCCTCAGCCACACCCATTATTAGAAAAGGTAATTATGGTCATCCAAAGAAACTAACTCTTAAAATCTGTTTAATGAGGGGAAGTTTTTAATGGCATGGAACAGGGACACATGCTCCTTGCAATGCACTCCTCAGTTTACAGCATGCTCTTAAATGATTGCAACGTCATACACAGGATCTACATTTCAAAAGGCAAATGTACAGGTAAGAGTATCAGAAAATGGAAATGGGACAGAAAACACAGCAAATATGAAGTGATGAATGACATGTTAGTAGAATTGTTGTGAGATGGATGGATAAGTAATGACATTTTGCCCCCTCATTTTATGGCTGAAGCATCAAAATACTACTGCCATCTGTTTTGCTTGTAGATACCATCAACTCACACTGCAAGAAAAAGTAGTGTTCAGCTGCAGCTGTGAAGACTATGCAAGAGAAGTTGACCATTTGAAAAAAATAACTTCAAGAGAGTTGGCCCAGACCATAGGAAGTAATTTGTTCCTCATCCCAGATGACATTTTCCAGTTACTTTACAAATTGCAGAAGCACGATAAGACTTCTGCAGAGCAGTGACTAATGTGAAAACAAATATAATGCTACTATGACAAGGAAGGTGTTCACAAACTGCAGGAAGCAGTTTAAAATAAATTGATGTAGGTTTTGAATTGTCCACAAGTTGGGTTTAGCCTGCTTCCATTTACCTTTTACTGCATTAACATTTCTTTTGTGGTGGCTGCTGCTGGGAACCTATTGTAAGTTTGGGCAATTAGGATTTTTGTTCCATCTGTCCCTCCCCTCAGTCAATACTGTAGCATCAAAAGAGGCCAATTCAGTGTAGGCTGGCTCCGCTCTAAAGCCAGCTAAAAGAGATGTTAGAATTCACTACTGCTCTGGGTGGAAAGGATGCAGGAGGAGGGGGGGGATGGAAAGCTATAATCATAAAAATGCTGTTTCAGGCTTGTTGAGTTCTTAAAATAATCTGACTTAAACCTCCTACACAATGCACACAAGTCAGAGCATGGTAATATACTTCAATGTAGGTTGCCTCTCTCTCCCTAAATCCAAACTAAAATAGATGTTAGAAATCATTACTGCACTATGTCAAATACAGACTAGGACTGTAATCAGAGGGCTGCGGCTTCAGGTTTCAACGGTTCTTAAAATAATCAGCCTTAAACCTTCTGCAGGAATCAAAGCCTGGTCATTTATATTTCTGTAAGGCTGAGGATTCCATCACCTCAGGCTTCTCCCTGATAAAAAAGCAGCTTGTCTTTTTTTTTTTCTCCCCACTGAAATAACTTGTGCATGGCAGATATGGGCAGGTAGAAAGACAGTGGAAAGTAGGTACTTCATTTTTGTCAGAAGGTTAACTCCATGTGGAGTCAGGGTATGACCTGAGAACAAAACCCAAGTGCCTTGTCTTCACTGTGTTTTTACCTGAGCTCAGCAGATGTATATTAGCTACCTGAACTCAAAACTGCTTTTCCCAGTGAAGACAATCCTTATATCCCACTACGGAGCACTCTGTTAAAGCAGACAGCTTTGCTGCTTACTCAAACCACAAATTCCTGGTCTCTGATTTTCATGTCTGCAATCCATGGGTTAGCTGTTCAAATACAAACCAAAACAAAATAAGGTGAATGCATCTGCTTGGGAGTTAGCTCTTCTTCCACTTGCCCAAGAGCTCCTTCTGTGTGACCAATTAGTTCTTCCTTTCTCTAATCCCACTCTGCTTCTGCCTCTTTATTTAATACAGGTTTTCTGTGTGTGCAGATTAACCACAGCCTTATTTTCAAGTATAAGTACTCCTAACAGGGCACAAGTTATCTGTGATTCAGGCTATATACATGAAAATAAGGTAATCTTCCTATTCTTTTGCAAATGTCCAGGAAAGAATATGTTTAACATTGTGTAATAACATCCGGACCAGGAGGGGGGTAGGTGGGAAGGGTGGGAAGAAGCAGGGATGATCTTGCCACACTGATGCAGTCATTAAAACTGAATCCAGCCCATGAAGAGAAAATGGGCACAAATAACCACACTCATAGGGGTATTTGCCTGTTCTCATTTTTGTCAACATACAGGATGCTCACTGTGCCCGTGGGATTTATAAGCATTATAAAACATGGTATGCTGTTTTTTGTTCATCCTTCCTTTCTGAGAATCACAGACCTACATGATGATTTTTAAAATAGGGTAAATCTCAGGACTGGCTGATTCCACAGAAAAGTTTGGAAATGTGAGAACCCCACAGTACAAAGCCAGAATCCTCTCAGCATTATTATTACACATGCTGAACTCTTGTGAGTTTTAATGTTTCAGGTGCAAATTCAATGAAACCTCATTCACAGAGGAAATCAGAGACTCAAGTGTTCCAGCAGATACAACACTAAAGCAAGGCAACTGAGTGGGGTTACAGCATCAGGTAGGATTAATGCTCAGTGCCACACACAGCTAACACAGCTCCAAGCAGACCTGCTTCTCAGCCATGCTCAGTTTGTCATGGGGCAGGTCTGGCCCACCTGTTGCAATATCAAACACCAATCCTGAAGGCAAGAGGCAATAGGCTGAGGAAAGAGTAGCCTTCCAAGAGATAGAAATGTCCGAGACAGCCCCACTGCCTTCTGCAGTAAGAAAGCACTTGGAAAAAATTCACATTACACCTCCTTTGCCCTTAACAAAGCCACAGACTTGGGATTAATATGCCTGCTCTCTTTTTATGGGACTGAAATCAGTGGCTCCCAGGAAGTCATTGAAATTGGAGAAATGACCACAGTAGTAGTGGGAGAGGCTCCACAGGAAATATTTGCAACAGTCAGGTTTCCCAACATCTAAAAGACCTGCAGATTTTCCCTCAGCTTCTTGTGCTTTTTCAACAAAAGGCCAATGCAGCTGGATGAGGTGGTACAAAGCCTTGCAATGGCTACAGGCTCATGAGGAAAAGAGCTTGTGGTTTGCCCCATCCAGAGCAGGAAACCAGGAGCCCCAAACCCAGGGCTAGGTGTAAAACACACAAAATCAAAACTTCAGCTTTGGAGCAAGTATCGGAAGAGGCCTGTCTCATGACAAGTGTGGTCACTGGATAAAGGGAAAAGATGGTCCTGAACCAGTTTGCACTGGTTTCATGTCCTGGATCAAACCATGGGCTGTCTGTTTGATGGGAAAAATAAGCAAGCTTCTAAAGAGTTAATCCTAAACAAAAGGTTTCAAGTGCTAGGGAAAAGTGGCCACTGGTTACCCAAGTGATTTAAAGTACTTCAGGATATCTACGCCACTCTAATCTTGCATGTATACCTGACATGTTCTTTAGAAATAATTCCTTACAAAAAGATGTTAGGCTTGTCTCAGTAAGATAAAATGTTTTAAGCTTTTCAAAACCTGAAGTTTTTCTGTATGAGAGAACATGAAAAAGGATTGTGCAGAGTTAAGTAGAATCCACCCACATAAACCAAACAGGTCTGCACCAAATGAATCGTGCTATAAACCTTGGAATTTTACAAGCAAGTTTTATATTAATTCTTTAGAAACCCTTTGTGCTTATGGTTTCAGACAGAATATAAAAGTACCATATAAATATCAGCACAATATAGTAGGCAGCTGTTAGGTACTTTAACCATTCCCAATCAATTATAATAAACAGAGCAAGCACACTGAATCACATCAGAGCACCATGCAGTAACCCTCCACCTCTGACTTCTCCTTCCTGCCATGTAAAATTAACCTTGCAATAAATTACTTGTTAAATGACAGAATCTGGAATGTTCTGGAAGTTTTTTGGTAGGCTGGGATGGATAGAGGGACTAAAACCACTTTTTGAATAACAAACAACACTAATGGCAGTAAGACTCTCTCTTTTATTCTTTGTTTTTTTTTAAACCAGCTGTAAAAGAGCAGCAGAATAACCCCAGCTATTCCATCCAAAGCAGAAGGGAACCCAAAATGTTGGCCCTACAGAAACATTGGGAAGCAGTGCAAGCATGCCTAGTGAGATTTGCTTAGTTGGCTTAAAATAGACAGAACAAAAAGAAATGCAGCACTCAGGAGACTTGGGAGTCACAATGGGGTGGCATCAAAGCCTTCCCTCATGGCAGGGAAGTAGGCAGTATGGCACATGGAGTAGGCAGTACGTATGGAAGGAAAGGTGGGAAGATAACCACATGACTTGTCAAAAAGAAAGTCACTTCTGGAACTGATGAACAGGCAAACAGCTTCTTAGGTGCAGACATCAACTGTCTGTCTCCTTTGCTTTCTGTTTATACACCTTTAACCCCATCCACTTGGATGTGCTGCTTGCTTCGGATGGACATGAAGCTGAGCGTGTGGAAAACTCACACTCAGGAAGAACTAGAACTTCTTTTGTGTGTTTGTTAAACTGCTTTTATCCAAATATGCAGTGCTATTCCAGCACCCACAAAATAATCTAAATTATGCAAGGCCACAGGCAATTCTCACCACGACTGCTCTCACTTGCACGCTGGCTCTGGCCGTAGATATGGATGCTGATTGGTGGGGTCTGTGTCTGGACCACTCCTGGGTCAGGCACATTGTGAATCCCACAGGCCTTGCTGAAATTGTACTTTTATTTACAGTATGCTGTGATATGTGAGGTAGGGAGGACAAAATCTGCTGTGTTTATTTACTGTTTCCGCCCACACACACACACACTTACAGCTGGTACATTTTTGGCACTTCAGTAGTCACGTGTCTCCTAAAATTATATTCATTTGAATTTAAATACTGCCAGCCAGAGCTATTCTTAATAATTGACATGTTTTCTATGTAACAGTTAATAGTTTTAAAACTCTCCTAAAATGAGAATTTTGCAAACTTTGCTTTCATGCTTCAAAACTCTTACTTAAAAAAAAAATCTTGGAGCTCAAACAACTATCAGCCTAAGATGAGCAACTTATGGATCTATTACAACAATGTCACATTAACCTATCGCAAACTGGCAACAAAGATTATGTTTTTAATTGCACTTCATATTAATAGTGCCATTTAATATTATCTGTATCATCAAACAAGTGTATTCAAAGTCTTGGAAATATTTTTACTTTCTGCAGTAAGACTTTCAGACATAGAAGTGATAATTGAATGTAAATATCATCCTATGCACTAGACTACCCTAGACTTGGAAATTAACAAATCAAAAGAAATCATGGAGAAAACAGTTTACTGTAGCTTTCCTCTCAGGCTGGCTTTTCTTTAGCACTATATTTTGGTTTCTAGCAAGGGGATGCTCCAGCAGAAGAGGAACCAGTAATGCACTGATATTTCAAGATCTAGAAAGCTGACCTTTCAATGATCCAACTCAGCCTAGGAGAGGCTGAGGAAAATGCTTTTAGAAACCAAGGACAATACATAACACAAGGGAGGGTAACAGAGGCAATGATGATCAGAGCAGTTTTGGGCCCAGGCAATACAGTGACCGCTGAGCCCTGTATTTCCATTTCAATGTGACAGGGTCAGAACATGGTACTGTTTCCTAAAACACAAAGTATCAGACAGAATTAAAAATTGTACAGAACAAAATAATCCTCCTGGAGCACCTTCCCTATTTTGTCAGCAAGTCTGTCCCCACTCACAGCAATAAAACATGGCCTGCAAGGCTCCAAACCTCTGTAATGAAGAATTATTTCTGACACGGTGAATCATGACGTAAGCTTGAGACAAGCAGGCCATCCCAACAGATTTTACTGCTAAACACTTACCACAGGCTTGTGTTCAATACTTGAATTCAAATCAAGATGTATGTATGTTAAAGAGCATGTCATATGGCTCTCCCTTTATATCTATTTACCTGTTCTTTTACCTGAAATTTTGATATGTATTTGAGCCATATCACTCTCAGGGACAGGGTTTCCTGAATGTAGGAAATTAATAGCAGTGGATTGATGGGGAACTTGACCCTTTCCCCCATGGCATCCTCCCAGCAGCTAGCAATATGGATGTCCCTTCCCCACAGGCATTTTTCTCACAACACAGCAAATGCAATCAACATAAAATCTCGTTTCATAAGGTAGCTGTAAAGGGAGAGCTACAATGGAAAGCCTTAAACAACCTGTGGTACTATTTCATTAGCATCTGAGCCATAATATAAAGTAACAATACATTTCCAAATGACAGTGTTTTAATAAAGTTATAAAGTTAAATAGAGAAATAAAAATCTAAGCTTTTATGAAACTCCCAAAAGGCAATGAAACACTCAAAACAGTGACAAATCATTCTAGAAGCAAGTAAATCCTCATCCAGCAGAGTTTACAGTTGAATTCTGGTAATACCTATGTTTTACAACATACCAGTATCTATATCTCTGGTGCTTCACAGTTTTTCTGCCATTTTGCAGCAGAAGATACCTACAACCCAAAATACTGCCTCAACATGCACAGCCAGCCTGTCACCTAAATTTTGAAGACAACATGACACAGATTCCACAGAGAATTTAAAACAGGGAGAAGCAGAATCAGTGGTTTCTAGTTTCCAGTTGCAAATAAAACTTTCTGGGAAAATTTACTTTAAAGCAGCTTTAAATGAAAATCTATATAATTAAGGGAAAGACCATTGCTTCAAACAGATTGACTGTCTTCAACAAATTTCTCTCTTTCTAGCTACTCAGATATGCTATATTTCCTAATTATCACCTTTTAAGGGCCATCTGGGCCCCATTCCTCACCATCAGGGGGCAATTCCATTTGCATTGTTCATAGGCTTAGTCATGATCAAGTAGTCTGGTGGTAAAGTTCATTAGAAATTAGAAGAAAAGCATTAAACCTCACACAGTAAACTAAGTAGCTGATACCTAGGTACCCACAGGAGAGATAAGCATTTAATGCATATTCTCACACGACTTAACAAGTCTTCAATGAGTATTTCTTTTTCCAAACTGCTTAAAGAATCATTTAAACTGATCCCTGACCAGGTACATAATGAAAATTCAATTCAGTCTCTGCATATTTAAAAATATTTCTCAATTAAAGAGAAATGAATGATAAAATAACAGTCTATTAAATAAAACCATAATCTATTTACATTTGTAAGCCTGAAAAATCTACCAAGCTAATGTAATGACACTACTATTTCTTCTGTTTTTCAGATGCTTGCTATGTATTGCAAATCAAAGGCAAGATTTTTCTAGTATTTGAATTTAACATGAGAATACAGATGCACTCTCATACACTGTGTTGTTATAAAATTACAGAAACATCAGTTTGTATTAACCATACGAGAAGAGTTACTTTGTATTGTCATGTACTAAGAAATATCAATATACATTTCCCAACTGGTCAGTATAGACCAATATATAGGTCATGGGGTACCAGAGGAGGAAAGCTGAGCAAGTCCTTGGCCTTGTGCCTGGTTCCTACAGTATAAGTCAGTATTTCATCATTATGGCCTCTTCAGAAGGTTTGAAAATGGTATTTAAAAAACCCTCAAGAAAGCTCGGGGAATCTATTTCACATAAAGGATGGACCCACGGAAGTCAACATATGACTGTCAAATGCAGAGTCCTGTTTCAAAACAGAAGTGCTGCAAAACCTCTCTTTGACACAGATCTTTTGTCTCTGCAGTTTGTGCTTTGGGTCATTTTATATCCTGTAGCCTGTAGCTTCTGGGAGCTCTATGCCCATTTTAGAGATGAATTACCACTACTTCTCTATGAAAAACCACTAGGGGAGATCCTGGTAAACTGCACTGAGACCCACGCAATAAAAATTGGGGCATTAAGGACACGTGGGCACTACCTGCTATCTTTCCACGTTATTTAATTCTGGAAGTTTTTTTGTCAGCTTGAGAAAAGCTGAAATGGTGGTGTTAATGACAAAACACTTGATGCTATAAAATGTGATATGCTATAACTTGAACATGATAAATACACTTGCCCAGCTGCATAAAAATTGCAGTATTACTGAGGTAATGTGGTGCATTATGCACATTTCACAATTTTGGGGTGAAAATGCAAATATCAGCATATCATTGGCTATATCAAGAAGCTGTAGTCACATATTAATGGCTAGATTTATCATTTGAGTATCGTAGGCTGTTGTCATGTCAGTCAGAGATGAACTCAGGCCCCAAGATTCTGGAGTAAATGATTTTGATTTTTCAGTGCTTCCTGTGAAACAGATAAGCTAGCTATAAATTTATTTCCTGAACAACCTTTTGTGACAATTCACCACATCAGGTATTCCACTCATCTCTTGAAACTTGGAGGACTTCTCTCAGAAGTAACATCTGTGAGCTAATACTGCACCAAGGAGCACGTCCCAGCCAGCAGCACTGGTAGAGAGCTCTGCTTCTTGGTCAGGAGGGCACGGCATGCCCAGGTATGGATGTCATTAGAAAGCTGTCCAGATGGCTACTGAACGTTGCCGGGAAATGCAAGACTTGGAAGCTTTAAATCCTCCTTTCTGATTTTAGGAAAGATGTACAGAACAGCTGACTTCTTGCCTCACACTGGTGTAAATTAAACTTCATCAGCACTTAACAATTTGATTGTGCTGTGACTTTTTAGAGGGTGTTTTGATTTTGGACATATGAAAGCAAAGGAGATGTGCTGGTTCCAGGTCCTTCATTCTGGACAAAGGTCAGCATGGACAAAGCCCACGTTTGAGGAGATGAATGGAGCTCTGATTGCCAGCTCCTCTTGCCACTTTTTCTTCTTGTAAAGTAGCAGACAAAGAAAATATAACCTCCAGAAAAATCTGGAATTGTCTTTTGCTTACATATTGCGATACTCTCATTTCTCAAGAATTGTTAATGCTATAGTGTATTATCAATTATTTCTAAATGGTCCTTGGTGTAGGACAACGCTATGTATTTATGAATGCAGCTCCAGTGGAAAAAAAACAGCATTGCATGGAGCAATTAGATTTTCTAGTTTGGAATCAAGCTATGCACTTGCAAATCAAGAAGAGCTAGAAGGTTATTAATGAGAATAAACAATACCTCTGATTTCATGGGTGGCCTTTCCTAGAAAGAAATATATGACCAGTTATCATGGTTAACACAAAATAATACATACAGGTTTTATACAGGATGAAACCTATTGCATCAGGGTTTGGAGTACAATCAGAAGCTCATATCAAGTACCACATATGGAGATCTTTGACAAACAAAGCTAAAACTCTTAGTGCATGAACTGAAAGTAAAGCCACACTACTGGAAACTGATGACAATGATTAAAATGTGGTGACAGACTTCCTTGAGATCTATCCAACAAATTGTCAGGACATTACTGGAATACCAGAATTTCCAGTTAAATACTGGAATTTTCAGTTGAAAGTCTTGAAAATGTCTGTAATTTCCATAGAAAGCCTTGTCTCCCTGGTCCATAGGTGAAAAAACATTAAATAGAAAACACTTTGCCCTCTTGGGGGTTCCCACCTTCCTGATGGTTTGGGGAGGAAAAAAAAAAAAGCACTAACCCCCCCTGCTGCTGCTCTGCCTTTGCTGAGGTTCAAAGACTGAATGAATGCTTATTCTGTAGAAATATTGAACAAATGTAGAGATATTTCAGAAAGAAACTGTATAAATGAGATCAGGTTTCTCTTCTGGATGGTTGCTTTGCCTGTCAGTACCTCTGGGAAGCACTGGTTCATCTTTCTCCTTGGTCAGGAGCATGGCTGAGATGAGAAGTCCCCATCACCTGCCAGCACCATTGGTCACCGAGGGCTAATTTTGGCCCTGGGCTGAGAGTATGCAAAATATTTTCAGGCACCTCAAACAAATGCTTACAGTATGGCCAGTCTGCAGGTGATGAACTAGAGTTTGGAAAATAGATGTTGCCATTTCACGTTAAAAATATAGGTAATTTGCCAGCTTTTCCCTACAGCTGTGCCTTTTACTAGAATAGCCTACACCTGCTTTTGAATATTCTTTTATTATTTTCACTGAACAGTAAAACTTCAGTAAAAATGCAAGCCTTGAGTGGACCTATAAAGCCAGAAAATGCAGTAAAATGTCACTGCCATGTTACAGAATTGCTTTACTACTTAACACTGAACAAGGAGTGTGTTTTCATAGTTGTGTTGAGTTTTAGCTACCTGGCTCCTACTGACTTTAATGGGAATCACACTGCTAAAACTCCATGCACCACTTTGTTACTTCAAAGTAATTTTTCAGTCCCCTGGAGAAGGTCATAGAAATATTAAAAACTAAAGCATTCTCCAAGAATCTCAGATTAAAGACTTGCATCAGACTTTATAAAAGTGATTGGTCAAATATATAATATACTCTTAATGTTCTAGCTCCTGGTTTGTTTTCTTTAGAAAGAACCTTTGTGACGCTTTTCACAAAAGGCAGTATAAAGCGTAAAGAACAGCTCAGCAAGGCATAACATGAAGACATACAGAAGAGTTACTTGATACATTTTTACAGTGGTAAGGAATTACTTATGGTTTTGAATATTATGAGGAAATTCATGGAAATTTTTAATTAAGACATTGTTACAACTCTATACCATTTGATTGCAAGCAATACTGTAATACAAATATTTTTATTCCCTTTGACATGTTCCTTGTTCTTTTTTGTCCTCATAACTTACAATGTGGCTATAAAATCCCCTTTCCATGTCTCTCCTAAAGCAGGTTGACATAACTGCTCTTTCAGACCCCAGAATGCACCTGCCAGCCTCTGTAGTTGGTTTCTGGACACACCCAACCTTCTTTCTGCTTAGAGCTTTGACATCCTCACAACCCCATTGGGCTTGCCACATTGAAGGCAAACTGCATCTGCACCATCAGCTGCACAGATAAACAGTGAGTAAAAGTATTAGGAAAGATAATAAAGTAAATATGAATTCAGGAAACTTGTGTTAAATATACCTCCAGGTTACTGATGGCACAAGCAGCAACCAAGATCATAAACTAATTGTGTGTCTGGTCATGTTACCAAAAAAAGTACTTTTCTATAAAAGATAGTAATATGGCAACCTCAATAAAAATAAAAGTAGTTAACAGAATGTAAACAGCTTAGTCACAGAATCACAGAATCATTTAGGTTGGAAAAGACCTCTGAGATTATCAAGTCCAACCTTTGACTGATCATCACCTTGTCAACCAGACCATGGCACTGAGTGCCATGTTCAGTCATTTCTTGAGTACCTGCAGGAATGGTCACTCCTCCACCTCCATGGCAGTCCATGCCAATGTTTAACAACACTTTCTGTGAAGAAATTCCTCCTGATGTTCAATCTGAACCTCCCCTAGTGCAGCTTGAGGCCGTTTTATCTCATGGAGTCACTTGCCAGGTCGACCCCCACCTGGCTACACCCTCCTTTCAGGCAGTTGCAGAGGCTCTCCTCAGCCTCCTTTTCACCAGACTAAACAAACCCAGCTCCCTCAGATGCTCCTCACAGGCCTTACTCTCAAGTTCCTAGTCTTCTCTAGGTCATTTCTGCATACTGAACTCTACATCTTGTTTAAATTGTAAAGTTACAAAAGCAAAACTAGAAACATTTGATTAAAAATCAAATGCACATAAAACAAAAAAAAGAATATTTTAAGCATGCACCTTAAAATCTCTTCCATACAGTGATGAAATACCTTCAGCCTTCCACCTGGAAGCAAATAGAGAAGCTCACTAGCCATACCACTTCTCCCAAAATACTACATCCTGCATAAAAGCATAGTCAAGGCATGTGGAACAAACCCATATTTATTACCAGACAATCCCAGCTATAATCTTAAAAACAAGAACCAAGATAAATATAAGCATGTGTAAATACACAGACAAATTTGAAGCAGACAGGCATACCCCTCTCACACCTCCAAACTATCACATTTTAGGAGAAGAAGCATATACATACATGGAATAGATTTCTGTAAAACTGGGAAAATTTTTTGTGTTTCCATCATCCCCACATACAGTTGACAAGTTACAGACCAATTAAGCTAGAATAACCTTCTGCTAGTCTTGAACACAAACCAAAGCACTAGGATGATGCAAAGCAAGTGTTACCATCTTAGCCAATTCACATGAAAAATGACTGTGGCAATATCATCACACTATAGGTATCCTAAAACAAAACAGGTCATGTTTTGCTTTATTTTTGTCACAGGAAAGGCAAATTGATGCATAATTAACAATTGGCTGATGCAAATTCTTTTACATCTTTTAATTGGTGTTAATTAGATTAGAAGTAAATTTTCTTTTATCTCACCATTCTAATGCGAACTAATCTTCTCAGCAGCATGTCAAAGTTTCCCTTTTAATTAAACTTTTCAGCTGGGAACTTCAGCAGCACTCAGGCAGCCAAAGATATCATTTAAGGCACGAGAATTGTGCTGGGTTTTATGAATGGAACATCAAAAATTTAAAGCAATTATTAAAAAGGCTCAGCAGAATTTCAGAAATCAGAATTTTGTGGAGGCAACAGTGAGCTTTTAAAGCCACTTCAAGAATGCACCAGCAGTACTCTCCAGCCACCCCTTCCACATTCAAATCCGTCCTTTTACAAAGGAAAACTACCCCAAATGTAAAACATCTTCTGTGAATTAACTTCCCCCTTTCATACTGCTTTCCCTGAAATATTGCATCTCCTCTAAAATTGTTAACGTGCAGAATAAACCACAAAATACATTTAATATCTTTTATGGGAAGTTGACCTAAAATAAAATTTTATGTAGTTAAGGACTTTTGATAGTTCTTCATCCAACTTTTTTCTCTCTCAATGGGGCAATGGTGATTGAAACCTAATGTGTGCTGCACAAAAAGGCCATAAAATGTTTTACGCAGAAGTAAAACAGTAGCCATTAAGTTTTGCTATGATGTTTGAGTAGATATGCAGCATGAAAACATGATAAAAGAGCCATAAACTGATTGTGATCAAATGCAATTACAATGACTTCTCTCCAATGAATGACATGTACTAAATGCACTTACAGTTCCTTGCAAAATTACTTTGGGCAAAGGACCAAGAAAACACTATATCCTTTTTACGAACGGCAGCTTGCCAGGGAAATCGCAAACACACAAGCTTTAATATCTATGGCCAAAAAGCACTTGGGAACTCATTAGCAAAAGGTTTAAAAGACTCACTTGTGAAAGACAGCTTTTTTTTTGTGATCAGAGCAGCATCCTGGAGAGTCCAGCATTTGGGGTGTTGGGCAGAAGTGCTCCCAGAGAAAGGAGCGAAAAGCCCTAGGCAGAGTGGGTACCCTTTTTCCTCACCGTGTTTTGTTCCCGTGACAAAAGTATGCTCCGGAAAAAAAGCAAATTGTTTTGCAGTTTTTCCCATTGAAGTTTTATATCGTGCCCTGACAGAGAATTGGTGAAAATAGCATCATAGCCTAACATAGATTTTGCTAGGAATATTGTCCTTCAGCATTGAATAACTAAGATAGAAGCTGACAGACTTGAAATAAGATGAATCTGATGACTCTTAACTGTGAGAGTGGTGAGGCAGTGGCACAGGTTGCCCAGAGAAGCTGTGGGTGCCCCATCCCTGGAAGTGTTCAGGGCTTGGTGTAGCAGACTGTGTCCCTACCCATGGCAGGGGGTTGGAACTAGATGGAACTAAGGTTCCTTCCAACACAAACTGTTCTGTAATTCTATGAGTCTGTGAAGTGGGCTCTTTTTTAAAGGTGAATAGGAACCAAGGTCTGTCTTGGGAGTTTTATCCCTTTTATTGTGTTTTGGAATTTTGATTAGATAACCTGATTTAACTTTTACTTCTCCAAAAGACTTCTGTATTTTGAGCAGCTAGATCGAACCCGTGGATTTCCTGAGGGGTGCACACCAAGGAGGAGACACACTCAGGCATTTGAAGTGTCAGAAGGTGGTGAGCAATGCCAGGTCACTTTTTGGCTAACAAGATTTGAGGAAGATGGTGGAGAGATATTCCAGGTTATCTCTGTGTCAAAACCGAACATGCAATATTAATGTGTCAACAGCAGTAATTTCCTTCAGATTGAAATTGCCATTAAGTATTTTGAAAAATGCACACCTGGTAGCACTTCTTCTATAGTACAATGGTTTTCTTTATCTACCTGCAAATAAAGGGAATGGAAGTCAGGACTTTCCCATAGAACTTGAGGCATTTTTCTTTTTACAGGAAGGACAAAGTAGGGTTGAAGCTAGAGATGTAAATTAGCCTGTGTTTCTATTAAATAAAAGAGAGCAAAAAAAATTCACAAAACTGTCACTTCCATTGTCTAAGAAACTACAATTATTACATTTTAGGGGCACCTAGAAAGTGCAGAAGTGACTGCTGATGCTTAGTACAGGCACTTCAGGGCTACTGAAACTTAGCTACCCAGGAGCAAACTGAGTAGAGAACTGAACCTTCTGAGCGAAGAATAAGTTCCCACCACACCACCGGGATTCGCTTAATGGGAACTGAAGATTTAATTAATTTGATTTGATTTGATTTAATTAATTTGATGTTATTTACAGCTCACAGAGTTGCTATGAAGTTGAACTATTTATAAAAGAAATTTTAAAAAGGAATACTAACCAGAATTATTCTATTTTAATACTAATTATGCAGAGCAGGTTTTTAATAGTGGGGTTAAGTTAAGGGCTTATCTGCCATTTTATATAAACTTTAGGTTTATAACTTATATTAAAATTTAAACAAATACTTCAATGCTATAGAAGGTGTCATTGTAAGCACCTCTCAGTACACTGCAGAGTAAGAACCAGAATAGACAGAAAAAAATCCTTTCTAACCCTTAGCCTGTCTGAAAAATGTCATGCTAGACACCTGTATCACCAGTCAGAGAGCGAGGAAATACACAGTAACTTGAACTCCTTGCTCAGAAAGCCAATAAATCTCTCCTCCTAAAAATCAGAGTCTGCTCAGCCTTCTCCTGCCTTATTAAATCATAAACAAAAAAAAAATCAAAGCATTGCTACAACTTCATATAATTACTGTAAGACCTCCTAGAATGTGTTAGAAGATGGGAGGAAAATTTGGACATGAAAGAGGTGAAGTTCACTGCTCCAGAAGCAATGCTATGATGCAACACCAGGCTTTGGTGGTGAGGAACCTCCCTCCTCCAAAGAGCTTTCTTTTTTTAATCCTATACCTTAGCTTTTTAATATTAATTGTCAATTTTGCAACAGTGACATCAGTCAGTAATTACTAATGGTAATTAAATTCAACTGAACTGTAACAAGAGAAATGTCTATTCCAAGATGTATCTGCTTGTGGAACAAAAGCCTTCTACAGCAGCACATTAAATAACAGAAGCTACAGGATGTTTCAAATCGGGAACATTCAGCCTGACACTCTCACTCTCCTTTGAAAGTGTATTAATATGGTGAGGAGTAGTTCCTTTTCTAGGTTTTTCAGAAGAGCCCAAACTCATCACTGCTGAACTCCTACACCTTAAAGAAGTGCAAATTGCTCTTGAGGATGAAGTGGCTCTCAGCAGTGGTGTGCACGATGGGTAAGACACGAAACAGCGGCGCTAACAGTTTAGAGTGCAAGTATAAAGACTGTATGAAGAAGAAGGGACACAGCCTGACTCTGACCAGTGTACCCCACCCCAGCATGGGAAGAGTTAGACATTTGCTTTGCCAGTGTTTAACATAGCATAAGCACTACAATTCCTTCACAAAGGGGATGGAAGTCCCAGAAACTCCGGTTGACTTGAGGCTGGAGAAAGCTCCCACTTTCTCTTTTTGAAACTGCACTTCCACTTGCACCAAACCCACACAACCAAATAAACAATATGCAGTAACATCCAAGAATAAGGTTCTGGTGGTTGCCTAATGGTGCTCAGTCAAAGGGCACAGGTGCAAGGATTTTGACAGGCTATATTGATGTCTGCTGTAAAGCTGGAGCTGCATGGACCATGCAGCATCAGCTCTTCCCTCATTTCCAAAATTGAAAAATTGATGGCAGCCTGCTTTTCATCAAGCATGAAAATTAATGCAAGTTTTGGACTTGCAAATAATATTTAAACTCCTCCAGAAAAATAACCACTTTAAAAAAAACCCAAACAAAACCCTCTGGAGCAAGGTCTGCTTCTTGGTGCAAACTTTTCAGCTTTCTCTTGCTAAATACCTGGGAATTATAATCTTGGCCATGCCTCTAGTGTCTGGAGTTAAAATCCTGAAAAAATAATGTTGGTATGTGTCAGGCAACAAAAAAATCCCTTTTGATGGGAAATAGAAGATTTGGTGAGACTGAAAGTTCCATGCAATAGTGAAAATTCTCCAGAGAAGCTGTAAAATGTCCATGTGCACAAAAATTCCATTTTACTTACAGAAACTTTTTGCTAAGCTGCTGCCATGGGAGCATACAAGGAGCATCGTGCTGCTACCTCCAACATAAAGTGTCTGCTGGTGAGTCTCTCGCCACCCACTCAGCCCTCACCAAACTACCTACTCCAAAACGAAATGATCTTTGGCACACACGAGTAAATTGCTGCAGCACAGACATATCTGGACAGTAATTAATCACTTCGAATGCTCAATGTGTTTGGATATAAAATTAAGAAAGTCGGGTTGTTAAGAAATGACAGATTTAAGCACCATCTGGGCTCTGTGGCCACAGTGGCGCGAATTCCAAAGGAAGGCTTAACAGTGCATGATCCGAGAATCCCATCTGTCTCAGCTGAAATGAAACAAATAAATAAATAAATAAACCAGCAGCCTCATTTACAAGCTTTTCTCAAGTTTCCAATCTAAAAATCATCTTGTAACAGGAAAGAATACAGACTTGAAATTATTATGTCTTCAGAATGCATCTTGTACCTTTTACATACATTATTAAAGTATTATACCTCTAGGGAAGAATCTCTTGAGAGGTAAACCTATATAGATCACACATTGTGAGGCAGCATTCCCACCATGAGTATGTTTCCATAGAAATAAAGTGATAGTAAAGAATTTATGTGATAGGACTCCTCCATTGATTGGGAAAGCCAAAGTGCCATTCTGGCACCCACAACCTCCCTCCTTTCCCAAGTCACGGCTCACCTGCACCTGCCCCATGGTAGATCTGCCTGTGGATGAAATGCAGCCTCCTCAGTTGCAGCTCCCTCTGGCCACCTCGCTGCAAGAGGAGAAGCCACGCAAAACAAAAAGTCACCTGCAACTAGTTAACCTGCAGTATGTCTTCAGTAAAACTTGCCTGGCATGGAAAAATAAATAAACAAATCATCCAGGACAGATGAACACTGAATATGAACACAACTATTTGCCTCAGAAAAGCTTAGCCATGTGGATTTAAATATGGAGGTGAGGAATACTCTGGTGAAGCTTCTGGGAGCCTGGTCCAAGTGCCTCCCTCCACTCAGCTGAGAACCAGGCAAGTGGTGGAATGGACAACGCCTGGTTCTCAAGCACCATCATGCCCCAGTGCTCAGGACAGTGCTCCCTGTGTCATGGTGCCTCTTTTGCTCTGCAGGAAAGATGGGACATTCCATCCTTGGCAGCTTCTGCCCTTGGCACATACTCTGACCCCCACACTGGCTCAACCTGTGTGAGCTCACCCAAAGGAAGAAAAACTCCAAAACTGGCACCCATCAAAGCCATACCCTGTCCTCCTCCCCCAAAGCCACATGCTCACTTTTCCTACTGTTAAGAGCAAAGGAAAGACTTCCGTGGACATCCATGGGTCTTTCCTGAGGTCTTAGGGAAGGGGCTTCTCCAAGGGGTTTGGCTGTGCCTCATCCTCTTCTCCAGCCAACAAGTGACCACCACCTCTCTTGCATAGCCCCTTTTCACTAAAACTGAGTCCTTCTTCCCATCCTGCCTACCTCCAACAGCTGGAAGAGGCTACCCAGACATATCAGCAGGAAATATGACCAAAAAGTACTAGTTAGTAGTTTTAGACCTCAATAAAAGATAGCATCATACTGTATAATATTTTAGCTTCTTTCAAATAGAGACATTTGTATAAAGGATAAATCCTGGAAAGATTTTCTTTTAAGTATCTTGATTTTATTTTCAGTAGAACTCTTTGCACTTGTAATATGGAATATGGGGGTACATTCTTCTGGATCAAGAATGTAGCACTTTTTTGACCCTGTTCTTACGGTGCAATTTCCAGTGTACAATTTTGTATGAGAATTATTTGGACCCAAATGGGCAAGCAAATAGATAATATGTTGTGTAATGTAAATTTGCTTTTAAATAAGTGGCACTAAATCTGCTTATTCTTTCCTTTTTATAAAAATTTGTTGTGTAGTTTGTAGGGTTCTCCTTTCAGCGACCTCATGCAAACTCCTGTAGACATCATTGACAGCTCATCAAGATGACAATACAAATGATGAGTTTCCACATAGCTCCATATACAAAACTTCCACACATTAAAAGTAAACAAATTGTACTATATTCCCCAAAGTAGGAATATGGTATGAATTATAAAGAATAGAAATAAGAAGGAGGAAATGTGGTTATTCTTAAATCTTCTTTCAGGAGATATCTAGCAGGAAGATGATCTCTGCATAACTAGAGAAATTAAGGAACCTGGAAAAATCACTCATGAGACCAAGTTTCTGTACAACAAAATGACACCAGAGCCTGATGCTGGCAAGCAACAGGCAGCAGCCACCAGTCTGTCGAAGTCACTCCACAGGAAGGTCAGAGCACCTCTGATGCTTGGGTTTGGTGCTCCATAAAGGTGAGCCAGCAAGGGCTGCCCTGCTACTCTGCACTCCTCCATTGCTGTTGGTCTCCTACTAAAATAAATGAGATTTACTGCCACAATGACAGAAGCACAGTAATTGATGGGCAGGCCATGCCCCAATGATGGGGATGGCCAATGGCAAGCGCAGCACCTGTGTGCAGAGAGTGACCAGCAGAGCTCGCCCAGGCATTCCTAAGCACCTTTCCTGGGAACACTGCTTATCTGAGACACTTTGAGATGCCCTGGTTTTGGAGGATGACAAAAAATGCAAAGTACTAACGTAATTTTTGGAATGCACCATTTCAATCAACAACAAATATTTTCTCAATAAACACTATTTTGAATTCCTAGGAATCAGACAGAAGACATGCTTGTTCTCTCAGCAGATGTTGCATAAAAATGAATCTGCTTCCCAAAAAATGGGCATTCATTTTTTCCCTATAAGTAAACTAGCACACACTTATAAATCTTCCTTTGTTCATTAGTTTCACCAACTTTAAAATAAGATGAAAATGCATCTTTTTTCTGTAGATTTTTGATGTAAAACCCTTGGAGTGCAAAAACAGGCACAGAGCACTTCAGATAAGCTGAAAGAAAATATTGTATTTGATATAGTCTCAATTATTGTATGGCCTATTAAATATAATATTTTTTACAATACAGTAAATTAAGCTATACTACTCATAAGATATATTTCATTTATTCTCCTATAATTTAGTCTTTATCACTCTGGTTCTTTCCATATTAAGATTATATACTGTGTTTTATATGTGCAAAACTGGTACGAGTTTCCCTGTGAGAGAGTTTTTGTACTGGTTAGTTAAGAAAATAATGAACTCAATCCTAATCACTGCACACCTTCTCAAGGACACAATCTGCAGAAGGGGTAAACATTTTCATGTGTTGTGGTGGGCAAGCCATGCTTGGTGTGCACCAGAGTGGAATCAAATGGCCCACAGGCTACCAATCCATTTGCATTGCATTTGGTATCATCTCCTCCGTTTACAGAACAGCTGTGTAAACTGAAGGGCAGGGAAGGGAGGGCAGCAGGGATTTAGGCCGGGGTTTGAGGATGAAGACACACAAGAAAGGAAAGAGACAAGTAGGGCCAGGCAGTCCAGCTGCAGCTCTGACACTGGACACCAAGCATCCCTTTGCTAGCCACATGGAAAGCAAAAGCAGAGCACCTTGGTTGCACGTGGGTACACAGTGGGAGCCAGCACTGGGAAGCCCAAGGACAGCAGGGGAAGAGCATAGTCCAGCTTGGCCAAATTACTTCAGAGAGGGCACAGTACGAGGGGCTGCCAGAGACAAAACTAGTGCTCCAGGTAGCAGCCTTTGGACACAGAGGCTGCCTGCTTTGGGCACCATGGAGGGCAGGTGCATCTCTAGCAGGCACGCTCCCTGTCCAGTGGTGGCTGTGGGCCAGGGATCTGAGTGGGGTGGGACTGCAACAGCTGGGGCAGCCTGTGGGGCTGGCCGAGGGCACATGGGGCCTCAGTACCCCAACAAAAGGGATTACATTTTCCATTTTGGGCTTGAGAATGTTTTGCGGTCCCTAGGTGAACCGCAACCTGTCTGCGCCTTGCAGTTTTTGACCGGTAAAAGGACTTAAAATGTGTGCCTGCCTGGTAGTGCTCTGTTCTTCTAGGAGGAATTGCAAATACTTGGAGATTCTTGGAGGAAAGGAGTAAAAATATAATTACCATAAAGGAAAACACTTAAGAGTTTTCCTTATGGGGAATGCCTTTTGCTTTACATAAATTTTCTATGCAAATTAACCCAAGGTAATTCTAGCCACATGAAAAAAAATTAGATCTTCTTAAATGTTCACTTTGCACTGAGTGCTGAAATTGGCTGGGTGACGCTTCTGAAGAGTTCTATTGTAAAAAAGTAAAAACTCAAGCAAGTAAAAGGTAAAACAAAAGTCTTTCCTTAGCGCTGAACCCAAATGAGGGTGAAATCGAGTTAAACAACAGCATGTGTTGGTGCTAATTTCCACTCTCAGAGGCAAATTATTTCTGAAAGTCCCCAAACTCGCTGTAATTACCCAGCCGATGTTGGCTGCCTCAGACCAGGCACGGCACCATTTCAGCGACGAACCCTTACAGAAGAGGGAAAGCCACCGAAGTTATATGAAGATTAATAGAAATCTGAACTGCGCTACATCTAAAATAAACAAAAGCTTTTGTAGCCGCGCTGAAAGGCCCATAAAAGTAAACTACAACCTCGGCAAAGCCTTTTAAACTGACAAAACCGGACGGCAGAGGTCAGGGAGGCAGGCGGGTCAGCAAAGCCCTGCCTGCAGGTTTGGGGGTCGCGCCGTCTCCCCGCTCGCTCGCTCGCTCACATGGGGGCCTCGCCGGGGACGAGGAGAAAGCCCACCGCCGCTCCTCCTCCGCCGGAGCAGGAACACTTGAACTGCCCTTCTGTCTCAACAAAACTTTAGTTTGCTGATTGGGCACGAAACAAAAGAAAGACAGCGGGACGCGATTTATAAGGGGGCAGGGTAGGCTGACATGCTATTGTACTCCAGAGGTATCCACAAGCTGTTAATTCCATTTTAACATTGTTAATAAGACTGTTAACACATCTGACTTTGTTTAGAGACTTTGAAAACATCAACAATCTGAAGAAAAATGCCCAAACAAAACAAAACAAAAATCAAGAACCCCACCCGCACTAGAAGTAAAATATGATCTTTTCAAACAGCATCAAACATCCAAATGTGACGCTTCTGCCTGTCCGGACCTGGCAGCGGAGGAGGAGATATGGCAGGCAGGCTCAAGGACGTGCATCCACATATTCTTCATCCTCTCGTTAGGCTATTTAGCTATTCACATTTTCCAGGTTAATTTTAAAGGAATCGTTTCTAACACCACTGCCGTTTTGAGAAGGAGAGGGAATAAACCTGGACTCCCCCCTCCGCGCACACCTCCTCTCCCTCGCTCGCACTTGCACACAGGCAAATGTGCAGATTTAATCAGTGTGGAATGTTTTAAATGAATAATTGGGTCTGACAGATTTATTGCAGTTAATTTTGCAATAGAATGGAAAAATGTTTGGATCTCAGCCTTTAAAGTATTAGGAAAACAATTAATCCATCACATAACGGAAATTCCTGTATTACACCCTCATGTCCAATTAAATAATGTCAAGTAATCTTACATTGTAAAATGCTGAAAATTGAAGCTCAAATCATTGAGTGGGATATGTTTTAATTTTTTAAGGAACTTTGAAACAAAAATCACATCAAATTAAAATCAGATGCTTCGATAAAAGGCTTTTTGGTTTGTTTTATTTGGAGGAGGAGATGTTTTTAAATGTAAAAGAAAAAAATCCAGCCTTACTCAAAAACCACTAATTTCATTTTTGCTCTCCAGTTTTTGCATCAGGAACGCTGCCTTAGCAAGGCAATCTGAAAGCAAATCAAAAGCTTTAGGATGAAGTCTGCGACAGCATTTTAAAAGACCGCATTCTTTTAAAGAACTTTAAAAGGAGATAACCAGCACTCCTTTTTTCCAGCAGGCAGAGGGGCTGATTCCTGGGTACTTACTCAGACACAACTCTCCGAGACTTCAAGCCGTGTTTTGCTTGAGTAACGTCCCGTAGGATCGAGTCCCCAGTTTAGGACCGACTGACAGCAAACTTCTGAGCCTGAAAGTAAGCGGGATTCGTTTGTTTTTGTTTACAGCCTAAAGCTGCTAATGCTGTAAAATTGCTTAATGTCACACTCCATCTCCTTTTTATTAAAAGTAAGGTAAAAGGAAAAAAAAAAAAAGCCTGCAAATCAAAGAACTTTTCCAGAATAACAAAACCACCGACTTACAAATGTCTTGCCTGCCCCTGAAATTTGAAACTTGGCAAATTCATCTCATTCGGCTGCTGTACAAAAGGTCCCTGAAGCGTGTTACAGTAGGGACCCGCGAGCCTCCCAAATACTTTGACTCTTTCTAAACTAGGGGATACGGGGCTGCGGTTTCAGGGCTCCCTCAGCTAGAGCGAAATGAAAGCGGTGGTGAAATTTTAATATCGCGGAGGTTTAAGGGGAGTACGTCCGGCTGTTTTTACAGGCGGATTGCCGACCGTCCTGTGGCAGGCGAGGTAGGGAGCGCGGGGACAAAAAGGGATCGGAGCACGTGTCGCTACAGAAAGGCAGAAAAAAGAAAAAAAAAAGAAGAAAAAGTTGGAAGCACTGAAGAAGGCGTAAATATAAAACATAAGGAAATATCATTCTAGTATGTCAACGGCAAAAAATAACAAACTGAAATCTCAAGTCGCAATTTAAGGGCAATAAATACTGTAATGACTTGCTGGCACCTTCGTTAAGGCACTGTCGGCATGGCTGGACAGAAGAAAATGGGGATTACACTGAATGAAAGAAGTGTAAGACTTGGCCACCATCATTCAGTTTGTTTTTCCAAATACAACACGCTTCTTATTTTGCTGGTTTCTTACAATCTTGACATTCTGGATATCCACATTGCCACCCAACTATTTCTGTTGCCATAACAACATCAGAAATTTGTTCCTCGATGTCCTTTTTAATAAAATAATTTTGGACTTGGGAGCTTTCAAAGACGGGACAGTTTCTCAATTTAGGCAGCTCACACCTTTCTCACAAGGAACCTATTTGTTTCTGTCGCCCTAAAAGAAAAATAAAAGTAATTTGAAAGTGATGGCTTCTCCTTCCCCCCTTGACTTTGGAAACAGGCCTGTTGCTATAAACAGTTTTTCTGGGGGACTTAGATTTTCAAGAAACAGGCAACCTACAGCAGCCAGGGGACCACCTCCTAAGGCTTACAGAAAGGAAAGAAGTACTGTACATGCAGCCCAGCATCTGAAATAACGGCCAAGTTTTCACCACCTATCCACAGGATGGGTTTTAAGATCTTCAAAAATAAAATATCAACCAAAAGTTACTAAGGAAGTGTAATAACGCTGTATGTTTTGTATGCTGACACTTAGGAGATCCTCATCCCTCCCTCAAGGCGACTAGAACTCCCTTCGAAAGCTGCTCCTTGGCATGGGTAATTTTTTTTTTTCTTTCTCAGATCAACTCAGAATGAGTGGAATAAGAAAAACAAAACCAAAACCAAAACCAGAAATGGGGCAAACAAGCCCTGGCTCTTTACCATTAAATAAATTGGATTCCCAGCACAAACAGCAAAACAATGGCCAAGAGGATGTGACTAACAAACGCCGAGGGAAGAGTCAAGCTGCCCTCTCTTTGCATATGCAGCCAAACAGAAGTCACTGGGGTTGGGATTCTTTCCCTTCCTATTTAACATATCTGTGCATTTCAATAAATTGAGATGAACAATGCCCGGCTTTCAAAAGTTGCAAATTACTGGGAATACATTGCAAAACGTGAATAGCCCATAACATAGGGAGATGTGTAAAAGTATTTTTCTTTGAGGTTTTGTTTTGCTTTGTTTGGGGTGGGGTTTTTTTTTTGTTGTTGTTTTCGTTTGGGTTGGTTTTTTTTTCTTTTTTACGTTTTGTTTTGGTTTTGTTTTTTTCTTTGGGGTTGGTTTTTTTGGTTTTTTTTTGGTCGGTTTGGGTTTTTTTAATGAGAAAAGAAGAGGGAGAAGTCATAATGCTCTAGGGAAACAATCCTAGCCTGGGAAAAAGTGTGCCCATGAGATATGCAAGAAACTTCAAAGGATAAAAATGGTTCGAGCGTGTACTTTGCAAAAGAGCAAATATCCATTTATCTCACTGGCTGGTCCAAGCCAGACAGGGAGTTCTTTCTCACGTGCATTGGTGATCTTTAGCAAGATGTAAATATTTCTTGTCCTCGCTGCCGATGGCAAGCGGGCACCTGCACACCTGCACCTCGAAAGGGGAAAACTTCCCCTTTTCGCTGTTACCGTTGGCATTTCCATACTTGCTAAAGCAGCGTGATGGGAATCGCTCCCTTTCCGAGCAGCCGCTTTGGCAGCACAAGTCGGAGGACGCCCGCCACGCTCAGGAGAAGGGAGGGGAATACTCCCCACGCGGGAAAAACTCTACAACCCCTCGGTAAAAAAACCAAACCAAACCAAAACCAAAAAGCCAAACCCGAACCACCCGACGCTTTTAAACGGCGACGTGTCTCTGCGGCAGTGTCTCTCTCCCGGACGCTCCGTGGGGCGGCACGGTCACCGCTCGCTCGGGGCGGGAAAGCGGGGCCGGGGCGACACCCACCGGCCACCCCGCGAACTGCGGCCAGGGCTGCCCGCCCCGACGGGCACGGCCGGGCGGGATCCGGGCCGGGATCAGGGCCGGGATGCGGGCCGGGATCCGGGCCGGGATCAGGGCCGGGATGCGGGCCGGGATCAGGGCCGGGATGCGGGCAGCGGCAGGCAGGAGTGTGGGCTGTGGCAGGCAGTGCGCCGGGAGGGGGTAGGGAAGGGGCGGGAAGAGATGTGGATGGGGCCGGCGGGGATTCGGTCTGGGTGCGGGCAGGGGCAGAGAGGAATGTGTCCAGGGGTGCGGGCAGGGGGCAGGCAGGAAAGCCATCAGCTCAGCATTCCTGGCTGGCTTTAGATCTCCACAATTGTTCCCCCTTCCCTCCCGGCGGGGTGAGGAGGGAAGCAACCACTTCAAAGAGGAAACTTTCTGCATAAGGCAAAGACGAGAGTTGTTGTGTCTCCGTTACCCGGACTGTTACTATTCTTAGTATTTCAATACTCTTCAATACTCTCGTTCTCGTTCTTCTCTTTCTTTCTCCCCGTTTTTTATTTTTTCTTTTATTTTCCTTTTTTTTCTTTTTTCTTATCTCTCTTCCTTTTTTTTTTTTTTTTTTTTTTTTTTTTTTTTTTTTTTTTTTTTTTTTTTTTTTTTTGTCAGCTTGCTAATGAAGCTGTTGCTATTCCTGGGAAAGGAGAAGGCAACACGCGGTGAGGGAGGCGTGCACACCGATAACTCCCTTTCCAATTTGTTTTCTCCTGAAGAAAATAGAAAGTATCTCTGGCGAAGGAATTGGCCAGCAGCTCTCTCTGGTTCCTCCGCTTACGTCCTCGCCCCATGGGGCTCTGACAGCGGCAGGGCTCGGGGTGAGCCTCTTCAGCCCCAGGCCAACCCGCAGCACCTTCCAGCATCTTCTGTCTGAGCATTTTCAAAGGGCTGCAAAAACACTAATTAATTACCCGTGCTCCGTACCCGTGCAAACGGGGACCCGGGGATCCATTTTACAGACTGCTTGCACGAGGAAAGCCAGTGAGGCACCGTAGTCGAGACAGAAATTAAAATACCAATTTTCTCGCCTTCAAATATACAACCCATTGACCACTTTACCATTCCAAGGGAAGGGGAGAGACAGGCTGATGGAGAAATTAATTCTCCATCTTGCCTTCAGCCTAGAGACACAAAAAGCCTAACTGAGGCATAACAGGCAGCTCCCCTCACATTCACGCCCGTTTGCACGGTGTCTTTTACCCTCGAATGCTTTACACAGTCAAAATACCACCAAGAAAGCATTAAAAATCATTAGGAGGAGAGGAAAACTAATCTGAAAAATATGGGAACACTCATAGCTGCTCAACTGAGCTTTTAACCAGCTGAAGAGCCAGTTCGGTGGAGAGAAAGGAGAGGGATGTCCCTGGTGTTAGGAACTACAAAGAAGGAGACTCCAGCATCAATACAGGCCAGAGTGCAGGAGACAGAGACAGAAGACAAATATTCATGGGAGCCGTGGGGGTGAGGTGGGGTGAGGTGGTGTCACGGAGATAGATGGGGACCAGATTTTTCAAGGCAACTGAAGATGCAGACAAGCACCTGGCAGGATTTTCAAAAGCAACTGAGCAAGATAGGTACCTAAATCCCACCAATTTCAGTGGATGGGAGGATGTCTAACCTGCTTATGCTCTTTTGAAAATCCTATTAAGTGCCAGCTGCATGTTTAGGAACCCAAACACATTTGAAAATTTATCGTAAGGCTCCAGGATGGATAAATTTTAAGAGCAAAGTGTTGTTGTGATGATGTCAAGAATTAGAAAAACAAAGCCAGATTCCCTCTCTGTCCAAAAAGGAATCTGGTGATTAGGAAATAAGAGAAAACTTCTTCCTATTTAAAGAAACAATTTTGCATCTTCGCATTTAGCCTTCCTCATTTCTAGCTCCTCTTTGTCATTCGTAATAAACCAACTGGAGTGAGTAGGGATTTAAGGCAGAAAACAAGTGATGCTGCCAGGCTCCTGACACAAGTGTGCTTGTGGCAGTGCTGGGGGGACACACAGATGGGTGCAGGGGGGGACAGGTAGTGCTGGGCTATGCAGCAAGGCAGCGGGGTTGCGGGGAATGCTGCTGGGACAGCGATGTGTCGCTGCAAATGCGGGGAGGCAGGAGACAACAGGCAGGCATCCGGGAACAGCTTTGCCATCATGCTCAAATGCAGAACGATGTGACTGAGGACACCGGGCGACGTCCCTTTACTGTCAGGGGGTGCTTTGGGGCAACTCAGATAAAGCAGTATGTTACCATGAAATAGCTGCATATGACATGTACTGCATTAAGAATTTCAACATTGATGACAGACAGATTTTTTTTTTCTCAGAATCAAGGTGATTTTGCCAGCATGGACTTTCCTGTAAATTTTGATGCTCTAATTTATATTTTTTTGAAAACTGTTAAAACAGGATTGCTGAGGGACCGCCAGACTTTCCCATGAGTTTGCTTTAAATATTTAGGTAGCAGCTGTCTCTTGATCAGTGACGAACTTTAAAATCCACAGAGTAAAATCTCAACAAACAATTGTGTAATGACAGAGACTTTCAGAAAGAGTCTACAAAAACCCCCACTATTTTTAAAGCATCTTAGCACCACCAGTTAAACTGACACAGCAAACCCATTGTGTTTTGCACCAGTTTTGTTTTGCCCTATACAGCTGTGTTTTCACAGATGCAAAACCATGTGTCCTCAGCAAAAGGTCTACTCTTCCCTTCAGATGTGAGCGAAGATCAAAGGTTCAAACACAGAAATACAAGCTCCTTTTCCCTTTGGAACATGCTTTTATTTTTTGCAGTGGCTCTACACCAGAATTTCCATCTGTTGTCCTTATGCAGTGTACAGGTTAACCTTAACAGCCGGGTTTGTGATGCTGTTATCTCAACCCAGAAGCACAGAGATGAATCACTCTCGCACGAAGGCTCTGAACATCTCACCAAGCAGCAGAAGCAGAGCTGCCTCAGCCATCATTTCATGGAGGTGGTGGCTCAAGGAGACTTGTTCCTTCCTTTCCAACAGAAAATGAGGAATTTCCTGAATATTGTATGACTATGGTCACATATAAAATTGTCTAGCCCTAATCTCTGTTGTAATAGAACGGTGTGATTCCTTTAAATGGCAGTGTCTCTGTTTGTGACACGGGAGACTTCGGCCTATGGCATTTAGACAGTGTCACTTGCCATTTTATTTCTGCTTCTCCATCAGGCCGGCTGGGAACAGCCTCGCAATTAATGTTTTCTTGGGATCACAGAATGGCTTGGTTCGGAAGGGACATAAGAGATCCTGCCTGCTTGGAAAGGGCCCTGCGTTGTTGCTGTTTCCGCGACTGGCAGGGAACAATTTATCTGTAGTTCACAATAACGTGATATTTAATAAATTAATAAATTAACAAATAGGTAAATAAAGAGTAAAGCGCTGGCGGCAGCTCTGCCCAGAGAGCAGCACTGAGGTGCCGGCAGAAGCTCCCGGCCCCGAGCAGGCCCCGGGCCTGGCGCGGCCGCTCCGCCGGGCCGGCACTGCCATCTAGCGGCGCCCCTGCCCCGCCGGGCCGGGCCCACACTGCGCCCGCCGGGAGCCGCCGCCGCGGACACGGCCGCTTCCCAGCCTGGAAAACAACCACGAGCTGCGAGAAGGCAGCCCCGAAGCTGCAGGTGAAGCGGGACAGGGTCCGTGCCCCCTCCAGAGCGAGGTAACCCCCGGCGAGGAGCTGGAGCAGCCCCCAGCTCCCCGCACAGCTGCGCAGGTGTTTATGGCGCTGCCGTGTCCTTATTCCCGCTGTTCCAGGTGTGGGGCGCACACGCGAGCCCAAAGAGGAGTCGGCATCGCAGCCGCCACCACGGAGGTCACTGGGGCAGGCGATGGCAGCCGCGGCCCCTCCGTGCTCCCGGCAGCGCTCATGCCTCAGGAGAAGCCGCAGCTGGCATCGCCCAGGCGTGTGGCTTTATCCACACGATGCCTGTGCCACCTTCGTTCGTCTGCTCGCCGAGGATCGCCTGAACCCTGGTGTACAGTGCGGGCAGCTGGGTTGCTCGGCACTTAAAACAAGCTGGATAAATCCTCGGCCTCACGTAAAGCAAAGGCAGTGCCATGACTTCCCCCGTTGCAGAGACTCCTCATGAGACAGAAATGTCAGGGGCGAGCTGGTGTTGGGCTCCACTCCTGAAAACCAGGTCTGGTGGGGGGCACAGCCCAGCACCTCTCTGGGCACAAGGCAAAGGGCAACCATGGCATCACAGCAGCCCACGCCAGCTGTTCCTCGTGGAATTCCAGTCACATGGCTCGGGCAGCCTGCTGGGATGGGATCATCATCATCAGAGCTGGACACTAGTTCCATTTGCAGCTTCGGCAGTTAGGATTGTTACCAGAGGATAGATGCCCCTGCCCACGGTGATGGGAATCTTGTCCAAACTCCCCCTTATGCAGTGGCAGCTCTGTGATAGCAGGATGCACACCAACCCCCTCCTTCCACAGCATGCCTTCCCTGGAGCAGCCCAGCAAGTGCAAATCTGCACATTTTATGGGCCTGCATTGAAGGCACATAAGGCTTTGGATTAGACTTGCTCAGTACTTTAATGAGTATTAAATTAGCTTTGGCAGCAGCAGAAACCCCCAAAAGCATGCTATGCAAATTACTCACTTTGAGAAAAACACACGGCAATGTTGTTATTTGGAGAAACCAGCACAATCATGGAAGAATAGCTCATCAGTAACTCTTCCTTTGAAAAACATCTCCAATGGGCACAGTAGGATTTAATTTCTACTTTTTATTGGAGAAAAAAAAATCAACAGTTAATAGACTTTAGCATTGGCAAAGATAATTGCCAAGTACAGCTTTTGTGAAGTTCAGCCCTTCTTTTCTTCTGCCTAAGTCCCTCTAAATATGCAGGACAAAGATAATGCCACGGTTCCAGAGCAGAAAAAGAGCGGAAATGAGTGTTTGCCAAAGAATCAGATGGACACCTGTATTTTTGTCATCAGATTTTCAAGTTTTTGTAAGTCCTTTAAAAAATATTTTTGTAAAACCCAGCATGTATTGCCATTTGCTAACATAAATGAAATCCTACAAGTCTTTTCAGAAAAGAGATTGCAAAAGGCGGGATCTTTTCTTACTCTGTGCACCTCCAGTTGTGGTTGGTTTTGCCCCTTACAGTAACAGCCGGTGTTGGGGGGAGCAGTAATTCCACATTTCACAAGGGGTATGACTTCAGCATTGTGTTTCCCCATGATCGCTATGCAAAGCAGAAGGGTACAGCCTACAAACTGCTGCTACAGAATCTCATCACCATCTTATTGCTGCTTACAAACAACCTCCAGGAATTCTCTAAAGCCATTACTCACTAGGGCTGGTTGATTTTTAAAATTTTAATTAAGAAAGAATAAATTTAAAAACTCCAAACCCACTGTCAAAGCTATTTTGCTATTCCAGTCAAAATTGGGAGGCAAAGAAATATAGGCATAGCCTGATCTATTGTTTTTGTTTCACTGGCTCTCCATTTTCAAAAAGGCAACTAATACAAAAAAGGAAATAGGAAAATAAGGAAAAAAAAAGGGAAGAGAGAGAAAGGAAAGAAAGAAAAACAAAAGAAACCCATTATTTTTTCTTTAAACAATAGAAATATCAAGAGGAAAAAAGTGTCCTTTTCCAAAACCCTGGGTACTTTGCTTTATGTTTATCAGTCAGCTTGAATGTTATCTAAACAGGAGCTTAGTAGAGATGTAGCACATCAGTCAGAGGATGAATTTGCTCTTCATGGATTGCTTTACATGAGGCCAACAAACACTTTTATTATGATGAGGTATGTGTTTCCATTGACTGAGTACCCATGTGGGAGGAAAGCCTATGCAGTTCAGCTAGGGAGAGGGAGAAGAGGAACATGAAATGCTTTCCAGGGAGTTCTGTGCTAAGCAGAGGCCATAAAACATATACCAGCAGGACACCTACTGCTTTCAGTGATTGAAGGCTGCAGGCAGATGTCCTCTTCTGAACCTAACCTGGGATGGCATTAATCCGGGGTGCTTGGGATCACCCAGGACCGGATGTGATTGCCTCCAGAGCCGCGCTGGTGGGAAGGGGCTGCATCAGTGCCCCCCTGAGCCCCGTCAGCGTGTATCGAACTCCTCCTGGGCAGACCTACAGGAGCCATCACCTCTCCTGGAGTGGCAGTGAGAAGGGGAGTAGTGCCGCTCTCAGTGCCACTCTCAGTGCCTTCATGGCTGGCTCCAAATTGCATAGATATGACCTAGCTACCAGCTGCTGTTCCAGGACCTCAGTTCCAGTTAACAAGCTCGAGCTGAGCATTTTACTCCTAGGCCATGCTTTCGCACAGTCCAAGCACAGTTTTGCTTGCTTTCTCTGCAATAATTAAAATTGAGCTGTGAATTCCCTTCTCTCACACAGATTCATTTTCATTTCAGTACCAATTAGTAAAGGCTCAGCTTTAGGGAAACTGTTGCACAGCCTAGCACTAAATGAAATTCCTCTGTTTCTTCTAATTCAAACAGAAAGCCTTAGTGCCTCTTTGTTGTGAGAGCAGCCTAGATCAGAGAAGTGACAACTCATGTTCACAAAGACAGCAATGTGAGAGCCCACTATCTGAACACAAGGTTGTAATTCAACATGATTAAACAGCCTTTTTGCTGTAGAAAGATATAAACAATTGTTACAATGATGACACCCGTGCTTTTCTGCAATTGCAGAATTCTTGTGTGCTAATTTGTCAGTCCAACACTCTGGTGTTCCAATAGCAGGGGGTCTGCATCAGCAACGTCAGTCTTTTCGTTATCAAAACCCCTCAAACCTCCACATCTAGTGAGCTCTGCACCTGAGCACTGGAGAGGGGTATCATTGCCTATAGCTTGAATTAATTCTTCTAAAGTTCTGGAATTTGCAACCTAAGCAGATTGGAAAGATAGCCATTTTTCTCCATGAAGTCCGCAGAAAATTTTAGTTCTTCATTAGCACAGCAATATCATTCTCCACCTTCAGCTTCTCTCATGGAAGTGGGCTATCTACAGTAGGATCATATCGTGGCCTAAGTTGCCATATAGTTCTCCGTTTCAGTTGCATGCTATTCTCCTGCAAGCAAGGAAAGGAAATGCCAGGCCTACATATCCACTTTGGGCTAAAGTTCTGAGAATTTCACAATGGTAACAGCCAATTTTAGAGAGTGAGGTTCTTCTGCAGCAGAAAGCATCACATCACCTGCAATGGCCCTGCTGCACTTGAGCATCTTTAGTTGTAGAGATTCCCCCCATAAGAAGTGTCATAGCTCCACCAACAATAATTCAGTTGTTAGACAATGAATGGGACTCTGGCAGGCGGCAGCTCCTGTGATCTGTTCATAGTGGGGCTCAGACATTGTGACAAAAAGCTGCAGCAGAAAGGGGACCTAAAGGCACTGCAATCCCCATCTCCTTCCACTCCCTGCGGTCCTTTTTCTGCCCCCTGCTCTTAGGAGGACAAGGCTCCTGTCTGCCTGTCCTGGCTCTGTGCTGAAGAAGCAGCATGGCAACCTCCCACCCACGGACAGCACCAGGTACAGACCATGCTCTGGGGACAAAAGTGGCAGGGACGGTGGCTCAGTGACTGCAGGCCACTCCGAGGAGACAAAATGCCTGTGCAGAGGACACCAACAGTGCCCAGTATCTTGATACCATATGCATATTGGTCAGTGAAATACTGCAGCACTACCTGCACTTGGTCCCCATAGCTTGGTGCTCTCCAACCTCAGAAGTCATACTGACAAACCATGGGGGGTCCAGTATCATTTCAGGTTGAAATCTCCTTTTAGCAATCTGCAAAAAACCCCACTAAAATATTTCTGCAAAGACTGTGAGGTAAACTAACAGAAAGTTAGGAAATAGCCAATTTGACTTTTCTCTGTAATCCAAATTCAGCCCTCGGGGCACACAGTTTATGAAACTCTCTTCAATAATATATTCCTGCAGAGATGTTCTACGGGACAGACCTTAATCATGACTGATAAGGAAGATTATTGTCTGTAGGAATGTGAGAGGTTTTTTACTTGTTTGTGTGTTTAAGTTTTTTTAAGGTCTTGCCCTTCCTGGCGGACACACTGCGGACACGCTGCTCGCTGGCATGCAGTTACATATTCACAGCATCTCAGGGGGATGATCCACAGAAGCCCAAGAATGACCTTTGAGGACGGTTCATGAGACTCAACAAAAAGCTACTTTTTTACTGTAACCAAAAAAACTTGATTAATACTAATTACTTTGATAACTAATTGGAGCAAGGATGGAAACTGCGTCTGCCCCCTACTAAGTGAATTCCTCTACTTATTCATCTAGAAAGTCATGGTTTAACCCATTACTGGTTAAAGCAGTGTTTTGAAAATACAGGCTTGAATAACCTCAAAAATAAGAATGAACTCATGCCATTGCTCCTTATCACTGAGCAACTTCTAGAGCAAGAGGACATTCCTGTCAACATTTTTGTTTCTGTCCTCTTCTGAAAGGGTCTTACCTAGTTAAGTCAAATTCCAAACTGCTTTTGGATGCAGGAGTTTAGATAAATGACTCCAATATAAAGGACTAAGAGCTCTGAATCTTGAGCAGAAGAAACAGCTTTCCTGAAAGCCACAGTAAGGATACTAGATCTATCAAAAGGCTGTGATTCTGCAGTACTTCCTCTTGTCTAGATTTAGGTGATTCCCTGCTCACTTAGAACGTAAGTATTTCCACCTCTTCTCAAGTCTAGTAAAGTCAACTGCTGTGATGGTCTGTGAGTCTCTTTAGAAGTTTCTACTTGGCCCAGAATTAAAATTATTTGGATGTTCAAAAGTAAAAGAGTGCAGGTGAAGAGAGATCTATACTTCTTTAAGTGTAAGCTGACAACGAAGCACCCATATTTATGGGACACTCATGACTCTAATCTCCGTATGCCTTAGCTCCGTATTTGTAAAACAGAAGTAATACCAGCCCTTTTATCGTGAGGGTTTTCTGAAGATAAATTAATTAATGTTTGTTAAGCATTCAGATATTTATAGCAATAAGTGCCATAGAAAAGCTCATAAGGAAATTACCAATTCTGTCTTCACAGCAGGGTTTCAATAGTGTGCAGTAAATAAGGCCTAAGGCTACACATTGAAAAATTAGGAGAAAACAAAATATTGAATAACTGCTCATTAACTCAGCATCGTCCATCTTGTTCACTAGCTGAGGCAGGGGTCCTGTGGAAAAAGCTATGTATGATCTTGATTTTAAAAGGCTATGCTATCAAGCAAATATATAAGGGGGCTGAACTTAACTGCACCAGCTATCTTAATTTTGATATTTCCTAACTCCTGAATATTTTACTCCCCAGCCTTAATGAAGCTGCTTTGAGCTGCTGCAAGACTTTGCCAGCTCCCCTTACAAAAGAACACTTTTAAGAATGCTGTGTGCAGGGAGATACAGAGGCTGAAAAAATGCCAGAATCATAAAAGAAAACAATCCTAATAATATCAAAAGAGAACTTCAGCAAAATTTTGCTCCAGTCTTTTAAAAGGCAAGAAAATATCAGTGAATCAGCTTACATTTCACAACAATAGTATGCAACCAATGGGAATTTCTAGAGGAAATGCGGTCAGAGTATTTACACAATTAAACCAGATTTGGTCATCAGCATTCAACAATGCAGCCTTCCATGCAGTTGCTTTCTCCATATCAACATTTGGATATGAACTGGAAGTTAAGTGCCTTCCCAAACATTAGGTGCTAGAAATCAAGATTACTGTAAATAAAACACTTAGAGGATTTAGAGCTCAATTCCTTATCTGCAAGGGTCCAAGGAAAAGGTGAGTGGAATATTAAGAATATGTTAAGAGCAGAGCAGGAACATTGCCTTGGCAGGAGTGCTTCTGGGCAGCAGGAGGAGGACTGCACAAAACAGGCTGGAGGGGAGTATCCTTTCACACAGTCGTTCTCAGAGAGGGAAATTTGTGAGGACACACAGCAACAAAAATACTTGTCTGTTGGACAGAAATCACCAAGCTCTGGCTGTGACTGCAGTAGCATCTAATGTGACAGTGGATTTATATGTGACATCATCATAGCTAAAACAAGACAAAACAAAATTTAAAATAAATTGAATATGTAGCCTGAAAAAAAAGAAAGAGGAAATTAAATTGCCAAACTAATGTATTTTCACCTATTGGCAAAGTCCAGTATGTTTTTGTCAGATATTTAATCCCACAATGAATTTTTTGTTCAAAAAAGAAAAAAGGTAGTTTAAAGACAAAACCAAACAACCCCAAACCCAAGACTTAACGAAATGTTAAGTGCTGATTTGCATAAAAAAGATTAGGTGGGAACACAGTATATCTTGTGAAAAGAAAAGAAACTCTAAAAGTAGTGTGTATAGTAACAAATTTAAAGCTATGAAGAGAAGGGGCAATGGAAAAATGGCATTTTTCATTTTTATGCCGCTTTGCATCTGCATTCATTAACTAAGGTTTTGTATTTTTTGGCTATTTTTTTCTTCCATTAAAAAAAGGAAAGAAAAATGGTGGGGAAACCAAAACATACTTGTCATGATGGTAAAATGTTAATTCTGCTAGAAACACTTGCTTATTCTTTCTATCTCGAACATATAAACCTGTGGGGAAAAATCTCAAGGATATTTTTAAACTGTGCACCATAAACGTTTTAACATTTGCTTGCTGAGGAAATTTTTGCAGTGAAAAGTTACTCTAGAGAGATTATTTACAATATTAATTTAAGGCTTTACTTTGTAATTCCTCCTCAAAGGAAAAAAAAAAATCCCATTGGCTTCAGAGCAAGCAAATTGATTGCTTATGATGAGATAACTGCAATGAAGATTCAAATGATACACTTTTGCCAGGGATTGTGTTTCTTTTGTACTACCTTTCCAGAATTATGCTAATTAAATACCTACTAGAATGCCTTTCAATTAATTAACATATTCTCTCATTTTACATATTCCTCATTTTACAGTGGCTTTTAAAAATAATTAGGTATTAAATTCAAGATCCCAGGCACCTGATTCAGCGGCAGGTTGCACTGTGCTGAGCCACACAATTTCTAGTCTACACTAACCGTCATATGAGGAGTGAGGGAACTGTGTTCTCCTTGGCTTTTGGGGTTTTTGTTTTTGGTCATATGTACTTTTTGTGGTGTGTCAGCCTTTAACTGGTCTTAGAAACCCAAGGGGGAAATCCCAGACAGCCTGAAGCCAAGGGGAATTTTGCATTGCCTTCAGCCACCCTGTGATTCCATTTCCCTCAGAGCCTTCTTGCTTCGGAGACTACTGGTTGCTTTTAGCAGCACCAGACACTGTTCCCAACCACCAGACCACCACAAAAAGACAAGGCAGCCAAAATGATGCTAAAGATTTCTTCAACTGGACTTCAGCCTTAACTGGTGTGACTGTCCAGCTTTTCGCAAGGTCAGCTTGGCAAAGCACCTGGAAACGCTTGCCTTCAGCAGGGGAGACGGCTCAAAGCAAGGCCTTCCTAGCCCCAGCCGCTTCCAGCACACCATTGGCTTTGGCTGGTGGCAAAGCAGCATCCGTGGCAAATAAGTAAGTGGTGCCAGCAGTGCAGCATGCGGGGAGCAAGCCTGCCCCGCGCCGCGCTCAGCGCAGGCACGCGCGGCCCCGCGCACGCAGCCCGCTTGGTGCTCCAGCATGGACAGACTGAGGAGCATCTGTGCTGGGGGGGGATATGGAACAAATAAGTAATTGCTGTTTTTACTAAGTAAAGCAGAAAATTACAGCATATTAACAGCCAAGCGTGTTTGTTGCCTGGGAAGAACCATTTGTGTTCCAGTTTGGGCTTTTTTACTCATCTGAAGTCTGTGCCTCAAAGCACATTAAAAACATTTTAATTATTATTGTGAGTTTATGTTCTCATATGGGTTTAAAGTGTATAAATATTATGGGGGATGGGGAGAGAAGAAAGTAAAATAAATAAATTCAAGAAAATGTTCTGTGTTTTTAGCAGTGGAATCTGGTGGTAGATGCAGTTCTGAATTAGTACCTTAGAAAACATATAATTCTTTTTAGAGAGCATTAATTGCATTAAAAATGTGTCCTGGTTTATCAGAAAAGTGTGTGGCTATGTGTATGTTCTCTTAGCCACATTCAGCTCTCTTCAAAAAGACATCCAGCAGAATAGCACTCTTTAGGGACAATGTTTCAGGGTTGACAAGAACATTAAACCATATTATAATTATCTCTTCAATGAAAACACGGCTTTGTAGTGGAAGCAATGCACCGTCCTCAAGGCGAGTGTTATTAGGCTGTATGTGTTTTCTTGGAAGGAGATTCATGCAAAGAAAAAAGCTTTATAATTTACTGCAAGGAAAAAAATACAGAGTACATGTCATGCATAGCAAAAGGGATTTTACAAAGAAGGCACTAAGTTGAGTGCCTCACTTATCTTCAAGAATGCTTCTACATAATAAGTGTGGGGATCGGTTTAACACAAGCTACAATATAGATATAACACACACATACAATTCCCTGTGACCGTTCATATAGATAACTGCAAAAAAATTGTCTGTAAAGTAAGGTAAATATAAAGCAATTGCCTCCTGTGACATAAATGGGTTCTGTCTCATTCTTTGAGAGTCACCACTGAACAGAACAGATTCTTATGGCAGTGCAGATAATAAAACCTGTTATTCTTAATGTGAATACAAGGATTTTCTAACCCATCTTCCACATTCAAAATACTGTTTTCTCAAATTAATCTGAAATTATGAAGTATGAGTTCTGAAACAGCAAGCAAAGTTACAAACTGCAACAAGAAGATTCTCATATGTTCATAAATGACAGTATTTAATATTCATATCTTGCACATACTTTCCACACATGCACATTTGGATTTATTTATTCACATTAAAAAAATAGAATACTATGGATTTTTAATACTTTTGCAAATGTCTGAATTATTTTAAACCGGGAATTTCCTTCTTGTTTGTGAAAATGAGATTGCAACTTTATTTTCTTTAGTATGTTGGCAAGTGGATAGATTTAAATTCCTTAAAATGGAATGAACTAGAAGAAAGAAACAAATAATGTTAACCAGCAGTTATATATATCCTGAACACAGCAAACGCCAACAATATTATGAAAATCTTGTGTTAACGGAGAATTAATTGTAAAGCTGTGGCATTTCAGTTGTGTGCAGGTCCAGGCACACACAGGCATAAACACAAAAGACAACAGCTCCACTAAACAGCTACCAAAAATATACTCAATTGGCCTAATACTAGACACAACAGCTTGAGCATTCGTAGGAAAAAAAAGTCAGAAACTCACCAAATCTTGGTTTTAAAAGCATGCTAGGTATCCAGAGAGAGAGCATTCAGAACAGTCAATTACTTTCACATTTTGTCCCAGGACTTTAAAAGTTAAAGGCATAGTTCTGCCAATTGTGAGATGCCCCATCCAGCACAGACCACCCACAACTACTGATTTTCCATCTGGTGAACAAAACAGACATCTCCCTAATTATTTTTAAAAAGGTTTTTTTTTTCTAACATACTTCCTTTATTTGTCTGTGACCTGGAACTTAATGGAAAACCTGGTAGATGCCAACCTCATTTCTTGTAATGAAGCATCTTATTTTCCCTACTTTAAGCATGCTTATTTAAAGACTATTTAATAGAAAGTTATTACCTAAACTGATCTTTGATAGGACCTAAATTACTAAATAGTTTGAAAATAGAACAACTTTATATCAAACCCTAAATGTTCTAGTTAAAGATTAACCGTTAAAAGTCCTTCCCTTAAAGCAGCATATTAAAACAGGAAGCAGTGAGGTTTACAGTCTCATATGCTGGGTTCCCATATTGCCAGTGTCAAAATTTATGCCTTTTTTCAGCAATATGGTTGCCATTGCCAGCACCACACTTATAAATGCCAACTGTAATTAAAATCTGGCACCTTATACAAGCATTAAACATGCTTACAGATTAAAAAAAAAATCCTTATTTTAAAATACTCATTGCAGCATATGCAGGCTTAAAAAAATGTTCTTCTTCTGCCAGTTTTAGAAACATCACAGGAAAAAAATCAAGGTCCAAGTTGTCCTGAAAATTGGTCCAGAGAAACCTAAATACTGTGCTAAATTTCACAGTGGATGTATTTGAGGGAGGGATGGCAAAATCTGGATTTTCACTTGAAAGGGGCTGCAAAGAAATAGCATATTTAAAAATCTGGAGCCTTGGCAGACACACAGGGCAGGTAACACACAGCCTTTATCTCAGCGCCCTTTACACTGGCGGTTGCAGTTCAATAAAGATGTAAAGCCTCGGCGCTGTCACGGTGAATGCCCAAGCAGGGCTGTGGATCCCACAGCCCAGTCAGGGAGGCTGCAGAGAAGAACAGAGGCTGGGATGAACCCGTAGCCTGTTCATCTTAATAGTTTTGGGGATGTAAACATGATCATCTGGACTTTTCATCCCTTAAACACCCATCATTGCTTCATCGCTGGGCCTCCAGCAGTGAGCACCAGGCTGGGTGGCCAGTTAAGAAAAATCCTCTCCCAGGCTTGTCAGCAACAGAAGTGATCAGCAGGAGGCTCCTGGAGGCTCAGGACACACACAGGGCTACCTTGGGAAATAACCTTGGGGAAAATGGGGAGCTGGGGGAAACAGGCCATTCTACCCAGCAAAATGTCCAGCATAAATTCCTTTTCTACTTACTAGTGGGCTACTTCTAAGTTACACAGCTGTCTTATGGACCTGCTGGAGATGAGGAACGCACATTCATGAGAGCTCAAAACATAAAGAAGCTACCCAGGCATACAATAGCAGGTGTTGCAGCACCCTGAGATTGTTTCTTGGTCTGGGAGCACTGCACCAAGCACTGGTCTGTATTGCTCCAGTCATTCATCTTGGCTAAGAGGGGAGGAAGAGTCATCCAGCCACACTGTCAAGTAAGTTGCTGGAGAAGGATCACCTCTCAGAAACTCAGCATCACCTGGGGACTCTGTTTGTGGGGAATTGCCAAAATTATTTTTAAACAGCAACTGAAAGCAGTGTTTTTTCAAAGCGATTTGATGACAGGTTATGAATTGGCATTTACAGGAACAGCTTCCAACGTGACTAGTAGATGGAGAGGAACCATGATGGCTCTGTCCCAGCGTTTGGGACACCATGGACCAAAGGCAGCAGGACTCAGCAGCATCTCTGCCACAAAGGCGTGATGACCGAGACACTCCATCGTGTCCTCCGTACCTCATTCTGCTGGTGCCTGAAGCGAGGTTTTTTCTCATGATCCTACCAGCAGAAGAGGTAATTAAATTTCATTGTGGGGTGTCCCGTGTACCAAATGTTTATGGACAGGACTGAAAAATTGTATCCTCACATTTTCTTGACATCGCTTTCTTGGCTGAATTTATGAATCCTTATGACAAGTTTGCACTGATGTGTATTTTAGCTTGTAGGTACTTCAGTTATTGATGACTTTCAGCAGGATTAAATCTTTCAAGACACTTTTCTTAAAAATAAACTATACCACCAAATGGGAAACCTTGAGTTAGATAATTAATTTGAAGCATGCTTTCCCATGTAAAGGTTTTAGTTATTTTCTTGGAGAAAGGTTAATTCTCAGTTTGTAACCACTAAAGTATGTTGCTTTGTAACTAAATATAGCTTTTACACTAAATTTGGCACTTCTTATTGCTAGCCAGAAGGACAGAGTAGCTCTGCTGATATATATTTAAACTTTTCTATACCTCATTATACATTTTTTCAGATTAATTTTACTGTTTTTATTAGAAAATAATGTATGGCACAATTCTTATTTACTAGTTGATCTCTTTGTGTTTACTTAGGATTTATGTTTCTTTGGATGAAAACTGGAACACAAATTTAAAACTTAATGAGACAGTTTATTGCTTGCATAGCAGTATCTGAGAGAGGCTGGACTTATAAAAAATTGTGATTAGATTTAAAAATTGATCTATTAAAATAACTTGCTATTAGCTAGAATTAGCACCAATCTAGTATTTGGTCTTAATATCCTCCAATATTGTAGTATTAGCAAATCTAATCCTCTCATAATTAGCTTTTATTCACAGATTGGTAGAGAAGAACAAGCTTTTCTGCTTCTTTCAACTCCCAATTGGTCAAGTTTGAATAAATTAGTCATTTAACTGAGCTAATTGAATATATTGAAGAAAATATTCTCTGGGTATTTGCAGAGGAGGCTATTGATCTCAAAAGCCAACACAATACTTCAAACACTTTGGGTTTCCAGAGTTTAGATTCTGACTTTCATCAGCTGAATGGTTTGATCCACAACCTGGAAGCACTGTTTCTATTTTGGTTGGGGGTGGGGGGTTATTATTTAAACAGATTACAGTACATTTAGGATTTGCTATAATTTTAATAGGCATATTTTTAAGAATAAATACACCCAGGATAAATGTTGAAAACTGTTTTTCTTATTTATTTCTTGATAAAAAAGTTGTTGCCATCTCATTGACTTCAGCTCTCTGCTTATCATTTAGCTCCAGAATTTTTTCCTTTAATGGACGAATATGCCAGCATTACCATTACTGGCAGCAGAAGCAAGACCTACATTTCATGTATTTTATATAAAGATGCTAGAACATATTTTTTATCAGTTGTAAACAGGCTGAAAGGGGTCTGAAAAAGGATCTGGCAGTGTCTAAATTGTTAAAAATTGTCAATGTCTTTCTTTCCTAAACTAATTCTCTTTATGATTGTGGAGTGAAGACATCCTGCAGGCACCACTCTTCACACTGCAGACCTTGTCAGGCATTGCAACAGATCAGTCTGGCAAGGGATATATATTCCTGTCTCTGAAGTCAAGGCCTCCCAACATATTTGCAGTCTGCAATACCAGAAGGGCATAAATTGTTGCTGGTTTGCCCCAGCAAGTTTATGCTTAGGTTCAAAACCATTTAATTTCTCCGTTACTATTGCATAATCAATGTCATTTTCTACAGTCACAGATTACAAGACCAAACCTAAACTATCATGTCTGTATTTTTGTTTCTTAGATTCTGCCATTTGTTGGTTGTGTTTTCAGGTTAATATACCATTTTCCAGGCAAAAACAGTCAAAGAAGCTGATAAAAAATACCCAAAGCAAAAATGCCCAAAGAAATGCAGCCCTCTGAGAGCACATTCATTTTCTGGTTTATCTTGTTCAGGAACATCAGTGCTGAGTTTCTGTGGGAAGACATCCTGCCAATGGCATGTGTCTTAGATGATGACACTGACATTAAAGAGAACGTTGACTTAACTGAGCTCTGTATCATTTCAGATATACTCAAAGTAAATCCATTGTGACTGCATAAAGACCACAGTGCACTTCAGTTTTGTCTTAGAAATTACAAATCTAGAAATGCCAAGTCAACTTTCACAACCTGAATGTGTCCTTGTGCAAGCACTGTGTCGCTGTTGTTTTCCTTTCCTTTTTCTCTTTTTTTTTTTAATTTGTTGTGTATAAGACATTGTTCTATTCATTCCAAATTACTGAATGTAGGCAAGATTTTCCCTATTTTAAGGTTCTCTACTGGAATGAAAAGAAATGTTAGGAAATGCCACACCACTATTTGGTAAGTCATTTTCATTTCTTTCCTACATTTACCTGGTCAGATGAATGCGAAATGGGGCTTGAGAGCACCCAAAAGGGAAGGAAGCACTGCTCAGGTTCTGTTTGGCAGAGAAGGTAAAGTATGTAGGTGGAAAGGAGCTCCTTTGATTTTTAGCCTTAGAAAGTTTATAGCATCAAAAGCTCTAACGCCAGGCTTCCCTCCCTTCAGACAGATATGATCCAATGCAACCAAACTTCTAGAGAGTCAAAGAGTTTATCTGGATCCAGCATTGCAGACAAAAAAGAAACTTCTCCTCCTAAAATGGGACTCTTACTCCTTCGGTATAGAAAGGGGGACAGAGACAAATTCAACCTGTACCCTCTCTGTAGGGCACCATAGCCTTTACCCAAAGATGGGCACTGTTCAGCATGCTGTACTTCATGTGCTGTGGAAACAACTGGTGTAAACTGGTGGGCAAACAGCACACATATCAAACCATCCACACTGAAAGACACGGATGTGCTTAAAGCACAACAAAAGTAAAGAAACACACGGCAAGAGAGGGACTCTAAAGTCCTCAAGTCAAGAAAGAGTGTCATGGGTAAGAAAACACACTTAACCAATAGCAGAAACAAAAGGGGAGAGGAAAAAATCCCAGAGGAGCAGAGCCCAACCCACTGAGAGAGATGGAGATTTTTGGCATCAGTCTGCCTTTTGTAGAGCAGTTACTGGCTCCACCAAAATCTGGCTGATGGGCTTCCTTACAGCATGTGGATGTACCTTGCACAACAGCCCTGCTGGGCTGACGGGTGAGTAAAATTGTATGAAAGAGGGTAAGAGAAGAAAAATGCAGAAAGATAGGAGTTTTTCTTACCCAACATCATTAACTTTCAGAACTTCATTAAAAAAATAGCTAGAGAAGATTCTTGCAAAGACAACTGCAATCCAAGGGAAGGATCATCTTAGGAGGAAACTGCAGAATTATGCTTTCTGGTAGATGTGATACCTGAACCAGCCAGGTTAAACTAGATACAGTGCTCTTCATCATGAGAGAACCTCTCTTGCAGCAGGCCACCACAAGAGGTTATCCTGTACCTCTACAAACACCAGTGTCACAATGTGTAAGAAAACAAAGCGTCTAATTAAAAATGTCATTGCATATTTTCATTATTTATGGGTGCTGTGAAACATGGATCTCAAGGAGTAAGTTAAAGTAGGGCACAGAAGGAACATGTGCCTTTGGAAAATCGCTCACTGTACTACCTCTTCTGCACTGCTTCTGTGGGGAAGTACTGAAAAGCTCAACCCTGTGGGTCTCAGGCAGAGCTGGCATATCAGGAGAAAACACCATCGCATGCCAAGTTGTTTAAAACAATGTCATGTCTCTTTTCCTGTGAATTAAGCTAGAAAAAGATTTACTCCATGGTTTGAAATCTGGCGGGAGGAGAGACGGACTCCAGAGCAGCAGTCCCTGCTCAGAGCATAATTTCATTGGATTGTGGCAGGTAAGTAGCAACTACAATTCTTTTATCATTCAACAGATGTTTGCTGGTTACAGTGAAACTACCAGAAAGGTAAAAATCTTGAATGTCCTTACAAATTAAACTGCCTTCTCAAACTCATGATTATTACTTATATGCTCTAGGTTGAGAGAGGGCTATATGGAAAAAATCTTGGCTCTCCATTGTCACTGAAGCAGTGCAAATAACAGAAAGACCTCAGGCTGCGGAGGGAGTGCCCAACTGCAAACTTTTACAAGCCCTAAAAACTTACACTGTACATGAAGTTTCAAAAACTGAAGATGAATTACATGTTTTGTTTTGCACAATGCCTGCTTGAATTATATCTACTTCTAATACTACTCTTTTCATAAAGTTACTGTTGTTCTCACCACACAGCACACCAAGAATCATTAAAAACTGAGTAAGTCCTGTTTGTTGTTTGACAGGGTTTATCTATTTATCTAAGCCCACTTGTTCCCCAGGAGAAATGGCAACACATTAGTTCCCTCCTGCCCAAGCAAAATAGAAACACTTTGTATTATATTACATTATATCATAAACTTTGGTAACCAGTATTTCCCTTCACAAAAAACCACACATGTTGCCCTCTGCCTTTAGCACACATGGGTTCCAACTGGCTGCCATTAAGTTTCAGGTTTTAAAACCTGCAAACAAACATACGGTAGAAGTTAAAATTATGCACTGCTGCTAAATTTGCTGTGTGTACTGCAGGAGGATGGTCTGAAAAAACCATGTTAACAGTTCAACATTTAAACAAAAATAAACAAACTAATTAAAAAATAAAAAAGAGAGGGATGATTTTGAGTTTGTATTTTCTATCTGCTACATCTCATTTCTCCTCATTTAACTACCTGTCCATACTAAGAACACAATCAGCCAAGACTTTAAGTGAATAGGATCAGTGAGACAAATTTTGGGACACAAAGTAATGGGAGCCTTTTATTTCTATTCTAAACAGTAAAGCTGCTGCAGGGTGAGGCAGGAGCAGGCAGCAAAGCCAGGGGGTGTGAAGGGGACTGGCCATTCACTTATCAGTTCCAGGCCTTAGCTTTCTAATTGACAACCTCAGGGCTACTTTCATCACTTGTCGACTTCAAACCCACACTCAATTTTTCCTTTAGATAATGATGCAACTATAACATAACGGTGTTTCTGACATATTGCAGCATGTAGCAGTAGGAAGATTTCCTCAGTAGCTTAGTTTAAAAGGAAAGTAAAAAAACCCCAACTGTTAAATGGTTTTCACATCTATCAAGTTCTCAAAAAAAAAAAAAATCAGTCAGTAAGAAAACAGATTTTATACTTCCAGTATGCTGAAGTCACTGTTTGGTGCTGACCCAACCCAAAGCACCTTCAGTGCTTTATTATCACTAGAGATTTAACAGAACAAGTGAATGGTTAAGGCAATATGCCCACAAAACATGCATTCATATATAAAGCCTAACTAAAGGAACCCACAGAACTCAGAAGTGTACTACAAGTTAGAGAACTTGAACAATAAATCCCCAAAAATGTAATTAAAAAATATATTAACAACATGCCATCTAGAAACCTTACGTCCTTCACAAAGGAAATAGAGAAATAACAGGAATGCTGTCATGGACACATCCCTACAGAGAGCCAGAAAAACCTGACTCGCATCCCCCACAGAAATCTGAGTGGTGGCTGAAGGCAGCCAAGCCATTTACACAAAATAAGGTCGTCAGGTAAGTATATTCATCACATTTGGATCACAAATTTAAAAAATACTAAATTTTGTCAAGTAACAGCATGTCCACAGGCAGCAAAGCACCTGGCTCTAACATAAACAGTCACATAACTGCCTTTTAATAGCGGTTATAAAGGTTTGAGTCCTGCAGTCTGCTCTGCAAAGGTCTGGGGTCACAATGAGCTCAGTGCAGTGTCTGGGGCCCTGAGCACGTCAATCCAGGCAACAAAAGCAGCAACAGAAAATGGAATAATACTGATGTGCTCCCAAAGTGTAGCCATTCCACTGGCTCCTACGTGAGGATCCATGTGGGTCCATATGAGGAGGGATGATAGGCTGGATACCACACTGCACAGCCAGGTGCTGCTGGAATAGGTGTGCATAAACAGGCAGGTGTGGAACTAATCCAGACTAACAAAGCAAAGACGCTGCAGGCAGACTTGATGTGCAGTCAGCTCTTGTCTCCACTGGCATTTGGGTTCTGATGGTGCAAAAGGCACCCAGGTAACTTCAGTCACAGGACATTAATGTGGCCAGGAATAGTTGGCTTATTCTGGCCTGACTGGAAGAGTTCAGCCCCAGCCATTTAAGATTATGGATACGGATGGCTCATTCCGGGCAGCAATTGTTACATTTTGGTCATCAACTTTAAAACAGCAGCTCCAGCTCTTATGTGAGGATTAACAGGGAGCAGGTAAGGAAAGCAGTACCCGCTCTGAGAAAAAACACTGGGTTCAGTGTTTCCTTGGGCTGCCTTTCCGGCTTTCTAAGTCCATAAAGCATATTGTGAATTTTGCAGATTACATTGCCTGTTCAGAGTTGTAACAACAGCATATCACCATATCACTTCCTTTCAAGTGTTGTCCATGCAGCTACTCCTTTTCAAGCAATAAGGAGGCAGGAGTTATCCCTACAAAATGCCTGGCCCATATCATGGGCAAAGGTCACCAGTTGCAAAATATTATTAAAACGTCAGGACAGACTTATTTTATAGCCAAATTAACAGCTCAGCAAAACAGTGGGCTGTCACAGGGAAGACAGTAAGTCCAGCAGCTGGGCAGTTCAACTGCTAAGGTTTTTACTGGGATCATTGCCCGGGATGTTTTGGGAAAAAAGAGTTATCAACACAAGAAGTGTGAAAACTCAAGTTATTACATGAAATATTAAAGACAGGTGTTTTTCCATTTTTTTTAAACCAAACCCCACCACCTTTGCAATTTTGCCACTCCAAGGCTGCAACCAGCAGTAGAAACCAGTTCCCTTTCAGGGTTTGGAGCATGGATTTTACAAGCCCGTTTTGCCTTCCTGCAGGCACTTTGTGCTTATAAATGGCACCTTTCAGTGTCCTGAATTATGAAGGGCAGCTAGTCCTGAAGTCTCCTGTCGCTTAATGATCTCACATTAAATGAGGTTCACAAAACTTTTACTACCACTGCAGTTCAAATTTGCAGGTGAAGAACCACCAGGGAAAGGATGTGGACATCTTTCGCTTTCCTAATTTTCCAGGTGCAAGAAAGTTTCCCACTTGGACTTGAACAATTAGTTACTCTCAAAGTGTAGCCTGATCTAAATAAAAAGACTTCAGTATGTTCCCCTGATAAGCACTGGGAAAGTCCAAGGGGAAACCACTTGAGAACAACACACAATAGCATCAAATTTAGGTTAAAAAAATCAGGTTAAAAAGACCCTATCTAAGTATTTATTAGTATTTTTTTTTTGCACCTAATATTTTTCACTTATCCCAACTAAGTATATCTGACACTCAAAGATTATAGATAATATTTAATTAAAACATTGATTGGTTCTGCCCTTATTCTGGTAATAATATCCAGTGTTTGGAAAACATACTGCACCTTAGCAGTATGAACAAAAAGTCAAAAGAAAGTCTTTGCAAAAAAAGAAAGGATTTTGTTTGTTACAAATTACTTCTGCATTTATATAAAGATTTAACGATTCATGGCATGCCAAATACAGTGCTAATGAGCTTTGAGTTGTGTTTTTCATTTTTGTTAGAATTTTTTTCCTGCTAAAAACAATTACTAGAGGCCATTCAAATGCCACTGCATAAACCAGGAAACCTAGTAAAACTGCAGGTAAAATTGGTATTTTGTTTCAAGTGTGGCTCAAGAGTCCAATTCACTTGTTGGTGAGCTGCATATTTCAAATAGCACCTACAACTCCTTCAAAAATGGAAGCCAGGTAAGATGCTTTAAAAAAACCATTTATAACATTCATTAATGAAAAACAAAAATTAAAGGGTGTAAGCTTACCATTTAATTCCTGCCTTCTGAGGATGAACATCTTAGCCTTTCTGCATTCTTCTCCGCTTACCATTGAAAGGTAGATAAATGAGCAGAAATACAAGCTCTTAATTCTCAGCACCTCTTAGAGGACACACGTGCCCATAGGAGCTTAAAAACCTTCCTAGGGAGCATTATTAATCTTGCTGCTAACAGCACAGAATTTTTAAAGCCTATTAAAACACCGTCTAGTCATAGACATGCAAGTCTTGCTTTTTAGTGACCTGGTTTCAAGAAACAAACAAAAAGTCAGTGGAAATTATGCCAAATTAACTGTCATCATTCAGTTACACGGATCACTGCCCACCTCAGCTACTAACTAGATAGCCAACATTGTCCTTTTACAACAAACCTTGCCATCTACCACATAGAAGAGTCTGAGTTGGAAGGGACCTTTAAAAGTCAGCTACTCCAATGCCTTGCCATGGCCAGGGGCATCTACTACTAGACCAACTACTCCACATGTTGATGCTTCAGTCTAATGGAAACCCTACTTTGAACTTGCTTTGTCCTTGACCTTGCTCCTCCACCTCTGCCTTTGGGCCTAGGAATATTTTCAGAAATCTGAAAATAATTCCAACTGCCTTCTTCCCAGGGTGTAGCACTCCTGCCTGGCTGCAGCCAAGCTGCTGCCCATTTACACCACTGCAAGTCAAGCTACTATTAATCCCTTGGACTTCAGTCTTCCAAGTAACATGTGCATTACACCAAAGGCTTTCTGATGACTTTTTAACTGAAAACATCCAGGATGTTGGGGGTTTTAACAAATCATCATAGCTATTGCCCAGCAGCTGATAAGGCTGAAGTTAATTAATGTTGCCAGGAAATAGAAATATAGCTGTGACTGACTAGTCTTGTTATGCCCATATTCCACATTTCCCCTCCTTTCCTTGAGGAGCATTTCACCAACTTAACAAAAGCCATAGAAACAAACACAACCCCTCGACCCAATAGGCTGAGCAGATGAAAGATATTCACACTAACTAACCCCGCTCTCCAGTTCACCCCTGCAAAAATCCCACTGACAATATCAAGAGTGGGGAATCAAACCCCTTTATTACCGAGTCCACAGCAGATAAAGCAGCGATTGTGCTTATACAGTACTGGAAGTGTAGCTACAACATAGTGTGACAGCTTGTTAGTGTTGAAAATATATAAGCTCTTTGTAATTGTGCCTTTGGAATGCCATCTGTCTTGAATTAACGTCCACCTGGGATCATGTTTCGATGACCAATATGGACAGATTACTGGAACTTTAAAACCTCGCTTTCTTTGTAATTGACATTTAAACTGTTTGAAGTTTCTCATTAAGTCCTTTTTTACAAATTAGGTGCAGATGTATACAGCTAAATGTACAGTACTAAGGGAAATTAGGTCACCTGAATGCTCAATAATAAAATGTATCAACTGTTTAAGTGCAATGAGTACATTAAAATTTAGAGATCAACTTTATGCCCCAAATTCTTCAAAGTTTCATCGTTCCCCTTTCATTGCTGCAGAGCTCCTGATGCCAACCATTTTTTAATTAAAAAGGCAGAGAAGAAGGCAGGTTTGGCCACGCAGCCAATGACAACTGGACAGCCCTGTCCCACAAAGAGCTAGAGAAGGCAGGGCAAGCAGCCACAGCAATGCCCATTTCACAAGGACAGGCAAATCCTATTTACACCAATGATGGTGGGAGATTTGAAGGGCACAGGGAGACCTGGAAAGTAAATATAGGTCCAACCAGAAAATAAGGGAAAATATATGAAGGAGACTTATTCAGCATCCCGGGGCTAAGTAACCACAAGCTGACCCCCAGACCCACTTGCAGTCAAAGTTCTGCAGACCTGCTGTGCTCCTCAGCCTTGTGATGCGGAAGAGGGAAGTGCATAAAAGGGCAGTGGCTGGAGAAACACCTCCATGCACAGCCCAGCTGACAAAATAAGGGCAAATTGAGTATTTCCCCTTTCCAAACAACGAAGTTCAGAACTCAGGGAGGTGTGAGAAAGGGGTCCAGGAAAAATCACCACCAGAGACTCACATAATGTGCAGATGACAGGAGGAGATACATGGGCATTCATCAGCAGAAATTCTACAAAGCTCTTAGCATTAAGGGGCTTTTACCTGCCAGAATGGTTCTTAAGACAAGAGACTTCAAGTACAGCAGCCCAATTTCCCCAACAGGTATGAACACTCCAGGGATCCCACTCACCCAGCCTTTATGAGTAGCCAAGAAATAAAGTGCAACTTTTTACTTTACACTCAGAAATCTCACTTTACACTGAGAAAGCTCAACGATGGATGGCACTGAGCACCCACCAAGGGAACACACACCCTCCTTTCCCATGCAGGGCCACCGAGCAGGGGTAGCACTGGACCTCAAGATGCCATCCTGCAGTTGGCAGTGTTTAAACTCAACACAATCACACACGCAGGTTTGGTGGAAGGTCCATCAACCTTCTCTCCTGGAGAAAGGTCTCCCACTCCAGGGTAGGAGACCATGTACATAAAATGCACAAATTCAAATCCTTTTGGCACCACAGCTAGCACGTTGGTTCTGGAAACAATGCCAGGATGCGTACCCTGGCTCTCTGCTCAGAAGCATGGAGGTGCGATGGAAGAAGCAGTCTTCTCCTAAAGCTGGTAAACCAGACCAGTACAGTCAGCCAGATCTCTTTTTGTCTGCTTAGACTTCATCTGTGTGCTTAGACTACTCTTAAGCAGAGTGTCTTCAGTACCACTACTCATTACAATGATTTTAAAAAGCTTTTCTGCTCACGTGCCCTTATAACCCTATTCTGGTAAGCTACTAAAACTCTTGGCAAAAGTGTAAACTTTTAACTGGATACATTTCTGCTGCTTCTTATAAACACCCAAGCAACTCTGCTGTGAAATTGTCCATGCTTCTGCTTGCAAGATGAACAACAGGCCCCCACTGGTATCAGAACAGGAGATTCTGGTTTCCTCATCCACAGGCTCTTTCTCCAGTGCTCATGCACATCTTCAGTTCAAGGAGGAATTCAGAAAAAAACTGCGTATTTTTAAAAGAAATAAAAATTGAACCATATGTAAGCAAACCTCAACACGTGGGAGAGAATAAAACCTAACCAATATAATTCAGCAAGATAACGTTTTCCAGGAGACAACAGCCCAATTCATTTGTAAAAGGAATGAGACAGAAGAGTAACTTATTTACCATGCATACCAAACAAGAAAGGCTTCTAAGGAAGAAGAATACTGTCTATTTGTACCCAGTTCTGTTTGCTCACACATTTTACAAATACTGGCTTTCATTTGGGTAATGAGTTTGAAAAGGCAGGTACAGGACCACACAGGACTGTCCAGAACAGCACAAGCTTTAGCAGACCAGTGGTGATAAGCTGGACATGCTCAGCTTTGCACCCTGCTTCTCATTAGCATTAATTATCTGTCATCATACCTCTGCTGCTGCCAGGATGAAAACTGGCTCAGGCACTGATTTCACAGTCCTTAATGCCAACTGTGGAGTTGCCAGAGTGCACAACAGGGACCTTATATTGGCCCCATGTCTTTCTGCCAAGGGCAAAGGAGAGCAGAGACCTGCTGGAGCAGAAAGCTGGAGCAGAGTGAACAGGTAATACCTCCTTTGCTGTAAGGCTTCTCACTGTAACTTTAACCTGACAAAAATGTTTGAGTGAATTTGAAACACCAGAGCTAAGGCTCAGTTTCTTAACTGGCCTAGCAGTGATGGCTGATGGAACGCCCCATCTTACACACATTCCCTGTGATGGAATGCCCTCACACACAGCCCAGCGATGCTGGTTGCAAGGTAGACTGAGGCTCCATCAGGTCCATCCCCAGAGACAGGATTGCAGTGCCAGGGACTTGATTAGTGGTGCTCAGGGTGTTCCCTCCCTCCCCAGTGTGAGCTACTATCAGGTTCTCACCTCACTAGCACCACAACAATATTCGTGTAGGTGAACCAAAGTGACCTTGTAGAAAAGCAGACTCTGCACATGCAGCTCAACAATTCTGCCAGATAAAGTGTTTTTATCACTAGAAAGTCACACTTTCAAATAATTTTCACCCCGAGGCCATAATCTCGAAAGACACACTTAAAAATGTGTAGAACATAAAATGAGTGATTTTTTTTGATTGAGGTTAAGGAAAGAAATCCCTCACAGACATAACACTTTATTGATATTCTTGGTCACAGCTCTACACATGCTGAACAGGATCAGCTACTGGTAAGGATCACAATTCATGTCTTTCCATTTAAAGCCTTCAACAAAGAATAAAACTATTTCACAACTAACAAAGAGGAACCCTTTAATTTGCTAGAACAATTTCAGCTCCCATTGCATTAGCACCCTCCAGTGTCCAATACATGAAAAACAACATATTCACTAATTTACCAAGCAGACTCAGACTTGGAGCCTGAAACACAAGACACAGGAGCAGTGGACTCCTGGGAGGGAAGACGGCAATTGGTGATGAGAAAAGAAACTCCCAATGCTAGAAATTTTAAATGACATAGGCACAGTCTCTGATGAAGATCTGACATGGGGTTAGTACTCGTCGGGTTCCTTTGTTCCTAGCAGGCATGTCAGTGTCTGCACCTTTGGCACAACAGTGGCTCTACGTGCCCACACTGTATATTCCATACTCTGCAGCATTCCACTGAGATGTGGATGCTGCCTTTGACTGATTTAGTACAGGCATGTGGGTATGGATCTGCCTGGAATATGCCATGTAAATGAATACATGTAACAAAACCCCCTTGTACATGGGTGAGGCAGGCCTGCGCTTGGCTTGCCGAGGGCAAACAGTGACTGTGCTTACATGTGCAATGCTCTTCTCTTACAGCATAATCACCAAGCAAAGAGAGAACAACAGAAAAAACAGCTGTACTTGTTACTAAAAAACAGCTGGATGAAGGTTTTTTTAACTTTTTCCAATACAAAAATCTTTCACAGGCAGGGAGAGCCCGGTAGGCTCTGGAACAGGGCAAATAAGGATAACCAGCTCTGGGTACCTGCCTGGAAATAACACAAATACTTGGTCCGCCTCTTCTGGGCAGCACTGCTTCCCCCCAGCCTCACAGGGGCAGCAGCACGCACATGAAGAGAGGACGGCAGCAGCTGGAAAGGCAGCCACACCACATCGGAGGTACCTGCCCAACCCAACAGCGTGGCAGAGAGCTCTGTGGGACACAAGAACCACAAGTCTGGAGCCAGTGGCACCTGGCAATTCCCGCTAAAGACCAGGCACTGCTAATTAAATCCAATCAACATGTTCATTGATTGTTGACATTTCAAGTCATCCGTGTATTTTCTCTCCCAAGTGCACACAGCCCCATGGCTGCCTAGCTCAAAGGTGCGCAAAGACTCCTCATGCCTCATCCTGGTCTGGTCTCTGACTGCTTGGATCCCCAAAATTCTGTGGTCTCTACCTGCCCAGTGGCCTCTTGGGCTCCACAGCAGTACTGATGACAAGGAGCAAGCAAATCCCTCCCTCCACAGGGAGGCCATCACGTCTTCTGGGAGTCATGCAATGCTGTTGTGATGCCTGGCAGCCACATCCCAACCCATGGCAGCACCAGGTAAGGAAGCTCCTTCTGAGCCACAGCTGGAAGAGAGCAGCCTCACCATGGGCATGCAGGCAGCCTCCTCTCCCAGCCCTGAACAGGTCATAAATGTCATCACCCGACTGGCCTCACACTGTGTAGACTCCTCTTCCCTCCACAGTATGAATATTCAAAATTCTTCATGACCAGAAATAGCAAGGCATAGCATTTATGATTTTGCACTCATATGGGGGAAAGGGGGTGAAAACAAGGGGAAAAAAAGGCATGTACAGGCATGCATCTTCTCCAGAAACTGGCTGTAAAAGTATGCTGAAGGAGGTAGGCTGGGAAAATGACCCTGGGTCCTATGCAGGACAGTTACTCTGGGCAGGAATGACTGACACGGACATACTGGGCTCTTCACGGTGCCTCCAGCACAGCACAAAGCACTCCAGCTGTCCCTGAGGTTCCCCAGGAACACCAGCATCAATATTGCATGTTCACAGTAACATCTACGTTACAGTTTTACAGACCGCGTAGGCTTTTGTCACTCAGTTATAAAATATTTACAGAACCATGGTCTCAGCAGAGAACGCGAGAATTTAAAGCTTTAAATATTGATATTAAAATGAATTAACACTTGATTGCCTTCCTAATATCAGTACTAAAAAAAAATGTGTTCTCCTTCTAGCAGTGCTGTCGAAAACCTGCCTTAAATGAGCACAGACCCTTCAAACACTCCCTCTGGCAGAAGTCACTCTCTGCCCACCCGGAACAGGCAGGCAGAAAGCTGCACATCAAACCTGCACACATCTCCAGGAGGAAGGTGCAATGGAGCCTTTGTCTTCTGTGGCACTTGTCACTCAAAGCCTGATCCTGCAACACTGACCTGTGTGGCGATCCTCTATTTAAAGTAGAGCTTTTCCTAGCATCCCGCCCGAAATCCGTGCTATTCCTGACAGCTATTCGCCAACCTGTGGGAAAGCACCTGGTGATTTCAGGCCCTTGACAAGTGGACGTACGCTGCCTACATAACGTTCCCTCATCCAGGCACTGCCACCACAGGAGCACAGGGACTCACAGGGGCCTCCCAAGGCCCAGGATAAGGGAAGCTGAGGGGGCGTCTGACAGCTCCGCTTCTGCCCACTTATGGGCCATCGATGGAGCAGGCGACGCAGGATGCTCTTAAAACAACGGGAAAGCCAAGGTGTGGATCGAGGCTGCCTTGCCCCCGGCTCCCCCTGCGGGAAGTGGGGCACGGTGGCCCTGCTCGCTCCAAGGCTGGGCGCACGAACGAGAACGACCCAAGGTCACTCTCCAGGCAGGAGCTGCACCAAAGCGGACAACCGAGCCAGGGCAATGTTCTGATAACTGGAGGAATCGCGGAAAAGCCTGAGTCGGAAGGGACCTAAAAGACCATCTCAGCCCAGCTCCCCTGCCGTGGGCAGGGACGGCGTCCACTACGGCAGGAAGCCGACTTCCACTCCCACGTTGCCCGTACCCGAGCGCCAGCCCTGCCGACCCGGGCCCGGCTGCCCCCGGCACGAGCAGGGGGTCTCGGGGGAGCTCCGGGCGCGGCTCCAGCCGGGAATGGGGAGGCGGCGCCGGGGGTCCCGCGCCCCGCCCCGCCCGCGCGCGCCCCGTCACTCACAGTCTCCGCCTCCCCGCGCGCAGCCCGGCCCGCCAGCACAGCCCCGCCGCCATCGCGCCGCCGCCACACGCCCCGCGCTCCCATTGGCTGCGCCGGGACTCGCCCCGCGCTCCCATTGGCTGCGCCGGGGGCGGCCGCGGCACGCCCCCACCGCGCGCTCGGCTCTGACGTCACCGCGGGGGCGGGGCCAGGATCGGCGCCGCTCTCCCGGTGCTCC
>VXAX01007965.1:1745807-1812940 GCA_013399835.1 Leptocoma aspasia
TCTCAGTGTGCAAGTGACTGCCGCGAGTGGGAATAGCTCCTTCGTGCAGAGGATAAAGAGACGAGACCAAAGATAACATAGGAAGTAGCAGTGGATGGAGTAGGAAAGAAATAAACTTGAGAAGAAAAGGGTCCGGAAAAGGAAATAGGGATTCTGGTTCTATTTTCCATCAGTCCAAACTTAGACTAAGCATATAATATAATTTTCTTTGCCATGATGCTGGAATGTCCCAGAGCCACAAAGCATAATCCCAGCAAGCTCCTCCAATATTGTGGATATTTCAGCTTCGTTTCCAGAGAACACGAGCTTGGATTATGCCACCTCTCTGTCCTGTCATCTCTCATTCCTGCCCTCCCACAACTGCTGAACATGTCGCCCTGGCCATGAGAGAGAGATCCTCAAGATGCTCAATTGCAACAGCTTTCATAAAAACAGGAGACAGATAATGAAACACCTCAAACCAGTGTCCCCATTCCTTGGAAAACCCAGGTTCACATCCATGTAGGTTCATTGCAAGTCTTGATGGAAGGGGTTTTTTCTTTCCTAGGATCACTGAGTTTTCCCATATAACTTTGTTCTTTTTGCAACACACAATTGGCTTTTCTTTGTCAGAGAGCTGTGTGAAATTTTTCCAATCTGGCTTAGCAACGCTTTACTGGGGAAGTGGTGTCAGCAAAGCATGAGTTTCCCCTCCTAGCAAAAATAAAATATGCTGTTTTGCAGAGCTGTGCTGAACCGTGAACGTGACCTGCGCTCAGCTTCCCTCCCCTATGTAATCTTGCGTGCAAGTCATGGGTGATACCACTTGAATCTGACACACTGCATGACAAACATTTCCTTATCACCAGCAGCATGACAGCATTAACCCTTCTCAGCACAGGTCCAGTGACCTGTGTATGGCAGAGACTGTTCCTTCTCCCTCCTGTCACTGATGCTTCCTTCCCTTTGTGCTCTCCTCCTACCACTCTTACCTCCTGGGGGAACCTCCTCATGAAGGATGATGTTGCACAAAAAGGTGGAGGAGAACCTTGGGCTTGTCTCCTGCCCCTCTCTTATTTCTGTAGGGACAGATTTCCTTCCTGGGATCTCTCTTGTCTTTTCCCCTTCCAGCTCCAAGACTCCCAGATGTACAAACTACTCTCCTTCCCCACTTCACTGACAAGGGTGGCCTGCAGTGGGGAAAAAAAAGAGATGTGTGGCACCTGATAGACCCTCTTGGCTGTTGTTTCTCTTTGGCTCCCTGTAGAGAGAGGAGAGCAGAGCAGACCAGCAGCCTGGAGGGAATGTGAGCAGGGATACAGCCAGACCAGGCAGAACCCCTGAAATGTGCATCATAGAACCAAAGAATTTCCTGAGTTAGAAGGGACCCACAAGGATCATCAAAGTTCAACTCCTGGCCCTGCAGATGACCATCCCCAGGAGTCACACCATGTGCCTGAGAGCATTCTCTAAGAGCTTCTTGAACTCTGCTAGGCTGTTGCTGTGACTATTGCCCAGGGGAGCCTGTTCCAGTGCCCAAACACGCTCTGGGTGAAGAACCTTTTCCTGATATCCAACCTAAACCTCCCTGACACAGCTTCGTGCCTTCCCCTCAGGTCTTGTGATTGGCTACTAGAGACAAGAGAAGAATTTTCCTTGCAGCAACAGCATTTAGTGTGACATCAGGGGGAGGCAGAACATTGTGCTGACATGAACAGCTTTCAGGTTTTGTCAGAAGTCCAAATTACCTTTCTTCAGCATTAGTAGCTGAGCGTAGGTTTTGCATCAACCATTGCTGGAAAACCTGGAGCATCCTGGCCTGTTGCATCCTTTTGATTTGTAAATGATCATGGGAACACAGGGACATGAATTAAATCTCATTACCATCTTTTCCCTTCTGTATTCTGGGAAAAATACTGCATCTGTCTCGTCCTTTTAAAATGGGAAGCCTTTTAAAGATGCTAAGTTTTCACTTAATTGGATTAAGCCAATGTAACATTTTCCAGGATGCTCAGAAGGTATTTATGAACCTAACTCTCACTGGCATCCTCGAGAGTTAGGTGTGAGGTACTTTTGAGGATGTGAGTCCTATAGCAGGAGTATGGTTGGGGCTAAGACCCCTGGAGCCATGTGTGCATGAAGAATATGTGCAGAAAAGGGTTGCTGAGCTAATTTGGGACTGGTCATCAGAATTATGATACTTCTGTGGGTGCTATTGGGTTTTGTGTCTCCTTGCAAAATCTCACCTGCACAAATGTTTCAGCTCAACGTGAGATAACTGTATGCAAATTAACCAGAGAGAGGGATCCTGTAATTTCTCAGATAGAAAATAAATTATGAAGGTCAAATGACTCATGGACTGTGCTGGTGAAAATCATTTAGCAACTATAATGGATTAGGAAAAATATTCTAAAAAAAGATAACTACCTACCAGTTTTTCTTCTCTTATTTCAATAAAGCATCACAACAAACACAGTGTACATTTCATGTACAGTATTTTTTTAAATGGCTGGATTTCAAACATCTTATTTATAATCTTGGTCTAGTATCTTCTGAGATGTTGAATAAATAAGGTTGCTACAAAAGAGCAAACCAAATTAATAAACCATGCTGATAAAAAGAAATAATTTTTATTGGAATCTTAGTAGAAAAAAAGAGCTGTGCTGCTGCCTGAAGCTATTGCATGTCAGTGTCCTCTTGACACTCATTTACTTTGATTTTCAAGAGAGAAATGAGCATCGTAACAGCCAAGGCATGTTGTGCCTTCCTCTTTGTGTTTGTGTGAACACAAAATGATGTCCTCCTCCGCTCACTGTGCAAGAATGGGAAAAAAATAACTGTTGGCACCAATCTGGCTGAGGCTCCTATGCCTCTTTCTGACAGGCACTCGTTTTCGCTGGCCAGCAGTGTCACAGTGCTCCTGTGGTGAACGTGCTGCTTTGGGCCTGAACTCCTACCTGCCCAAGTGTTTGCTGCCTCCCGGCTTGGAGACCACTGATCTCCCAGGGAGCTTTCTCCTGCAGTGCCTCCTGTGCCACCAGACAACTCACAGCACTCCCTCATCTCCTCCCGTAGGAGACATTACACGTCTCCTCCCGTAGGATGAGAGCCAAAGGAGGAATGTGCTTTCCAGCAACAAAAAGTTTTGAGAACCTCCCCCAAAACTGTGTTATTATACAACCAGAAATAAGCCAGCATTTTCATGATGGAACGTTCATTGTCCAGTGTCTATTCACTGCACTGTTATGTTCAACGGAATTGCAGTGCGTGTCATATCCCAGCAGTGCATAGTCTTTTAATCTACCGTAAATCCATGTAGAGTACTTCGTCTGGAGCATTTAGTGTGATGGAAGGTGGATTTTGGTGAAAATGGATTGAATAGCCCTGGTATATTGAGACAGGATCATTTTGTCAGGAAAAGCTTTCTCTGAAGGGCCCAAAGCTTCCCTTTCTCAGATACCTCAAAAGCACCACTCAGGCAGCTTCTTCCTCCACTTGGGAACGGCAGAGAGTCCCTGCTACCATCATCCTGTTAAACCAGGGGAAATCCACAGCTTTATGCTTTTGGATCCTCTCCAGATCTCAGGAAAGGTAAATACCTGCTTACCTGGGATGTTCTCTAGAGGTTGCTTGTCCAAGTCTGGTTCTCCAACTTTGAAATCAAACTCTTCCCTTCCCCAGTAAGCTGGGGATACTGGTAAGTATCATCAACAGATAGAAAAAGGTCAAAAAATGCAGAAACATCTGGAAGAAACAAAGGGCCAGTAGCTGAGGTGAAGCTGTAGGGAGTATAAACTATGAGAACAAGTCCAGCCATAAATCGAAGAAAATGCTTGATAAGATATATAAAGAATTCCCGTTTCCAGACATCAGGAGGACATTACAGTGAATTCATTGCCATAAAATTCAGGTGCTGCTATGTACTATGCAATTTTGGGAGGAGATTATTGAAAAGTAGCTCCATGGAATCACTGGAATTCAGAAAAGTCAAAATAGTTTCATGCTGGGAAGCAGAACACACCCTGTGTGCTCTATACACAGTCTGGGAAAGATTAGAAGGAAGGGGGAACGGGGGGAAACAGTGGAAACAACTGGAAAACGAGTTTGTAAGAAGCTTTGGAGAGATGTGCTTGCCAGTTCTCCAGGTGGGAGCAGGTGATCTATTACAAAAAGACGTGTGGTTTCCGCACTGGGTTTCTTACAAGCCACCAGCAACAACTCCTACTCCAACAGGAGTGTGTCCTTTCCCTGACTACAGGCAGAGCTTGGGGAAAATAACCTTAAACACATGGTGACATTGCAAGGTGAAGTGGGTGATCCTATTCTCTCCTTTGCACTGGTGCTGGGGAACCTCTGCTCAGGCGCAGTGGTTTGACTTAAAGCAAGGAGGCAACACTGTAGTTCAGAAGCAGGAATGTAACAGACCACAGGGCTATTTGGAGCAAGTTAATTTAAAGAAGAGTGAAGTGCATCATGATGGGTTTCCTACATGAAATACTGGCAAATTGTAAGAGGAAATGAGGATCCCAGGAGAAAATTATGATGCACATGTAGAGAAGAGGTGGGTCAAGAAAGCAGACTGTCCTTCTTAACATTGTTATTTTGACAGATTTCAAAACTCAAAACATTCTGTGTATCTTATAGTTGATTATATATAAATGCTTGTTGGTTATTATATGATCACTTTTATTTCAAAGTCCTGTCTTCCTATAGATTTGATAATGTTTTCACCTTGCTGGAAATTCACTAAACTTGCTTTCCTGCAGGAGGCTTTGAAAGTCAGGAGATAATCTGCAGGCTTGTTGACACCATAATGCTATGAGGGCTTGTGTGCTATTAAAACAGATCATAGAAATGTTGATCTATAGAACCTGAACTCAATACATTGTGTCAGTATACAGTATAGATCCCTTAATCCATAGGCTATTATTAAAATAGTGGATTAAGGAGTTGTTTGGGATCAGAGCATGCTGTATCTGTAAAAAAACAGTTTGGCTGAGATTAGTATTTATTAATCAATGCAAATTTGATTGAAGGATTCAGAGATGCTTATAATATCACAGTTTTTATTTTATCACTAAATTACTGACTTTTTACTATACAAACTCTTGTTAAGACCTGAGAATTAATCACTGTATATGGAAAAAATAAAAACTGAATAACTGACATAAATCTAATTAAAATATTTTAGCTTCACACCAATATAAAATACGGTATTTGAGTGTTTAAAATGCATTGTATGAGAATGTGCATGGAAAGGACATTCAGACTTCCAAAAAAATAACCTGTACATTTAAAAAAAATATTTTTAAATGAGTTCACACACAGTTATACAGATCAGTGTCAATCTAATCTAAGCCAACATGAACTGGAAACCAAAAGTATTTTTCCCGTACAATCTTCTTCTGTCAATCGTCTTGGTGAAATTGTCAGAAGGCGAAGTTTTATTCACCCATGTGGTGAAGTTGAACTGAGTAGGATAGTGGCAGTTTTACAGACTGGTCTTTAATGCAGCAGAAGGTTGTCAACAAGCCTTTTCGGTGACATCTCCTCGTGAGCATGGCGAGCAGATGATTTGAGGATTACCAGGGTACTGGACAGGTCAGCCAGCATCTTAAAAATCTCTTCCATAAAGAATCAAATCTGCAGCCAGAAGCTGTTTACTGGCTGAAGGGGGAGGGAAATGGGTGTGCCTAAAAGGCAGAGACCCTCGGGTTTGTTTGTTTGTGTGTGTATATGGAGTGCTGTCTTTAAAACTCACTCTGTGTAACGGAGAGCTGAACTCTGCTTGACACTCATTTTCAAGCAAACTAGGAGGCGAAATAAAATTTCAGTTGTGAGGTGCCAACATGTAAAGAAAAAATTTGTGCATAGAAATAATGATATTTACCAGGTAAGTAGAACAGAGCCATTTTTTTGGCCCAAGGTAGAACATGTTTATACTAAATTTTGGTTACACTGCAAGTCATATTAAAAAAATTGTTTCTAATCCCAGTTTTAGCTGTGGTTTTGTTTTTTATTTTTTGTCCTGTTGTTGCTAGCCCAGGTCCCTATTGTACTTTACAGAAGAGTCTCGATATTTCTGAATGGAGGTTCAGACACTTTCTTATCAAGCAGATTCCTGTGAGCGTGCCTGTGCTGGAGATTTCTCTTCCACAGACTATCAGCCAGCTGATCTCTTAGTTTTCAGGTCCACTTCCTACATCTGCACAGCCCCTGGGCATATGATGCTGTGGTTTGTAAGAAGGTTATGAAAGCCAGAAGGGCACACAAAATGGAGCCAGCGCAAGGCGTCGCTTTGGCAGCAAGCGTGACTTGCAAGCAGGGATGACTGTGGCACTTGAGGCCATGAATGCTCGTGCCCAGGGTCGTGCAGCAGGGCCTGGGAACATGCATATCCTAAAAAGCGTGAATCAAAATGAAAGAGAAGAAGGACCTATGGCAGCCTTTCAGTGCATCTCCAAAAGAGCACTTGTGGCCAAAGAACTGGAGAATCAGCTCTGGGAAACTGGAGGAGAAAATAGGTAGAAAAAAGCTGGTGAGCTTGATTTACCTGCACAGATTGCCACAAGGCAACATTTAAGAAATGTTCAATTTCTATCTAATTCTAAACTAAAGCCTTTAGTTCTCCTTAGTTAAAAAGTCTTTTATAACTTAGCCCTGTGGTACTAGCAATTTAGATTTGGTTGCTGCTGGCTTCAGAGATTATGCTCCACTAGAGGAAAAGACAGAAAGATGGAAGAAACATTTAAAGAAGTCATATAGAACTTGAAACCAGCCATTCTACCTGCCACTTGGACTGACTTAACATAATTTTTAAACATTTCTGAAGTTTCTACATAAAAGATTATACATACTATATTATTCTTTAATGCCAAAAGGTAAAAAAGGCAGAAAAAAAGAAAACCAGGAAATAGAGTTTCCACTGATTTCCAGTAAGATTTTCTCAACCAGTAAATTTGCTGAGATCAAGAAGGTAAGAATACATATTTTGAATACAGTGCATATTTGGAATATATTATTCTGTTTATAGAGTCTGAAACATCATTTCAATGCTGCTGCTTTCTGTCATGTCAGAAAGCAGTGGATCTCAAAATAAAAGTTTTCCAAAGACCATTAAACGTCCAAAGGCTGGTGTCTCACACTACTTTGATAAGGTAATATTCTCACTTTTATAAAGAGAAAAAAAAGGATTTGACAAGTGTGATTAGATTTTGTGAATGTTTTTGATGTGTGAAACACCAAGTGAAACTATTTTGTTTTCCTTAAATAAGCCAGGTACCAGAGCATCCCAGCAAAAAGTAGGGACTTTTCGTCAGATGAATAGTGGGACAATTTGTTATACTCTATCCTCAAGCACAGACCATTAATGCTGGCAACAGAATTCCTTCGGGATCCTTACAGGTGCTCAGGAGGACTCAGGCCACTGAGAAAACCTAGAATCCCTTGCAAATTTTCAGAAGCACCTTGCCTCCCATATTGTGTCTCAGCTAGAAGTTTAACAAGTAAATTTGCCATTCCCCTTTGCATGGGTTCAAATTGCAGGGTTTTGTGTTCATTTCATTGGGTAAAGTTGCCAGGTAGCTCCCTCACTCGTGCCAGTGCTCCATGCCACATGCCACAGCAGAATCAAGCTGGGAGCTCTCTGTAGCTCTCCACGTGGATAAGGCAGATGTAAATTTAGTACTGGTCCCAGATCCTGAACTGAAATGTCTGCTGATTTTGTCATCCATGTTCATCATGCTTATCAGGAACACAGAGCCCCTGCAGGAGCCTCACAGTGACTGACATTACAGGAGTACCTTGGAAATACACTTTCCATTTAATCTCTATTTAGATTGATTCCAGTTTTGTGACTGACATGGTGTGAAAAGTAGTTGTCACAACGATTTTAGTGACACATAAATATTTTCTGCCATCAAGTAGAACAGAATCATCCATCGTTACAGATATTGCCATATGGCTATTACATGGCAGGAAATACATCCTCTAACAGCTTGGGCTTTAGATCAGTCAAGGACTGAAAAAATTCCCACCTTAGAGCCTAGACCTAAAACTTGGTGAGTAACACGAGACTTAAATGTAAGTAAAGGAGTGCAAACGTGCCACTTCCTGTATCTCACACATTTTTTACAGGGAAAAAGAGTTGTGCTTTTAGCAAAGCGATAGAGACTGGTTCAGGTTCAGGTAGATTTGCACCAGTTGTGGTCATAAATGGCCTACTGTGACCTGCAGGACTTCCTGAGCTGCCTGGTGGGTGACTTGAGAGAAGGGATCATACAATTTCTCCCCAGGGTGTTTAGTTGAAATCAGCTGGTTTAAGTAGGAGATCTTGGGTAACCAAGGGTGTTTGAAATGAAATGAACTCAGGGTGATCACATAAATGTTTCAGCCTGCAGATCTAACTGGAATGTAGTCTCTGATGTACCATGTTTGGGAGCAAAGCCCCCCAGCCTGGCCTCGCAGGGCACAGCCACAACTGGACGAGCACCCAAATTCAGATTCTGGTGAAACGATATTGGTTTTACCAATTTAACAAATGGTTACATATTCTCAAAGGGGGAATATTCACCAATATACCTATTGGACTAAAAAACTGGGTCAACACACTGGTATTCCTCCCCGTGCTAATGATCCAAGTGACTATAAAGGAACTTGGCTAACAAAACATACCACACTCACTGAAAAAGCCCACAGGCCAGTTATGCTTGACAAAAATACTTTTGACAAGGAGGTGTAATTGATTGTTTAGAATCACTGAAATGTATTTTATAACTGTTATTCTCTGGCATTCACCCCAAAGGAGTAGCTGTGCTGCTTATCCAGCTGCTGAAGGCATACAAAGAAGTTCACAAGAAGTGAAAAATTTTGTCAATTTTTTTAATATGTTTATATCACACAGGAATTCTCTACATCTATGTCACACTAACTTGATATTTCCTATCTATATTGATAACTTGATATTTCCTATCTATATTTTTAGTTTCACTTTCCAAATTTCAATCCCATTCAAATAACTTCATCTCAGACCTTGTTTTTTCCTTCAAAAACTCACTGCCATATGGAGGAAACATTAAAATTATTGGATCCAAAGTAAAAACAAAAGCAGCTTAGTGTTAGTGCAAGAGGCTTAAATCAAGACAATTAAACCTAAGTTAAACTGAAAGTAAAAATGACAAATAATTTTGGCTAGATGTAGACCACACACCAAACAGAAAGTCATTGTCATGCATGGTGGAAGCAGAGAGTCTTCAAAAAATATCATCATCTTCAGAAATAGCGAAATAAACTTCCAAGAGAAATCCGTGCTCTAAGCAGACAAGAAAAATCTCTAGTAGGAGTAATTTTGAGAAGAGGCTGCCTTCCAGAGTTTCACCAGGGGATCATTCACTGCCACACAGCCAAGTGATTGCCTACCATTTTGGGAAGAAGGTCATGTGGTGTTTTCAGCATGGACAGGACCTGGGATAATCCTTCTGCAGCCCAGCTTTCCTCTCCTGTTTGTTATTTTAATGCCGTGGTTTATACTTAATGCTGCTGGGAGTGACAGCTACTATGACAGCTGCCTCTGTATCTCCCAGATAACGACGGCTGGCCTCATTAACCATTGTGGCATTGGGATATTTAGAAGTAGCCTTCAGTTGTTCAGTTTTTAACAGAACAGTTGAAAATGAGACTGCTACACTTGGTGACCACAGTATGAATTCAGTCTTTTCCACGTATAAAAATCTTGTCAGTGTTCATGGACAGGAATAAACCTGGCCCCTCAGAAACGCCAAATTTTAGATATTTAATTTGTAATGTTACCAATTTGCTGAGACCAACCTGTGATCTTCTACCACAGCCTTCCACGCTGCTTCCCAAAGTCTGCTAGGTGTTGATTGCTAAGACAGACCTGCAGGTTCTAACTGAAATTTTGGCAGGAGTTCCTATAACAATGAACAATAGCTAACGGAGAGGAGGAAAAAAGCCCAACAAACACCTGACCAATTTGTTGAGCTGCCAGGGCAGGCAGTGAGATGATGGAATAAATGGCCCTAAGTTATAATGAAAGCAGTGGGTGAGAATTATTTCTCTCTAATTTGTTAGCCCTATCCAATCTCTTACACTCCAGCTGTGGATGTTGCCACTGCTGGCAAGACACAGAGGCAAATACCCATTTCTTCCTATGCCTTCACTACTCTAATGAAGCCGTGCTAAAAAGTAAAAGAGAAAGAAATGTTTGCATCCACACAAATAAATGCAAAGGGCTGGAACACATCCATACCAAACTGGACCCTCTGGCTTGTGCTGCCTCTAGGGAAGTCTGTTCTCTCCTTTTCCCTTTCATTCCAGACAGCCCAGATTTTCTTTTGAAGCTTAACTGTGGTAAGTACAGCTCTTATTAGGGATTCCTATAAACCTTTCAAGAGCATATTTATTTGCTCTTCCATGAACTTCTTCTGGTGTGACAAGCCCCGACTTAGATGGATTTCTGCTATATACTGTGTATGAACTAGCAGTGCTGTAGCTTTATCTGTATTTGCTCAGGTTTGTGAGATTCAAAGTTAAGTAAAACTGCAAGAGGGAGTATTTGTCCTTGCTGTCATCTATTTGCAGCTGAAGAACTTTGCATTTTTCATGAAATTTGTTTTTTACTTATCCCTTTTTTTTTTTTCTTTGTTACATCAAACTCTAGGGGTTTCTGTTGGGTATTTATTTGGACATTGTGCACTTGGAGCAATGAGAAGTGCATTTCTGCATCAAAGTACATGGTAGATGGCTTATTCAGTTATTTTACCAGCAATTCTCTGAAGTGTCAGGGATGAGTGGGACAGGAGACAAGTGTCCCATGCAACAAAACTGAGATTGCAAGTTCTGTCCCATTCTGTGCAGCAACAGGCCTTCACAAACCTGTTGGTAAAGCTGTTTCAAAAGACAGAAAGATAGACACAGTAACCTTAACATAATCCACTGGTCAAGAAAATCTCTAGGGATTTAATCACATTCTTAATCTGCCTACATTTGTCTGCTAGTCTTGGTCTGTTCAGAAATTCAGTTCTGGATCTAAGATGTCTCTTCCAGCAAAAATCCCCATTTGAAACAGGTAACAGACTGACAGAAAAGACTAGAGTTTAATAAACCATCATCTTCCTGGTACATTAGTCAATTCTTTGTTTGGACTCTGCCCCCTCAGTGTTGATACTGTCCTTCTTGAAGGGAAGGAAGCCTCTCTCTAATTTTTATCCAGTGTTACTACAATCACGCAGCTTTCTGAGATAAACAGCAAATTTAAGGCCATCTGCTGCTTCTCCTTTGCCTTGCCCTCCACCTGCCTTGGGGCTGCACTGATGTGACATCATGCAGCAGGAGAACACGTATGATGTAGATCTGTTGCTGTCACTTACAGCCTGCAGAAGGAGACAGAGTGACAGAACATCAGTTTCTTCTCAGCTGTCTTGCTAGCCTTCCTCCAATGGGCAGAGAAGAGCAGCTTCCAGCAGGAAAGTCGAGAGGGGTCCTTGTGAGAACTTGCAGAAAAATGTAGGAAACTGATCTGATTTTCTGACTGCTCCATTTTGTAGCTCCTAAGCAAGGCTGGAGAAGAAATGTCACAATCCTCCTGCTTGTATCCTTGGGCTACAAAGGGATGGGCCATCCTGGAAGCCTGCTGACCTCCTCAGTAATATCCCAGAGCAACTAATTATTGGTGCATACAATAGGTGGGAGCTGAACACGGCCCACCTGCCTTTACCAGCCTCCAGAGAATGAGAAGTTTGCTCACCATCTGCAACACAGAGGGCAAGCAGAGGCCAGACTGTGCATGTGCCTACCCTGCTGGGACACCACTTTTCTTCTCAGTTGCACATTTCTGTTCTTCACATCATGTAGCCAAGTCAGTTTAACGATTTCATACACCTCAACCAAATGTGCAATTTTAAACAAATCAGAAGACAGTCATGGGAAGTTGGGAAAATATCAGGAAGACAGACTTCTCTACCTGAACAATTTCCCCAGAACAGAGACGAAATTGACTTAATTACTGAAAAAACCCCAACAAACCCCTGAACAAAACCCCACCANAACCAAACCACCCACACAAGCCACATCTAGTCTTGCGTCAATAAAACAGCGGTTGTGCTGAATTGTTTGAAAACAAGGCGTTGGCACGATTGAAATCAAGAAGCTGGAATGTGGCATTCGGCCCATCTCACTGCCCATGCTGGACAGCCTCTCAGGACACCCTGTGGGCCCCTATCTGAAGCAGTGTTTTGTAGAGAACTTAGAAAAACTGTTTGAAGGTATCAGAACGGGTTCCTGAGTAAGGACAAGTAATCCTTAGAAAGCAAGGCTTTATAAATACAGTGAATTCTAGAGGGCCCTTGCTAGCAGCGTGCCCATAGTGCATGCAGGAGACACAGTGTTAGCATATTCACCAATGAATTATTTGTGTAATTACTGTTATTGTTCTTTGCCAAGATTTTTGGCTGCGCACTTCAGAAACTTTGGATCATGCATTTTTAAAGATCTAATGCTAAATCTGATGCAGTAGGCTGCTTTGGTCGAACCTTCCTATCGTCCCCTTGGCCTCTGTTCCTGCACCCTGTACTTGTGTGTGTGCTGTGGCCAGCAGGCGATGCTCAAATACCTCGAGGGAAGGGAGAACTTCAACTGCATTTTCATTGGAAGTCCTGGAATCCAGGCAAGTGGCAAGAATGTGCTATCACTCAAACGTGACAGGCTTCATTTGTAATCTTCTGGCTTATCTGATTTACAAGCAGTTAACTACTGTCATCAACAGCAAGTTCCAGATGTTTCACATAAGAAGAAATAGTGCATGATGGCAGCTGTACTGTAATAAACTGATAAATTAAGTCTCTCAGTAGTCCCTGAAGGTTTGTGCTTTAATCTGAAGTGTCACACCCTTGTGTAGGCACATGTACCTGAAGTCATACTTTAAGGTAACAGGAGAATTATTTCATGAGTCTGTTGAGGAATATATATTTATGGAGATATGGAAATAAATAGATCACTAGTGTCTGACATAAACAGTGGAGTACTGAGAATAAAAAAATTAAATTAGAGGTGAGCTATAGGAAGCAGCATATCTGGGACAAGAACATCTCGGCACAAGTAATCTCCCTTCCTTTAAGGAAATACATAGTTGTGATGGGCTGCTGGAGCTGGAGATACAGCTGCCCCCAGAAACTAAGGTGGTGTCCAAACTGGCAAAGATGCCCAAACAGGAAGAGGATGACCTGTAACTTCATGGCAAAAACTCATGGACATGTGTGTCCCACACCAGCTACGGTTACTGAAGTTCTTGCTCAATTCCTGGAGCAGGAACACTAAATCAAACACTGTGCTAAACCAAACACTGCCGTAACATTCAATTAAAAGGAAAAAACAACAAAACAAAACAAAACCAAAAGCCCTCCCCACCCCACAGAAAAAGTAACAAAAAGGGAAAAAAACCCCACGTTGGACTATCCTACCATTTTGTGATTCAATGCTCACTGCTGTGCTTTATCAGCCATTAAACACAAAAACATCTACAGCTCTTAAGGATTTACCATACTTCCATTACAAAATTTAATGTAACTTACTTACCTGTGAAACTCAGGATCTCGATCAGCTGAGTAACAATTCAGTGAAAAACTTCACTTTTTACTTAACTCTGCACCACGCATGTCATCAGGGTGGTTGCAGCAGCCCCAGCATTCTCACAAAGCTTTGCATAAAAATTTGGCCACAATTTCACTCCACTGACCAAAGTCAGATACACTAAAACTACTCCCTTTCAAGGTCTCTCACTTCTCCCCTACCTTGCCTGAAATACAGATGTTGTCCAGCCTACTTAGAGATTGGTATTTTTGCCTTTGACAGTATTAGCAAAACATTTCACATCCACATTTCACCTTTTCGATTTGTACATCAGTTCAAACAGGATTTGGTTGGTGCCTCTCAGAATTTTGTTGTTTCACCTCTTGTCCTCACTTCCAGACTTTTCCTGAAGTCATTTCTCACAGCCTTTTCTCTGAAAAAGGCAGAAAATCCATCAAGATGCTACGGCTGGTTCACAGTCAACTACTATTTATGGTATTACTTACAAGACCCAGCCAAGCAGCTGAGGACACACACAAACTGTATGACCACAGAAACCTGAGGACTCTCGCAGGTGTTCAAACACAGCCAAGCTTTTGAATAAGGAAGGAAGCTACAGACTAAAGATGACCCAATAAGCCTGCTGTGAGCGACAGCTTACCATAAAGCTGCTCTTTTATTTCTTCTGGAGAAAGAAAATCAGGACACCAACTCCCACATCATGTTTTCAAAGTATGATTTGGACCAAGGATTCCTTTCAAGACTATATTTGGCAGCGATGGCCACTCTTTTTCAGACTCTGAACAGTAAGTTTGAAAATTATTTATCAGCCACCAAAAAACTGACACTTCTCTGAAGTGTTCTGCTCAAATTTGCCCTGTCTTCCTGCAGCTCAGCAATTTGTCCTATCTCTTAACCCTCCTATTAATTTACCTTGCCTTAGACATTCATGTCGAAAGTGCAATTTAAGAAAATACTGGGTAATACAGTAAGATTTTGGAAAAGCTCAGTATTTTGGAAGTTTAGACAAAGAAATGGGCCTCCCAAGAGGAAAACAGATACACTATACAGTAGAACGCTTAGATGCCCTAATACACATCAGAAGCCTAAATTCTAGAAAAACATTTAAAATTATCTGAGGCAGTAATGTGTTACAAGGGCAAAAACATCTTCAGAACAACTCTTCTGTAAAATCTGTGATGTATTAAACTTTCTGAATTGTCTCAAGTACTCCATACTGAAACATTTCAATTGTGAAACAGCTGCAATTATTACAAGGCAAGGCTGTTTGAAAAGCTGTGTATGCAGCAGGTTCAGATTCCAAAAGATAGTGACACATTTCACAGACTACCTTTAAAGTTGGAAATAAAATACTTGAGAAGCTGCCATGAATTGTCAACTAGTCTGCAGAAAAGACCCAGCAAAATACACCCATCAGTTTCAAACCCACATACACAACCACAGTGGCTTCATCTAACTTCTATTAATCTGATTTTTAAACAGCAATTGTAAATACATCACAAAAATCTGGTTTTTTGACTTAATTTCAATAGGAGACAATTGATTCATGTTTCTCAAACTAAATATCCCTATTTGTGTAAAAACTACTGATGATTTCAGGCAGTGACTATACATTAGGTGGTCACAAAACCCAGGATATGAAGACAATTCAATTTTATGGTTTTAAACATTTGAATCAAGAGTCACACTACAGTTCACTGCAGTAGTAAAGAGCAAACACCATACTCACCCTTTTCCTATTTGGAACATAAAGCATGGAAGATTTCCCTAAAATCAGCATTTCCTAGTGACTACACGTTGGGAGGGGCACAAGGACAAACCTGTCCACATCTGAGCAGAGCTGTGTCTGGCAAGAGGCAGAGCATGAGTGCTGTGGTTCACCTGGGAAGGGCTGTGGAGCACTGCAATTGTGGGAATGCCTCCTGAGGCCTTGATGTGCCAACTTTTGGGAGGTTAACAATGACAAGTTACCTTAACCGAGGATATTTTTATTGGGTCCAATATTCAAGCAACATCAGGTTAAGGTCCTATAGAAAAGTAAACTGGTAAGAATAAAACCTCCCAAGTTATGAATGGCAATTGGTACATGAAGCTTAATTTTAAATAAAATTTTACCAGCCAAACTGTGTTATGAATATAAAACTACCGAACAAGGTTTGAACAAAATACTCCATTTCCAAAAAAAGGCAAATATAGGTTTAATGCCAGTCATCCAAAATTGACATTAGTCTTTTAATATAAGGCAAAAATAGTAATTTTCTTTTATTTTTTAACCTACATTAAGTACAGTCAGCAATAGTTGCTCTATAGAATATGCATCATTGAGATCTAAAAGCAAGATCAGCAGAGAATGCCGACTCATGCATTGTAAGATCTTCTCAACATAGTGACAACTCCGTATCAATCTCTGGAAATGTCTCTGGGTTAAGGACTGGATTAATGCTGCAGAGAGGTTTTGTTAAATGTGTGTATAATTTAGTTCCCATGCACCACAATCACATGTCCATGTTATAGCCATTTAGCACAAATAATTCTTGCAGATCTAAATGTGTGTCAATATACATTAAACCATAGAAAATGCCATAAAATACTCTATGCAATCTTTAAGCATCTGTCTTCAATATAATTGTATTTACATATTTTTATGAACTTATAATATGTAATAAGTCAATGAAGATATTTTTACAACGTTTATTAGATTATGAATTTATAAATTCAAGGACTCAGAGGCACATAGTTTAAAAGGCAAAGAACACCAAAATTAATTAAGTCACAGAAATCAGAATATTTATGGACGTAACACCAGTAAAAAATAAAAATCACATCCAGACTAAAAGCAACACTTCTTAAGAGTCATCCTTCAAAGTTAGCATAATAAAAAGTTCTCATTTCCCTCAAAGAAAAATAAATCATCCCACCTACCAAGCTAGAAAAACCTATTTACAGTTGTACTTTGATCAGAAGTATCATTAAGTTGTGTAATACATCCACTTCTATTCTGCCACTAGAATTTAACATTTCTTTTAAAGTTATAGTTGTATTTACAAATGCATAAATATTGTAACTCTGATCTTCATTAAGGTTTGAATGAAAACAGGTTGTTAAGTCACAATACAAACGTGTTAGTGGAAAAGTAGGTGCATTTCAGTATCATTCTCAAAGAACAGGAAGCCAATACTTCTGATAAAGCTCAAGTTCATCAACAAGACCAGGTTTTTAAGTTACGTTCATGAAGATTAAACCTCTTCTGTGTTAACTCTTTACACTGGTTTCTTCAGTCAACTTTCACTACGCTGTATATTTTGGTTACAAACCAAAAGCATGCAAAGAATCCAATTGTCCCTAAAAGGGAAAAAAAATTACATGTTAGAACACTGACACAGGAGACATTAATTTCTATCCGTAGTTTGTAAGTCAGGATGTATCTATATGTGATCTGCTGTCCTTAGCCTTCAAAACATCAATCAGATCAGATCATGGAAAGTTACAGACAGTACCTGGTCCTCATAGGCATCAACTACTCTGTAACCTATCTCATTATTTTCAGGAACATAGAACAGATCATGTGGAAGACTCTAGCTGTAAGATGTTTCTGTGTTATTTGTCTTACATATTTGTTCTTGTTGTTCCAGCATGGTGCAGCCCCACTCCTTCACACTGGTCCATTTCACCCTTTCTCAGTGACTACTCACACACAATTTATCTGATCTGCTCAGCTGTCAGAATATTGTTTTGTTATTATGTTTAATAAACATAAAAACATTATCAGAGTTCCCATTACTTAGCAATACTCTAAAGTCTTGGAAAACTAGAGCACTACCTTTATTTCTCCATAGACTGAGTTAATACAAATTTCAAGCCACAGTGTAGTTATTACACAACTCGTAGTCCTACTGAAAACATGTGTTACATACCTTAAAAAGAAACACTTCTGAAATACTTATGACAGTCAAAAGGTACACACAAATTTGAACTAAAATTGAAGGATGAAGACCATTTCCCTGATAACTTATTATCCTTCTGGCAGAATAAAAACAGTGGCTTCATCCCTTCTCTTTGTGTAACTCCAAAAGAAACTTTTAACAAAAATATTATTTTGAATGTGAAATAGTTAATATAGTTGGGTTTTGTTAATCTAACTGGATTACATCAAAATTCAGTCTCAATCAGAATGATATTGGATTAAACAGCAGCTCAGAACACCTGTTACAGGAACCTTAATTTCCCACAAAAACTAGGACAGGAAAAAAGCCCTGAAGATTATCTGGTTTTTGCCTAAGTACCTCTTCTAAAATCATATCCTTAACTTATGCAAGTGTCACGGAAGTTCTTCAGAGGAAAAAAACTTCCTTTGTTTTAGATCTGGTAAGAGGGACAACAAAAGTTGTGGGGTAACTTGTTCTCTATAAAAGCTTGAAAGGAACCATGAATGATAGATATCATGGTCATTTTTTTTCACTTCACGCTTGCTAAACTACTGATGTTTAAGTGACTCATTTACTGTGATACGTAGTTGTGATCCCAGCTGTGAATCAAAGATTCATCATGTAGCTCCCAGTATTCTGCCTGCCGAGTCTGATCAATGACCTGGAATGCAGTATGGATGCCAGTGCCTGAAGCATGTGTTACACCGACAGAGCAGCAGGGCATCGTCAAAACCCTTCCTCCCGATCCTGACAATTTTTCACAGATGAGTAAGCAGCAGCAGAATAGTTTCATACAACAATTATGACTTTTTCTTTTTAGCTTTTTTATCATCCTGACATGGGAACTCAGTTGCCTTTGGGAACAGATTTTGTTAGACTGCTAATATGTTCTTTTGTTTAAAAAAATTGAGAACTGCCTGTACCTTTACCCTACCTCTGATTTCTTCTGTAAATCCTTATCTCAGAGCACCTCAGTAAATCTCAGAGAACTGAACATAATCTGCTTTTACATTCATATCAGCCTAAATGGACAAAATTCTTCTTAAATCTTAAGAAACAGGATTATTTCCCCAAATTAAAAGGTAATTTGCACTTAATCTTGTGGGAAGTAGATAAAAAAATCGTTAAGCACACAGCGTTTTACAATTCTGTGTGATTTACTTCACATGTATCCTCCCCTGATTTCAACACAGAAACTGAAAATTTAAAAAAACCAAGAGCATACAGACTTGGAAAACTTAGTTCTAGTTGCACAGCAGCTGAAAGAGGCTGAGAATAAACCACCTCATCTTTGCATGCTTGTGAACCTACCCTAAAAATTTGCTGGCAGGTGCTGCACAGCCACTTTGTCAACTGAGAATGAACATGTGAGCAAAGGTAAAAGGGAATGCAGTGGACACATCTTAATGCCTCTAGACAATGTCATGTGACATGACTGACTTGAAAGAATAAGGACAAAAGATGGAAATTATATGGGTATCTGAGATCCAAAAAGGTAGCTGAACCAAGTCTCAGGATAGAAAATTATTGTAAATCCCCTTTATCTTGAATGAATCTGCTCCAGAATTAGTGCATGCATCCAAAGTAAACACAGTGAACAACGGAGACAGGGTAAGCACAATTCTAGTTTTGGACAAAACTGTTTACTATTACAGGCAGACTTGCTGAACATCTGTTGGAAAAGCTGGTGAAACTAAATTAATTTGCCTTACACTTATGTAAGGCCTTATTATTTTTCACACTACTTTGTAAGTTTGCACTGCATTTAAAATCAATCTGCATAAAGCAGTACACATTCACTTCTAGTTGAGCAACCAGACATCCTAGGATTTTTTAGTTCGATGAAACTATCAGTACACCCAGACCAGAAGTAAAGGTTAAGAGAAAAGCAGGGTGAGAAAAAAGAAAAAATGAGCAAGGGAGGCAGAATCTCTGATCTATGCATTCAGAATGACTTGTAAACTGGTACAAAAATGTGAATAAAAGTAGAGATGTATAAATTGCAAACTATCTGCAAGCAATGCCAAAATACATTACACTGACTTAAAATGAAGGACAGAAGAGAAAACTGACCACTTTTTGGACACAGCTTGATCTCTTTTCAATGAGATTATATAATGCACTCAAGTCCCATTTCTTCCTTTTAACAGGCAATGACCCAAGCAAATCCTTGCAGGCCATTGCTCCCATTCATCATCATCTGCATTCAGTCCGCAAACAGCTTCAATATTTCCTTACCTGAAGTGGAAATGTCTTTGAAATATTTGGTTACACTTAAAATGAACACCATTCTTAGTTCTGTTCCCTTTTTCACTATTTTTGTTCTCCTATGTTAAGTGGAAATGAAAATTCTACTTAATAGTCATAGTGAGATTTGCATTAAAAGCTCTGATTACAAGCCATTTGTAGTCTAGGAGGCCTCAAAAGATAGTGTCTATACATATCCAAGCCTTTGGAATCATTAAAAGTCATCATCAACATGAAGCCTGAAATTATTTAAACCACTGATCAGTTCAAAGTAGTTTCTGTAGAAGTACTGCTCTGTAGGGTAGAGTATACAAGGATGGACTGCATTCTGCTGGAGCAGAACACAGAATTTTTAAGATATTTTTGAGGAGTTGGTGGTTGCTGCCTTGCATAATTTTGAAAGACTTCTTGCATTTTCACTGCCATTTTTCCACCCTAAACAAGGGCTACTTCTGTCTGACTGAAGACTACGATGGAAAATTTTGTGACCTCATCTCAATAACTGAAGAGGAAATTGAAATGCAGCACCTAAGACAGATGTATTTTCCAAACGCTCACAATGAAGATTACAAGGTTCTGACAAGACTGACAAAAAGAATGTTAGAGAAATTATGTCTGCTTCCCATGCCACTTCAATGTAATTGGGATAAAGGGAAATACATTCTGGAAGAGAACAAATGAAAAAAAAAAAAGGGCATTCTTTGTCAACCTTTACTCCTCTCTCTTCCTTCCAGCTATTCCATAAAATCTGCAGTTTTTATTTTGACACTTTATCTTGTAACTTTATACTTGATTGTGTGTGATTTGAGGCGTGCTTCTTCAAAGACAGCTAATTTAAAAAAACTGGGTTTGTCATATGACTATCATAATAATAAAATCTGGAGAAGTATTTATCATGTATTTGTAGACCTAATTATAGGCCACACCTCAAGTTAGCAGTAGTTTTGCCTCATCCTCACTTATCTCTTTTATTAAAATTTGTAAACACGTAGCTGCAATTTGCTACACCTGGAAAAAAATCAAAGGCATACATAAATTCATAATTCTGCATCAAGATCAGTTTTGCCAAGATTCTACTGTACAAAGATTCAAAATTTAAAATTCAGGTTCAATACACTTACCTGTAAAAAGGAAGAAGATCAAAACCATAATCATGGTATAACCAAAATATAAAATGGTGCTAGCTGTTCCTGTGATTTGCAGTTTAGAAAAGAAATAATGTATTGCATATATTAGGAAATAAACTGCAGTGAAGCCACTAGTGAGAAATGAACGCCACTGCCAGTGATAGTCCTAGAAGGAGTGAGGAAAAAATACAAATGTGTGAGAAATATTGCATACACCTCTAGCCCACTGACCCTACTAGTGAATGCAGAGCTCCTTTCTCTATTATGACTTTATCCAAAAGTAGGTTTTTGTAGAGATTTTTTATCTAGAGAAAGAAGAACTATATATAAATAATACTGTTTTAATTACACCATTCAAAATTAGAGATAAATAACCTAAAGATCAATACCAAATACACAAAACACTAAAACCCCAAATAAGACAGGTGTATTTATTCCCAGCCATAGAGGTTTTTTCCCCCAAGGCTGGGCTTGTCCAAAATGCACTCTGACTGAACAAAATTAATGGATTAATTTAGCACCTTCAGAAAACAGGGAGTGAGAATCTAAAGATGTGATATCTTACTCAGCAATACCCAGCGCAGGGTTTTAATATTTCTTACAAGTTTTGGCAAAAGTAGCCTGCTTCACTTTTTAAAGATGGTTTAAGTACATCTCATCTAGCACTAGTGTTCACTTTGAATTCTGGGATACTTATTTTCAATTACAAAAGCATTAAAAATTTTTTAATCGTTCTTAGAACATTATCAGGTTTCAAAAGAGGAAATATTTCCTACCTCTGCACATAGATGGAAGTAGCAGAGCAATATTGTAGCCTCAGAACATGTAATAACCAAAATAATGAATACCAGAAACAGGAAGCCAAACATGTAATACATCTGGTGGGACCTATAAAAGGGAGTTAAAAAATTAAAATGGCTATTGTGCTATTATTGTTTCTTCATATGTAGTAACATCACCTTCACCTTAAGTATTTCCCCTTTCTATTGAAATACTGTCAATTGTCCAGCCATACAATGACTAATTTATTTTCTAACTAAAGAATAGGAACCTTGGCAGCTCAGTCTGAGAACACTGAGAAAGCAAGGCCAAAGCATGCCCCTGGTTGGGATTTTAGAGAAAGAAATGACTAAACATAATGGTGAAATCACAGTTCCAGTGAAGTCAGCATGACCTCTTCCACTGACTTCAGAAGAACCTGGATTTCACCTCATATTTCAATCAAAGGGGCAGAGCTCCAAAATAACAAGAAATGTCAAATGCTGTAGCTGTCTGTGTTGTGTAGAGGCACCTATTCAAGGTTCAGAAACAGTTTAACAAGATCCAATAACTAAATTGTGCCAGAAGGAAGACAAATTCCTCACAGTAGATTAGTTTGTCAGTGAGCTCACATCAAAATTCACTTATACTGGACTAGTCTATAGTGCTTTATTTTTAAAATAATTACTCTTTGTTTTTTAATAAAGATTTCCCAAGAATTTGTTCTTGGTTCTTTTTTTCCTCCCAAGAGTAGTAATACTTTTCTAGCATAATAACAACTACCAAAAAAACCTCAAGTTTATTTTAATAAGCTTTACTACTGTCAAGTTATATGCCATGTATCAGCTTCAGAGCCACTTCCACATGAAGTCAGAAGAGTAGCATGAGAAAACAACAAACTATCTGAAGGTAGGTCAGCTGTAAATTGCTAAGCATATCACAGCCACCTCTCTGTACACCCCAACAAGCACAACAGGCACTGAGTATCTTTGAAACAACAAAATATTAAAAAGATGTTAACATTTAAATTTCATTGAACCAGTATTATGGTAACCTTGCATCCTCAAAAAATCAGGCAAAGCATCTTGAAGAAAAACTTTCACAAAGAAATTAGCACTTTTTATGACAGAGAAAATTCAATTTATGGTGAACTTACCAAATACTATTGAGAATAAAGAACAACTGTATAAAGATACATCCAAAAGGAAGAATCCCTCCCATGATAATGCCAGGTAATGGCTTTGTATAGAATGATTGCTCAGGAATCTGACGCGGAATTTGATTTGTGCGAACAGGGTGTTCAATAGCCTTTAAATAAAAATAACAATCAGTTAAATAAATAGAATGTCAAACCCTTTTGCTTTCTTTTTGTAATGAGTGGTGGCAAAAAGTCTACTCTTTGGTTTGAGCATATGCATACCCAGCTACGCTACATTTGCTTTTGCTCCAGCTCAGTTACCAACACTTGCTTGGCAAATTTGCTAAAAGACAGCTCTTACTGAAAACATAGTGATAGATATTTTGGACTTCCCTTTTAGTGTTTGCCTATCTATCACTGTTACAGAGCCTCAGCTGAATTACCACATTTCAGCTGGGGTAATGGTGGTGCAGACTCCTGCTTTCACCTTCTAAAAATTCCTGCATGTTGTTTTTCAGGATTTACTTCAAGAATCCCACTAGGATAAACTTACTGAAAGGACTCAACCTGGCAATTTAATCCTAATTTGCGACACATGCATGGATCAGCATGGTGGGAGAAAACAACATAAGGCATTGTAAGATACATGCAGGCTTTGCATCTTTCCCCTTTCATAAAGATTACATCAAAAGCATCAATAGATACTTCCTTTCTGATTTGATTTTCAAGTTTTTGTGACACCTACCACATTGCCTTATTAGCTTATCAAATCTTCCTTCCTTAAAAGAAGATGTACACACCTACACAATGCAGGGAAACTTGATGGAATTTCCACATGGTTATCAGAAAAAACCCACTGAATTCTGATTAAGAAAAACACGATGACTACACAACAGACTTAAAAAGTGCCTACTAAAACAATATTCTCTGAAGGTATTACAGGAGATCTACAGAGAGATGGAACCCTGGCTTCCTAAGCAGGAGAAAACCCACAAATGTATCTGCACTTATAGAAATTTATTTGTGGGGGATAGTAAGCAGTTTTTTAAGAAAAAAAAAAAAAAGAACCAACCTCATTATTTAATTATTTGGTCACCAAATTACAAAATGTTTGGTCACAAAGAGCTCTCATAAAAATATGTAAAATAGATTGGTTTAGGAGTAAATCACAATTAATGTCTGCCAAGCAGAGATAAGCATTTACAGAACACTTATGCAAACAGATTTCACAGAACTCCAGCAATTTGATCAGGAAACGTCCTCAGTGTAGAGGGCAGACAGGAATAAGAAATACATGACGAAACCCAGAAATGCATAATTTGCTTTCCCTCATGCTTGTTGGGTCAAGTACTTGTTTTAGTATATGAAAAAGATGCTAATTAAAATAATAATAATGCTCAAATCACAGATTTATCTCTAGCAGTCACTCAATTAAATACAATAGCCCAAATCACTGCAGAGAAGAATCACTGCCACCAACCATGTGTCACACAGCCTTGGAATACCAAGACTGGTTATCTAATGCAGTTCTAAAGCAACTGAACTCATCTGGAGCCAAGTGCAACTAGCTTAGGTGCTACCTCAGTCATGGCCTATACAGAGAAAAATATTTGTGTGTGTTTATGTATGTATACACTTAGAAAAACAACTTCTCAGAAACACTTACATTTTTCTTAAACCCAAAATAGGCCCCAATAAACGTCAGTGGTACAGATATGCAAAACCAGAGTGCCAAAATAGCAACCAAGGTACCGAATGGAATAGCTGCTGAAGAGCCTTCTCCCCAGAGAATGAGGTTCATGATAAAAAAATCCGCAAATACAATTCTGAAAAACACACAGCACACTTAGAGCACAGAAATACTTCTTAACATTTAGTAACGTTGACAAAGCAATGGCACTGTTTCAAGATTTTAGCACAAATCTCTGCTAAAACCAAATGACACACGCAAGATATGAAAACAAAGAGATCAGACAAGCAATTCTTTGTTAATCCAGTGGGACTGAACTCCAGCAGGCACTGACGTTCCAACTAAGCTATTTCAAAGATATGCTTGTCTTAACTACACTTGGGGGTAAGACTGCTTGCTGTGATTAAGTGGAAAAAATTATCAGAGTGGTTATACATTGTAAGACACTATATAAGGCTGACTACAGTGCAGTCAGAGAAACAGTCCAGAGAATAAAAGAAAACAATGAAAAAATGGGCCTAAAACTGTCATAATGCTTTTTCCTAATCAACCTTTTCATGTGGTGAGAGTAAACAAATGCTTACAAAAAAAAAAAAATCTAAGGATGATATGCCACTAACATACTCATCTTGCTCAAAAGCACCATGATACTCTTGTAGCTTCCAGAATAAAGGGACAATGTAAGATTTACTTGTATAGATGAAACTTAAAAAATTAGCTATGCACATCAGAGAAGCAATTTAATTCTCTTAATTGTAGCAATATTCTCAACTTACCCAGGACAAAGGAATGATGTCAGCAGGACATTTGTTTTCCATTTCTCACCTCCAAAGGCTGTATATTAAAACATTTGACAGACATTAAAACATGCATTAAGCTCAACTATTAATTTTCCAGTCCATTTACCTGTTATACTTAGCTTGCAAATACTCAAATAATGTGCTATCATGCCCAAAACCAGTAAACTAAATATTCAGTAATAAAATTAGATTTCCTTATCCTATTGCTTAACCACAGAACTTCAAAGCAAAGCGTCTCAGACCAAGGTCAGGAAAGGTATCCAACTAAAACTCTGCTTCTGATGACTTTATCTGCTAAAAGGAGGGAGCAGATTTGTAGTATTTCTAAGCCTTTAAAAAATGTTTTAAACCTGGAGTGATTAAAAAATTTAAGCTTTCTAGCATTTGACTGCAGGTTTCAGTAGGTAAAGATACATAAATATGTGAAAACCAAGCTTAACAGTTTTCTTGAAATAATTCTTGCCTATGAATCTTACAGGAGAGTCAGAACTAACACGCTTACAGAAGTAGTGATGTTTTCTTGAGACTTAACAGCATTAAGCAGTGGTGATACCAAAAGACCAAAGATAGCTTTTTTAAGAAAATCTTTATGAATTTGCACTATGCTGATAAAAATTCTAGTCAATATACTTTCAAATGAAAATATCCTGCTGGAGTGCAGTGAAGCTGATAATTTCATCTGAGCACGCCATAATGACATGCTTCTTTATTTCAAGAGTCAGAAGTGATTATGGTTAGAGTGATTTTAATTAAGTTTCTATTTCTTCATAAAAACTTGGTAGAACGTGACAGCGGTTATTATGATTAACCATTTAATTTCAACTCAGGTTTCACTTTTTAAATACAATTTTGAAAAAAAACCCCAACTTTTAAAATTTGATATCCATTTCAGTTGCATTTTGTTTTATGTCTCACATTACTTTATTTGTATACTATAAAAAAACCCATTCGTGTTTACATGCTCTATACAGGGTATAAACCACTTCCTGTTATAGCAAAAGTATCTCTGGATCAGTCATTCACTGTCTTAGTAGTTAAACACAACATTCAAGTATCAACTAAGTGGTTCCCAATAAGTAAAATATGAAATTTTATCCTTAATAACTACATCTTCACCAAAGACACAGGATTCAATTTACCATCAATACACTTCAAAATATCCTTCAAAACACACAGTATACACCACAGTATAAAGAATAATTCTACCCTCAGTTATGCTCTTAGTACTAAAATTTCCTTCCATTTAAGACTAACTAGCTTGGATGTTAGGAATACTTCACTATCACGTCACCAATACTGTGTAAAAAAATCCCCTACAAGATACAAACTCACTTTTCCCACTGGTTTTCCTCACATGAAAATTACAAAATGGTTAGAAGAAAGAACTCCAATATCTACTGCTAGGCTGAAGTTCTGAAATAAACTTCTCCTCTAGCCCTGTATAATCACAACTAAAGTAGTCCAAAAGATCCATCTCTCTCAGTCAAAAAACCTTTTGCCTTGAGTAAGGTAATTAAAACAAGCTGTATGTGGAATGCCATGCTTCACCTTAAAATAAATCAGAGGATACAGGGGTAAACTGTCTGAGGCTGGTAGACAGACAGGTCTTGAAACAATAGCTGGGATCAGTGATGGAAAGCAGTATCACCTAACTCCTGTCAGGGGCCCAAACACCACAGGGTTGATTTCTACAACTACAGAACACCTAACAATCCTTCTCCCCGTGCTCCAGCCGCAGTTTGATAAGCATTATTCTCCACAATACCTGGGAGCAAGTTAAAAAGAGGTCACAGATCTCAGGCATGCAAAGACTGAGGTTCCCGATCTGGGGGTGCAGGTGTGTGTTACCAAGCAACATCCATGGCTAAAACTAAATGCAGGTTTACACAGTCCCCACACAGTGATAGGAAACAGATGCAGAAAATGGTCTGATGTGAAGATGTAATGACCTTAGTACTAATACTATTTAATTTCACAAACACACAGCAGCAAGAGCAATTCAGGGTCTTTAGGCATGATTACATCAAAACCAGTGTAACTATGTTAAGTGTTATATATACATTTGCTGTTGTTAAGGTAAGTACATTTCTACAAGTTGCCCTGAGGGAAGCTACAAACAGTGCAACAAAATAGAAATCAATTCTGTAATGATAATTTACATTAATGAACTTAAGCCCTGTCATTTTCAGTAACTATTACTCACATTTGTAGAATCTGGCAGCAACATAACCAGCTGGAGTTCCAAGCAGTACCCACAAAACTACAGCACAGGTCATTAGAGCTCCCCTGTTAGCAGGTGACAAAAATCCCAGGCAAGCAAAAACTGTGAAGCAGAGGTACACAATTTTAGAAACTATGTTAGAAACCTTAGACTATATGTTTGACTTAAAGCCAGTACACCAGTTATCTTAAAATCTGTGCACACTAAGTTGCATGTCTACTACATCAGCTCAGCTGTTTCTAATGGCTTTTATGATATTTCTAGAAAAAATGATACTGCTATTTTTACTAGCACCATGCACTTAGCAGTGAAAAATCACATACAATCAACTAAATCCTCCCCACTTTACTTACACAGGGTAACAAAAGTCATTATTAAGATTTGTGTGCCAGAGCCTAGAAAAACTGACAACAGCATTCCTTTTCTTGGGGGCCTGAAAATATCACCATGAACCAATTTCCAGCCAAATTCTTCTTGAGCATCCTCCTGTAAAAAAAATACACCTATTTTAATACAGTAGATTGCAACTTCAATAGCCTGTTACAGCTACACATTTAACTGCAAAAAATTACATTCCAAATAAATTTTAGGAGCTACATTTTAGACTTACAGTGGAATCCATTTGATTGTATCTTGCAATATCTTTATGGAGGGTCCTCAACATAATCATAGCTACCATTCCAGACAGAAAGAGGACAATCACCAGGGAATTCATAATACTGAAAAGAAAAAAAAAAAGAAAAGTAATGAAAATTATCATTCAAACTGCAATGTAAACTTCAGTAACTTCAGTACAATAAACTTCCTCCTTACCTGAACCACTGGATGTGAGTGTGAGGCATGGATTCCAAAATATAATCCCATCTTGATGCCCACCTGATACTTTTTTCTTCCTGAAAGTGTAAACACATGAACATCAGATACAGTCAGTATCCAACTCATACATTTAAATGCTGATGTTTGTGCAAAGCAGTCTTAAATCTTGTGACTAATTGAAATTTCAAGTTCCATGCCTTACAGGGAATTGTTTAATAACAGCTACCTAGAGCAAACCTAAGGTTTGACCATAGAATCTAAACTAAAATATTTTCTGAATTTGAGCACCTGTGTCTTCTTAAGACATTACGGCTTACCAAATTAATTTCATTGCACCCTCCCTTCAAGAACTGTATTGGTTCATCTGGAATGGACTAGCAGAATTATGACAGAACGTACATTTTTTAGCACACGTAAGTCCATATATTGAGAAACTAAGCTATGCTATACAGTCTCCAGCATGATACTTCACTCTCTAGATCATGCTCTGTCCAAATTATCCTTTGCTTTCATACAACCTCATTTCAGTACCAACTACCAATCCCATTACAAACAGCTTTTACTGCAGGACAGGTGAGAAGACAATACTACAGAACTTACACTGTTAGTACAGGGAAGCAAATTATTCCTCCAGGCATTTCAACAGATTAAACTTTTTCAAAATGAACATTCATTGATCAAAAGCACTTCAAAAAGAGCATTTCATTGTTTTATTTTGCAGAGTAAACAGGAAAAAAGGAATAGACAGTGCTAATCAAGATAAAGATGGCTATTAAACAAATCAATTAACAAAACTGGCTAGGTGTCTGACAGGCTGTTATTTCAGTAATTTATAACATATAAGAGCAAGAGCACTTTCCAGTAAAGTCAGATTTAGAAAAAAATCCAGTGGTTAAAAAATTTAGTCAAGATCATACATCTAGTTCACTGAGATAATAAAACCATGTCTCAAAGGAAGCAACGAATTTCTAAACCACTATCAATGACTGTAGGACAGAACTGCATTTTTCCTCGTACCTAAATTACCTTTCTTTTGTCTTCCTGAGATGACCTGGTCTGCCAACTCAATGGAAATTCAGAAGATTATCTCAACTGATGTAACATTGTGCACAAGACAGTTGCACACACAGCTGAGCATGTCATTTTTAAGGACAAATAATAAAATAATATGAAGCTGAGGTCACTCTTAATTACTAACTTCTCACAGGTTTCCAGAAATACTTGCTTTTCGGTATACAAATTCATTTCAGCACCATAACTGGTATAATTTCTCAAAATATAATTATATAATATATACATAATATAATCCCTCCTGAGTATATTTCTTATACTATTTATTGTATTTTGAACTCAGAGTAACATGGAAACAGTCTGAGAAGGAGTAGGAAACTTTGATAAACAGTTTGTCCAGCAAACTCCATTTACAGAAGAACAAAATCAAAACAAAATCTCATCCCTCAGCAAAATGAGAAATATTCAGCTACCACTACTGCCTGCAGTTGCCTGATACACTGCTCCTCTGCTTTTAAATAGAGAGCAGTAGAACAAAGACTACCAGCTTCCTACTCTTTTGCAGTTTTCCATGGGAGGAAGACCTTGGAGAGAAGGCAGATTTTGCAGCAGCAGTGCAGAAAATTATCAGCTTCAGCCTACCTACAACAGTAATTTGCTGAAACAAACAATTCCTCAGACTTAAGAATGTGGATTGAAAAATAATCTACCAGACAACCTAGGCAGATGTGGAAAGTGTGACTCTTTTAAAAACCACATACGTGTTTCACATCCACTCTGTGTGTGTTGGTTTGCAAAGCTGTAATGTATGTGGTTAAATCCCAAGCCACCTCTGACATCCCAGTTCAAAGAAAGTTTTAAAACCACAAATTTACTATTCTGCACTAATTTTAATTGTCCATCTTTATAATTCAGAGTATTAATGCATGATTTTAAGAGGTAACTACCACAGAAATCTTCGTACTCACATGAAAAGTAACTGAGTATGTGTATGCAATTTTGACTGCTCCACTAGCCTTGTTACTTATATCCATAGGTACTCCTGAGCAATCGGGGTTGTCTGGATGAGTATGCTTGTAACTGCAAGAAGAAAAGACACAGAATGAAAGCCACTTCACTGACAACATTCTCAAGAAAGAATTTATTCATCTTAGAAAAGCATACCAAGTATTCTTCCCTTAAATAGAAGAATTATACTTAATGTCTCATAAATTTCAGAATTCATAAGGAACACATCCAAAGCTCAGGAATTTTTGAAACTTGAACTTCTTGAACAAGATTTGTCTCTTCTAGAAAGAGCACAGTCTCTAAAGCAGAGTACCAAAAATGAAAGAAGCCTTAGTATTGCTGTGAACCTCCAAAACATTTAAAATGTTACACCTCCAGAATTACTAACTTTTGTCAGAAAAAAAATACTTTAAACTGAACCAACAATGCAACAAGCTCGGTTATACCGTGAAAGACAAGATGCTAAGAAGTAATACAACAGACACCAGTTGTGCAAAAGCCACATGGATACTAGAACAATTGATGAGTGTATCAGTGAAATCTTTCTATTCAAATCCCAACTGTTGAAGACATCAAATCTTGCACTCCAGTCAAGCCTGCAGCAGGCACTGGTGGCCTATTCTGATACAAGACAGAATATTCCCTGGTAGGGAAATTAGGGTTCTACATACATGCACACACACACTCATCACACCCCACAAACACTTAGAGGTTTTATCTTTTCTTGGTCCTAGCAGGAAAAAGTGGACCAAGGTCCACCAAATTCAGAAGAGAATGACATTAGACTGTCCTACTATACTACATCAATCAACAGGAGAGGTAATCTACAGGTCACATATCTGAAAGCATTTCTGACTAGCAACAGGTTTCCAGATCAAACCAAGTGTCTTGGGATGGATCACTATTTGATGACAAGTTACTTTCAACTACTAACCTTTTTGGTTCAAGTTTAGCAGCAACTAGTCTTGCTCCCAGAGCTTCATTTTCCACAACATGGTAATATATTTTTATGTCAACATGGTTGAAAATATAAAAGGTATCTTTTTCATGAAATTCTGACTGCAATGACAAAAGGTTATATTAAACAATCAAAAAATATAGACATCTCAAAGCCTTAGACAGAAGCCTGCATAACAGAATTTTAGACTGTATACAGTTTTTCTGTCAAGAAGTTCTAAAATATGAATGTGAGATACTGGGAATTATAAAGACAGCAAGTGCCTTCTTGCATTAAAAACATAAATTAGAAACATTAATGCTAAGAACAAGTCTAGTACAATTGAAAAGCAGAAAAATTAATTTAAAATATTTAATATATATATTTATTAATAAATTTCTCTAACTGAAGATGTCCTAGTTTATTCAAGTAGCAAACTGAATAGATAACTATGTGACAACTTTTGTTATCAGAAGCATTTCATAAACATCAGCTATTTTAAAACAATGAGTATATTTTTCAGAAATTAAACAGAACCTCCCAAGACAAACAATGCAAATAAATGCTCTCTGTGGCAGAACCACCCTCAAAACCAAAGATGCAAAGGGATGAACAGCAAGTAGCAGCCAAGAATGCTGAATGCAAAACTTATGTGAAAGTTGGAATTTAGTCAATTAAAGAGGTTGTTAAACTCACAAGTAATTTAACTGCTATGTCTATTGAAGTTCAGTTAGTACCTCTTAAGGGTTCTATCCCCACACTTTCTGTAGAGCGCCCCCAATTATAAGAATAGTTACATAAATTAAATATTCTAAGAATAGTCACATAAATGAAATGTTCTTCTACAGTACAGCAGTTACTCTTTCAAAAGTTATTTTCCTTTTATTAAAAGCAAGTATTAAAGTAAGATTAAAATGATATTGCCAGATTATGTATTTGATCATAAATGCATCCATTCATATGGAGTTCCTGAAACTGACTCATTATGGAGGCAATTAAACAAAATTGGCAACCACAGTTACCTGTGGTAAGATTTATTAAGTAAAACGAACCATTTTGAAAAAACCCAAAAACCTATTCCAAGTTCTCAGTGACGTTGCCATGGAAGAGGTCTGTGGTAGTCTAAAGACTTCCTGGACTTTGTTGTATTCTTATCTCCATAATGCTTTCAGTGCACTTATCTGGACCTCCACCACTCTATCATCTATCACGAGAGAATGTTTGCTCATGCAGAATTCTTACATCTTTTTCCATCAGCTCCCAGTTTTAGGGAAAACAAACCTTTGAAAAGTACGCAGAGGTACAAACACATCTATGCAAATCTTCTTCCATGACAACACTTCTATCCCACAAAAATGTCAAGTCCAAGCCTTCAAACATTTCAATTTCTCAGGCAATGAAGGACGACATGCTTTCCTTCACCTTTACCCTCCAGATGTACTAAATGCTATGCATGTTCACCCCTTGATCTTTTAGAGCCCTTCTGTTACTATGCAGCATAAGAGACAAGGTTCTTAGGCTTAGACCAGGCTTTCAAACTGAGGTACTTGCAGAGACCAAAACACTTGCCTATTTATAGGCAACATGGGTTCTTAAAATAGCAAGGACTCACCATATAAACATGAAACAGGAGAAATGTTAGTCTCTAAATTAGTAAAAAGGGGATATTAAAACATATATAATTGCATAAACATACATTAATAACACAGGCATCTTTTGGACGGCCATCTTCTGTAATATAACAGCCAATAGGAAAACCAGGATTGCAGAACCTCTGGCCATCTTCCACATCGTAACACCATGTCACAGGCATGTTGTCCACAATCCTGTAAACGACATAGTGACACTTCAGTTTTTCAAAATACACAGTGTAAGGGAAACAAAACCAGATTAACATTAATCTAACTTTGCTGCACTCATTAGTGGAATATTAACTACAAGAATACTACTACCCGTGGAATTGCACCGATTGCCAATCCAAGTTCCAAACAAGTTACAAGCACGTAGCTCTTCAAGTGAAACCACTCTATTCACTGCACTGTTCCATGAAGTCCCCTTACAAAAACAGCCCAAAGTCGAAAACTCGCCCAGTCCAAAGTCATAACAATTTAACTTATTATTTTGTCTTTAAAAAAATGGCCAAAATCATCACATTTGCATCAATCAGCTAAAATTTCAAGTTTAAGACAAAACACCAAGTTAAAAAAGAAGCCTACATCACATATTATTAATTCTCCAGCTTCCTCATTGCTCTTCCATTGCAAAATACATTTTTCATGGCACTCTTAAAACTTTTTTGCTATTTAATGAATTCCTAATCATTAACCTCATTTATAGCTACTGAAGAGTATGCAACATTTTAATTTGATGATTTGCATTACCAAAAATTGTAAGCCATCAAACCACTGGTGAAATAATAACTTTCAAACCTGCTGCTTTTATTTTATTGCCTCACAAGATTTATACTCATATTACCTAAAACCAGGAGATTTATACATCAGTTTCAATGAAAAATTTGTGGAAGTACACACTCCCATGATGAGCTGCAGAAAGTTATAAGACAGTAAGATACAAACTGTATCTAACATGCAACTAACAGTACAAATATCAAAACCAAAAACATACTTTTAAACATAGAGAAAGGATCCTGTCCCTTCATAAAAGGAACTACTAGAAGACCCTAAACCAAGTTATGTTTTATTAAGTGTTTTAACTAGCTAAAAAATAAATCCCCAAAATATGTCCTGTAAAGAAGACTTAAAATTCAGTATCTGCCAGCACTAATTGCCCAAGGTATATTTTCAAAGGTATATTAATAAACTTCATATATGAAGACATTAGACTACTGCCACATTCTGTGCATCACTAAACCAGAAAAAGGACACCCCACTGAAAGTTAACACAATTTTGTGCAATTTACCAAGCTCCTGAATGTCTTTACAATTAAGTGTCTTAAAGACACTTTTAAATACTGAATTAAACACAGGAATATTATGACTTCAGGTAACAAAAAACAAAGCACTATTTAATCTGCTACATATTGGAACAGCCTTTAAATTAGCACTACTTTTTGAAGCACATCAGCAGACAGGGGAGAAAAGAATGGTATGTGCTGCCTTTATCCACGCAACATGGAGAGAGCTGCATAATGCCTACCAGTAGCTACCCAGCAGAAATAAACTGCAGTATTCTTGCTTTATATTGACACAACAGAAAAGGTGAAGACAGGCCCTACAAAAACAAGAGTTGCTAGGTTTTCAGGAGATTCCAAAGACTATCACAGTTGCAACAGCACCAACCAATTCCTACTCACTTCACCATGCCACTACAGGGTACAATGAAGGTGCAAATTAGAAGCTATTCCAGATTTACATTCATTACATTTTGACCATATTGTATGAGGCCAATGGCATGAGGTACAACAAGGCCAGGTGCTGTGTCCTGCACGTGGGTCACAACTGCCCCATGTAGCACTACAGGCTCGGGCAAGAGCGGCTGAAAAACTGCCCAGAAGAAAAGGACATGGGGTGCTGGTCCAGAGGCATTGAAGATGAGCCAGCAGTGAGCCCAGGTGGCCAAGAAGGTCAGTGTCATCCTGGCCTGCATCACCAATAGTGTGGCCAGCAGGACCAGGGCAGTGATTGAGTACAGTCCCCCTGTACTCAGCAGTGGGGAGGCTGCACCTCAAATCCAGATCTGGGCCACTCACAACTAGAAAGACACTGAGGTGCTAGAACATTTCCAGAGGAAGGCAACAGAACTGGGGAGGGGCCTTATGATGAGTGGCTGAGGGAGCTGGGGTTGTTTAGTCTGGAGAAACGGAGGCTCAAGAGAGACATTACAGCTATCTTCAAATGCATGACAGATGTTCAAGGTGGAGGTCAGCCACTTTTCCCAGGCAACTAGTGATTGGAAGAGAGGAAATGGCCCCAAGTTGTGCCAGGGCAGATTCACGTTGGATGCTAGAAAAAATTTCTTCACAGAAAGAGTGGTCAGGCATTGGAACAGGCTGTCCAGGGAAGTGATAGTGTCACCAACCTCAAAAGATTTAGAAGAAAAGATATGGCACTTAGGGACATGGTTTAGTGGTGGAATTGGCAGTGTTAGTTTGTATTTGGTTTGTGTGGCAAGGTTTTGGTTGGCAGGAGGGTATAGAAGTTTTTGTAAGAACTGCCAGAGGTTTTTGTAATAACTCCCATGTCTGAGAGAGCCAGTGCCAGCTGGCTCCAACACAGACTCCTGCAGGCCAAGGCCAAGCCCATAAGTGATCAGAGGCAGCACCTCTGGGAAACAGATTTAGGAAAGGGAGAAAAACCCTTTCACAACAGCATCTGCAGCTGGAGAGAGGAGTGGGAATATGTACAACTCTGCAGAAACCACGGTCAGTGGAGAAGGAGGGGGAAGAAATGGTCCAGGCACAGGAGCAGAGATTACCCAGCAGCCCGTGGTGCAGCCCACAGTGAGTCAGGCTGTCCCCTTGCAGCTCACAGAGGACCACAGGGCAGCAGGTATCTACTTGCAGCCCGTGGAGGACCCCACATCAGAGCAGGTAGATGTGCTCTGAAGGAGGCTGTGATCCCATGGGAAACCCACAATGGAGCAGGCTCCTGGCAGGACCTGTGGCCCCATGGAAAGATGAGCCCACGCTGCAGGAGGTTTGCCAGGACTCGTGAACCCATGGAGACCCACGCTGGAGCAGCCTCTTCTTGAAGGACTGCACCCCATGGAAGGGACCCACCCTGGAGCAGTCTCTGAAGAGCTGCAGCCCATGGAAAGCACTTGCATTGGGGAAAAGTGCATCAAAAACTCTTCCATGGGAGCAACCCCACACTGAAGCAAGGGCAGAGTGTGGAGAGTCCTGACCCTGAGGAGGAAGGAGTGGCAGAGACAATGTGTGATGAACTGACCACAACCCCCATTCCCTGTGCCACTGGGGGGTGGAGATGGTGAAAACTGGAAGTGAAGTTGATTCTGGGAAGAAGGGAGTGGTGGGGAGAAGGAATTTTAAGATTTGGATTTATTTCCCATTACCCTTCTCTGATTTGACTAGTACTAAATTAAACTAAATTCCCCAGTTTGAGTTCTGTTTTGCCCATGACAGTAGTTGATGAGTGATCTCTCCCTACCCTTATCTTGACCCTTTAGCTACGTTTTCCTTCCCTTGTCTGCTTGAGGGGGGGAGTGACAAAGCAGCTTCGGTCGATACCTGGTGTCCAGCCAGGGTCACCCCACCACATGGCTGGACTCAATGATCTTAGGGGTCTTTTCCAATGCAAACAACTCTGTGCTTGTATATTTGAAATTTTATCTCCATAACATATGCTAGAGAGATTGCTTTTGTTAGCGTTTTCATCTCCTAATCAAAACAAGGCAGCATTAACATATTGCAAGTAAGTTTGGTTTGGATAAAGGCTTTCCTTTGCATCTATGCAGCAAAGACATACTGAGCTGCCTTCAAGCAGCAATGCTGGAACAAATTGATAGTTTAAGTAGCAAATCATTTTTCACAGCTAATCTTCAAATTTAAAATGACTCAAAGAGATTAGACATGGGGAGCAAATATACTATTCAACAGTGTTCTTATACGTCTCTCAAGAACATCTGGTGATGAACACTGTCAGCCAAGATATCAGTATAGCTGTTGAGTCCAATTCAGTATGTCAATTCCTAATCTTATTAAGTGGCTTTTGAAACCTTAAAAGTACTTTGCACCATCTGTGTTCCCCAGGAATTTCATGATAAATTGAAGCTGGATAATAACCCTCTACTGAATCCTCACTTATGCTACCTTGTTGATCCCTGTACAACATACCTCTGTACCATACTCCTGGAGCATGTACCATAAATCACAAAATCCAGCACTGCTGCTTTGTGAACCTGTGGCTAAGGAAGACTAACAGACATCACTAGGGATTTTTCACTGGTTCTAAAGTTTTAGGGCAGTGGGCAGAGCAAAAAAAAAAAAATAGTAAAACCACCATTAAAAGAACTAAGAAGTAACCTAAATTTCAAGGGAAGTTTTCACACTGAAAAACAGAATTATATCTTACCTAAACCTCAACAGTCCTATCAAGTTAGCTACATTGGTTAAAAGAAAAGTATACTTGAATACGCTAAGTGTATTTTTTAAACATTTTAATCTACGGGGAAAAAACCCAAACCAGTCTGAAGTACTTTTTTGTGTGATTAGTTTTTCACAGTTCTGTTTCATCTTCTATCAGCTTAAGTTATGGGCTTTCCTAAAAAAATTAATTTCTTTCAAGCCTCATAGCCTTGGGAAGTTATTTTTAAGTTACACACCAAATCATACACAACCTTTTATAGCTGAGTCATTTATGCCAGACTCACATGCATTACTGAAATTCAAAATGGTACAAATATTAAAAACATATGCAGTATTTAAGAGGAATATAATCAAATCCAGCATGTTTGAAGCTCCACTTATTTTAGCATTAGGCGTATACACTTTAAATCCCTGCAAAAGTAGCTGTACATTTCAGAGTTTCTTTATGGCTTCCTTGTTCACCTACCTGAACATATGACTATTGCCTGTGAACCCTTCTGACATAACCTATCAGATGCCTACTACACTCATTTTCAAGAGGTTCCCAGAAATATTTACGTCAGTGAACCACAGTTTATCCCCACAAAGGGATATCCCATATCAGTCCTTGAGAGCAGTAGAAAATGCACTTGTTGCCTTTCCAGCTGTTTCAAAATTGAAGGAATGGAATGTGACAGAAAAACAGTTAATGACAGTGGCAACATTCAACCTGCATTTTTACTAAAATACCCAAAAAGTTTAAATCCAGTTAGATGAAAACCAACACATTTGTTCCCATAAAGCAGGAGGCCCATATTTGGAATTAGGGCATACCCATGAGGGACATCAGTTAATGATGCTCATGCATTCCTTGCAAAGACATGCCTCAGGAACTCATGCCCAAGTTGTTCCTTCTATTCTTGCACCTGAAAGCTGCTGGTGGCAGAGCACGCCAACATGTCAAGCAATACACGGACACTGATAACGTGGCTGGGTATTTCCAGTGTCAAGACTGAGCCTGCTGATAAACATTTCACAGCCCTTGGATGTGGGTGCAGTGTTGGGAAGCTGACTATCTCCCTGAGATGCAGCACACACACTCAGCCTCGCCCCACCCTTAATGCCCATGGGACAAGGGATTCAATGTCTGAGCTGAAACAGAGCCTCAGCATGCTCCAAGGTCAACCAGATGGCTACAGAGAGGCCCAGAGAACAGAAAGGACCAAGCCTTTACACATTCCCCAAAATTATTTCATTAATTAGTTTTCATTGGCCACCTTTCCCTTCCACATCCATACAAGAGAAACAAACATTGCATAAAAGCTTTTCAGAACTGTTGATCCTGTCTCCTGGACACAGCATTTGAAGGTGAGTGCAAGGGCTCTCGAGAAAAACAAAGACAACATAGCAACAGAATGTTGCTCAAGCAACACAGTCCTGCCTCAAGCTAAGGCAGGACTAACTTCTACATTTACACGTGCAAAAAAGCAGCAGTATTTTACAGTAAGCACAAAGCTTTGGGTTTAGAAACAGATTCATTTCCATTGTTCCTAGTGCTTATTCTTCAAGTGAAGGAATTTTTTTATGAAGACAACAAACAATATAACATTTTATGCAAAAACAGAAGGGGAAGAAATTAAATGCACATATCTAGTGTTCCATCTATATTACCTTGCAAATACAAAAGTATAAACTAAATTATCACCAACATACTACACTGACCAATCTATGAATTTTGATACCAACTTACCAGTGATGTTGATAATTCAGTAGCATACTTTTTTTCAAAAAGTCTAATTTCTGTTTATCTTCTGGCTTTGTAGTATCATATGTTTTTGTACAAACAGATTTACATGTCTCCTTCTTGTTGAATGTGAACTAAGAAAAATGAAAGACTCATGAGCAAAAAGGTTATAACAAACCGCCTTATTTCAGTATATAACAATTTATCCTATACATTTCATTGCCTATGCTATTATAATGAAAACACCTAACAAACTACTGAGACTAGGTACATTAACCCTCCAGAGGAGGTTTTTATATTGGTGTGTGCTGTAAACCCCTCCTGTGTGCACTGTAGGAGCCCTGCAGCGAGAGCTCCTTGTTACTGACTAAAACGCATTTTCTGCCATGATTTACCAGATAAGCCATTTGACCTCAGAGCAGCCATGCTGTCACAGGCAGCTTCAATTGATAACTTTCTCTCCTATTACCTCTGTAGAAGAGAATGTGAGAGCTTCAGTCACCAGGAAACACCAGCAAGCTAACATCATTTATAATTCTTCTGTTTTATGGCTGCAATATTTTCAGATATGGTTCTAAGAAAAAAGAGTGCTGAGCAGCAATAATCAGGTTTTGTTAGATCCCAAAGAGAAGATAATCTGCACAGCATTTCAGGCTACAGCTCCACAATCAAAGCACACAGTTACAATTAGGTTAAACTGACAGATTTCTATCATGTGGAATTTCAGATGCTGAAGCTTTCTCAGATGAAGCCCTTGTGAAAATCATCTTCAAGATTCTGATCTCCTTTGGTTCCATTTGAATGCACACATTACCAAACACCCCCTGTAAGAGAACCAACCCTGTAAGGAGACGGTTCTATCCTCTCTCCAAACAAGACTTGGCCAAGGTTTTCAGATGGACGCTTCTTTCCTTCTGCTTGACAAAAATCAAACCTGAATTAGAGAAAAGATACAAAACTGAATAAAATATTCTCAGCTGCAAATAATGTTCCCTAATCAACATGTTCATCACAAGTAAAGGAACTATACAGCTTTCCCTGTAGACAACAGTTTCTTCATTTAACTTGTGAAGTGTGAAAATCACTATCCTGGTTTGAAAATAAACCAGACAAAACATTCAAATCAACCATCAAACCAACATTCAAATATCTTCATCAACTACTTCAGAACATCGTAGACTAAGTTTCTTTGAGTAATTAGAAATTTCCTATTTGAACAGGGATTTTAGACAAGAATTAAATCTTCATCTAGAGTTTAATAACGACTCTGAGAAAAAAAAGCATGCAGGCCAGATTCTGGAATTTGAGGGGAAAAAAATAAAAATAACACAGACAGAGACAGCTCCCTTACAACAAACATTATTAAACAAGTTATTACACTTTTATTCACCAACACATTTAATAGCACATCCTCCACGTTTTTCCAGTCTATTTTTAAATATATCATATCTGTGTTCTTTAAAGTGTAGACATAACTGGTGCTTAAGCTCTTCAATATTAACAGTCAACATATTCTTTATAGCAAAAACTTTACATAGTTGTACCAGGCACTGATATATTTTGTGCACTCCTATGGTGTGTACAAAGAAAACATTTAACACCTCATTAAGGTAATTGATGGGATGTTCGCACCTCATTACCACTTTAACTCATCTGGCATCGGCTACTAAAGACAGAGGTAATACTTTGATCTACAGTGACAACTGATGCAGTCAAGTATCATATATTTATACACACGTATTTTAACCTTAAGTTACACTACAACAGTGATTCAACCTGCATGAGGGCCTATAAATCCATGCACTGAAGTATGAGCAAAGACAACTGAGACAAAGGAAGCAATGTAGGCATCCATCTGCTCATTGAAAATTCTGTATTTGTAAACTTATGTTAGCAAAATAAATAGCCACGCCTCAGTGGCACTGCTATAACAAGATGTAGACAATACTCATAGGTAAATTAAATCCATCTTTTTGGAAAAACTGATAATTAAAATGGCACAAACGGTATAATATACTTACGCAGTGTATTCATAGGGGAGGACAGATTCTACTGAGTCAAGCCTGTTCACAAACAGCTCGATTCCAGACTGAAAGAGCAGAGATAATCAGCAGTTATATTAAAGCACTCCTTCAATTCCCATGGATATATAAAAATAGATTTGTTTGAATAAGGTTAAGGAAAGCTGAAAATGTAAGATTTGTGTAATTGTACATCTTGATGTGTAATGAACTACATCCGCTGGGAGCATAAGTAAAGCACTATTTAACCATCACAAAAGCAGTGACCAGATGAAAAAAACACTTAAAGGCTAGCGTAACCATTCCAACTACAAGCAGGAAATCATGCACAAAAATAATATCCTTAGCACAGTTGCCAGTGTTTGAGTTTAATGTACCAAGTTAGAGTCACATTAGTCATCACCACAACTTCTGCGTAATGAAAGTCTTAAAAGAACATGAAGAAAAGTGCAGATGAGACCAATACTTCTCCCTGTAATTAAGGATGCTCCACAATTTTACCTGTGTAGTAACTAAAACCTGAACTATGAGAATTTCAATAATGTATTCAGACTGATACAACATTTAAAGTTTGAACAGAATCTCTTTTCGAAGAGAAGGCAAGGATACCCACATTTACCTTCCTAGAAAAGTTTTTCAGTAACTCTATCAGCTCTTGATTAAGAACCTGAAATTCAGTCTACTGTGGTTTCAGAGTAGTTTGATCTATATACATTAATTACAGATGGACTAGCCTACTTCTATGGAAAGGGAGAGGTCTCACACTCCTCCCTCTTAGTCTCAATATCCCTTCCCTTATTTTAGTCTTGCAGTTCTAATAAATTTCAAGTGTTTGCCTTACACTCCTTTTGGCAGATATCTGCTTGCACAGTAAACCAGTCCAATGGGCTTAAACAGCAAGAAACTTATCCAAAAAAAATGCTGAAGAGCAGTATCACAGCAGGCTGTCCTCACTTCGGCTGGGATAGAATTTTCTTCTTAGCAGCTGGTACAGTGCTGTTTTGTATTCAATGATAACACACTAAAGCTTTAAGTTGCGGCTAAGTAGCACTTACCCTGCGTCAAGGACTTCCCAGTTTCCCATGCCCTGCCAGCACGGAGGTGCACAAGAAGCTGGGAGGGAGCATGACCAGGAGAAGCTGACCTGAACTGACCAAAGGGCCACTCCATACCATGGAATGTCACACTCAGTATATGAACTGGGAGAGTTGGCTGGAAGGGGACGATCACTATTCTGAGATGGGCTGGCCATCCATCAGTGGGTGGTGACCATTGTATTGTGCAACTTGTTTTGCTGGGTTTTATTTCCCCCTCTCTCTCTCTCCCCTTTTCATTAAAATTATTATTACTATTATTGTTGCTATCATTAGTAGTATTGAATATATTTACTTCATTTCAAGTAAACTATTCTTATTTCAACCCACAAGTTACTTCTCCCCCCAATTCTCCTCACCATCTCACTGGGGTCAGCACTGGGAACAAACAGCTATGTGGTTCTTAGTTGCCAGCTAGGGTTAAACCATAGCACAAATTGAGCTGTCTTACTGTGTAATCAGACAAGAGCTAAAGAGCAAAACAAAGGTGAATGCCCTCAAGAACAAGCCCTCTCCCTTTCAACAGCAAGCCATCTATTTTCTTACCAACAGAAGAACATTACCTCCCTATGAAAATTCACTCAAGTTTAGCCAAACCAAGAAATCTGGGAGGAAAAGAAAAAATGGAAATGTCCACATGTATCTGCAGCTCAGATACTTCAGCTGGGTACTGTGTTTTACTGATATAACTTAGCTGTCCATGTGCAAGTCAGGATGCAGTCCTGGGAGACACAGGAAGTTCTGTGAGCTGTCAGCATGACCCACTAAGTGAAGACACACCTTGAGGTTCCTCTTTCCCCTGCCCTAAGTCATGCAGACCTGGTGCTCACCTCTGGGTACTGCACGCTTGCCATAACTCTGTACGCCACTTCAACTCCCTAACGCAGCAGGAAACTAGACTGGCAAAAAGTTGGATAGTTTCCTGCCATGTTAAGCTCAAAAAACCAAGTATCACAGCTGAGTCAATGTACAGGACAGGAACACATTGCCCAGGAGAAGACAGGAATGAAATCTCTCATTCTCAGCAGCAGGGAATTAGACTGCCTCAGCTGGCCACAGAACCATGGCCTTAAATTAGCTGCTTTTCATTGGAGGAGATTTACGTGACTGCTGCAATTTTTCCTAAGAATTATATGCATTACTGCAGATCAGCTTATTTGACAAATCATTTCCCACACAACACCAAACCCTTTTTGGACCAATTACTATTTTTTAAAACTGAAAAAGGATTCTTAATCTTTAGGCAAGAATTACTATTTAAGTCCGTAGAGAGCCCATTCAATTTCTGATGATATTCCAGCCAAAACTGGAAAAAGCAGCCAAACTGAGTTTGCCCAGGCAGATTAGCAGGAAGCTTGGAGAAAGAGGGAAAGCCATGGGTCTCATTGCTTTTAGCTACATGCCCTGTTAACAGCACCTCATCCCATCTCACCAACACAGGACAGGAGATCACAGGGATCATAATAGACAAATAGCAGGTATTGAGATCTGGCATGTGGATAGAAATCCTCAGGGAGAGGAAAAAACACGATTACTGACATTGCAATTAACAGTGATACCTGCAAGAAATCTGTGAGAAATGTAAAAAATGAAGCCTGCCTAAGGAAGCTTAATTTTATCCACTTGCATAAATATGATACAGCAATAATCCAATCATATATTGTTTCTCCTTACCAGGGACTAGAGTACATTCAGCTGCAGACCACATGGAGAGAATTAGATGTGAAGAGTGCTTTAGACTTCTCCATATGCCTATGTCTAATATGGAAATTAATAAGAGGCGGCTAATTGCAGAAAGAATTTTTGCACTACTACAGCTGTTGAGGTGTTCAGCTGCCTGCTGGTGGTACATTTACATTACCCAAGTACCTCGCATCACATTTATTAAATGATAAAATCTCAGGAGAAGGCAAACATTTTGTATGTGTTATATGAGGAATAAAAATGCAGACACATCTGAGAAAGATCACCCCATAAGTGTCTCAGGTTGGTTACAAAAGATGGTAGGCTACATGGTCCACGAACTTAAAAAAATAAATCTTTCTTCTACAAGCTTAAAACAGGAATAATCCAAACACAGCAATGTTTTTCAGGGATGTTGTAAACTGCAGCTTGAAAGCTTTAGCTTGTATTTGAAAAAAACCCATTCCTTAAGAGGGTGGTGCAGCACTATAACAGGTCACCCAGGGAGGAGATGGATACTCCATGCCTGGGTATTTCCAAAGCTTGCTTAAGCAAAGGTAGAGCTGAGTTGATCTAGTGTTGACAAGAGTGGTGCTTTCTGTCCTCTCATGCTCCATGCTCATGAGGCTGCAGTATGTGACCTGCTGGGGTCACTTCCAAACACCATTTCTGTGGTCCTATAAAAGAATGTCCACAGGATATTTTACTACTACAACTGAAGCACCTTCATTGTGTGCTTGGCTTATTCCCAGCTCTGCTGATTCAGGGCAGCAGAAGGATAAAGTCAGCATACGGTATTTACCAAGAGCATACATTTTAAGCAGGCTCTTGTTCTGAAGAGTCATGAACCAGTGTTTCATGCAATGCAGAAGCTGAGAGCTAAGAAAGTGTAAGACAGCCACTTTCTACAGCAGTAAGACCACGGATCATAAAACTGATTGATCTTGAACTTTCTCATTTGAGTATTAAAGCACAGTCTGCTGTAATTTCCATCACAGCAGCAGGAAACAATTTCAAAAGATGCCCCAAAGGAGCAAAGACAATTTTTCATCGGAGGAGATTTACATTAATGCTCCCCACCAATATCCTTACAAATGAGTTATTTGGTTATGTGAACTTTGCTTGTCACTTCTGCAGGCATGAAGGTAAGTTTAAGCTTCGCTTGACACTCCAGGGCCTAGAAGCCCCTACACTTCAGGTTCCTGCAGCCAGGAAGAGAGAGTGTTACTGGATGCTAACTTTGGTATCTGCTCCAGCCACCAGCTGCTCACTACTGCCAAGAATCACATACGCACCCCTCGGCACGACCTGTCACTGCCATCCTTACTTGCTGCAGCTTTCCTGCAGGGATTTGAAAGGGCCCAAGAGACAACCGGCAGGAGCTTCCTGCTTCCCTGACGTGGCCGTAACTCACAGGATGAGCCGACAGCTCTCTCCTTCCCTCGGAGCGACCTGTGGTCACTTCCCAGCCAGGCCGGAGCTGAGCCAGGCAAGCACCTCTGCCATTCCCCTGGGTCATCCGTCTCATCAACTACCTTTTCAAGGACCAATGGCCACAAACTAAATCACAAGTTACACCTCAACACGAGGAAAAACTTCTTGACACTGAGGGTGGCAGAGCACTGGAACGGGCTGCCCAGGGGGTCACGGAGTCTCCCCCTCTGGAAACATTCATACGCGTTCCTGTGTCACCTACGCCCGGCGACCCTGTCTTGGTAGGGAGGTTGGAGCAGCTGTCTCCAGAGGTCCCTTCCAACCCTAACAATTCTGTCAGCAACCTGAGCGCAGCGGGNCCGTTCGCTTCCGGGGTGTCTCGCGCCCCCGTTGCCCCGGCAGCGCGGCCCCGTCCCGCCGGGGAGGCGCGAGGGGGAGCCCTGCCAGCGGCTCCGGGCCGGTGATCCTGCCCTGCCCTGCCCTTCAGGCCGGGAGCTGTGTCCACTTCTGGGCTCCTCCGTACGGGGGAGACAGGAGCTCCTGGAGTGGGTCCAGCGCAGGGTGAGACAAAGATGATCAGGGAACTGGAACATCTCTCTTCCCAGGACAGGCTGAGAGAGCTGGGCCTGTTCAGCCTCGGGAGGAGACGGCTGAGACGGNGTCTCCAGAGGTCCCTTCCAACCCTAACAATTCTGTCAGCAACCTGAGCGCAGCGGGAACCGAACCACGCTCGGAGTCCCCGCGGCCACAGCCGCCGCACGGCCGGGGAGCCTCGGTGCGGCACAGCGAGGCGGCTCCAAACCCTCCGGACAAACCCCACTACACAGCCCCGCGGCAGGGGGACAACACCCAGGCCGCGCCGCACCTGGGTGGCCTCAGAGCCCTCCCCTCAGCGCCCCCGGGGCTCACCTTGCACTCGGGCTTCTCCTTGCCGGCCTCGCAGAAGTTGACGGGCGCCAGGCCCGGCAGGTAGAAGGCGGCGGCGGGCGCGGCGGCCGCCGCCAGCGCGGCAGCGACGAGGAGANTGCCCCGGCAGCGCGGCCCCGTCCCGCCGGGGAGGCGCGAGGGGGAGCCCTGCCAGCGGCTCCGGGCCGGTGATCCTGCCCTGCCCTGCCCTTCAGGCCGGGAGCTGTGTCCACTTCTGGGCTCCTCCGTACGGGGGAGACAGGAGCTCCTGGAGTGGGTCCAGCGCAGGGTGAGACAAAGATGATCAGGGAACTGGAACATCTCTCTTCCCAGGACAGGCTGAGAGAGCTGGGCCTGTTCAGCCTCGGGAGGAGACGGCTGAGACGGGACCTCATCAATGTTTATCAGTGTTGAAGGGAGGGTGCCAAGAGGACGGAGCCAGGCTCTGCTCGGTGGTGCCGAACAATAGGACGAGAGGAATGGGGCAGAGACTGACGGACGGGAAGTTCCACCTGAACATGAGGATTAATTTCATTACTGTGTGAGTGACTGAGCACTGGAACAGACTGCCCAGAGAGGCTGTGGAGTCTCCCTCACTGGAGATACCCAAGAACCGCCTGGACACAATCCTGTGCCGTGTGCTCTGGAATGACCCTGCCTGAGCAGGGAGCTTGGACCAGATTGTCCCATTGTGGTCCCTTCCAACCTGTCCCATTCAGTGATCCTGTGAATGTCCACAGGTGATAGATAGGAATGGTGCTCAGCTGCCATTTGGGACCCCAGTGCCTGGGCAGTCAATCGCAGCAAAGCCTGGGTCTACCGATCCTGGTCAGGCTGCACTGGCTTCATGACTGTCCTGCAGTCCTTGCTTTTTTAAAAATAGATTTTGTCTTTTTAAAAATAAATTGCATCTTTTTTTAAAATAAATTTTGTCTGGGATTTTTTTGGTGGTTTTTCTTAATTCTCAAGGGTTTCACTGGGAAGAGGGAGCTGCCATGCCCAGCCCCTCTTACCAGCACCCTTAAATTCCCAATCGTTTTGAGTTCAAGAGTTCCTAAGTGGGGAAGGGGTTATTAGAATCTAAAGTTAATTTCAAAGCACTGAAACAAAACAGGACCTTCTAAATGCAGCAGAATATGGTTGTTATTGGAAAAGGGGGGGGGAGCGAGGCTTTTTTTTTTTACAAAAATACGAAAAATTTCATGCAAAATATAATCTCTTCAAAATAGAAAATCCAGTCTTTACTCCTCACTTCTCCTCCCATGGGCTCTTGCGGGAAATTAATGGCCGACACAGCTAGGCAGGGAGCAATCCCCTGAAGGATGAGTGGCCAAGGAGGCAGGATGGCCTCCAGACTCATGTGTCCTGTGACCATGGCATGATACTGCCCATACCAGACCCAGAGCAAAAAACATCCCTGTCTGGTTTTGGTCTTTTTAATTATCATAGGTTTTTGGTTTTTTGATTCTCATGAGTGGTCAACTCTTCATGGTTTTCAAACCGAACTCTTGGGGTCACGTCACCGATGGCTGCTGTCATATAGCACTGACAACAATCTACTGAAACAAATCCCCACCAAAAAACTCCCACCCTATAAGACGGGCAGACATAAAAAGTCTGTTTTGATAACGCAGGAGAGGACATTGCTCAGATTATCATTTTACCTTTCCCTACTTCCTAAAGCATTCCATCAGTTTGGGTTTGTGCAGCTTCAGAAACTCCAAACAACACCCTCTCGTGAAAAACTATTTTTGTGAATGCTGCAGCATTTCTGCTAATTGCCTTGGTTGTCACAACATCTTTTATTTCATTTCTGCTGTTTATTACAGGGCTCGGGGGACACACCTGTTGATCACACAATCCTCCAGTAGCCAACCTGTCTAGGGCAGGGTGAAGCTTCAGGTGGGTCAATTCACACAGCATCTCACCAGATACAGGATTGAGCATCTAAGCACCTAGATCACATAACATAATCCTTAGGCAAGGTTATTTTAATAAATTTGTATGGATTTTCAACATTACACAAACCATCCTTCAAGTTTGAGATGAATGCAGGTTAATTTATAGCATATACATTAGGTATTTTTGAACTCTTCATATATTTAAAATATAAGTTGTTCCTCTGCCTTTCTCATTCCAATTCCTACTTGTCTCATCCTGTAGATATCCTAAGAGCACAATTATAAGATCAAGCCTTATGACAAGCACAGCTGGAGAAGAAATCCCAGTTCCCTCTTTTTTATATAAATTAACTCATGGTTAGGATAATCAGGTTGTAAATGACCCAAGTTCAGTTTCTTTTCTGCCACAAGGGAGTTCAAACGTATCTCCCATTTCCCAGGTTAATATTCCAAGCAAATTACTTTTGTGGGCCTAATTCCATTCCTTTGCATGAGAGAATATTTAAAAGCCTTTGCCCATCTAATCCTCCTCTTCCTTGAGAACGCTCCAAAAGCTGCGCCATGAGTAGGAGTTGCGGTGTGTGCATCAATGCTTTGTGATCTGCTTTAATCTCTCCCCTTGCTCTGCCTTCGTGACTGCAAAACCTGCTGACTCAGAGCTATTTTAAGGAGTGCTCTGCCAGTTGGTCCAAACAGCATTTCTGTGGATGTGGTGCCATATGCTGTGGTGCTCCCTCCTCACTGCTCTGCAAAGGTGATGTGGAAAACCAGTTTGTAGGCTGTGTTATTTTGGAGCGATTATAACCATGGGTTACAATCCCAGGAATGGCCATGGTCCTTGAGATCCGGTTTGAAGCTGGGAAAAACCCATCTTCTCTAATTTAATGAGAAATTCAGTGGGAACTTGCTTGATAATTTCTCTTGTTGAATTTCCCTGCTATGAGTTTTATAGCCATAGGTTACAGTTCAGGGGGTGTGGTTTTAGTACTGGAAGAACAAGTATCACGGGTTTTATCATTAGAAATTTCAAGGTTATGCAAGACTGTGAAATAAAATGCAGGAAAAAATAATGTTTCAGAGGCTAATGAACCAACAGAAGCCAATGCAAAAGAACATTCTGTGTTTCTTCCTGGTAAATTATTGTCGTAAGAAAATACAAAGATAAGAATATAGAGCAGTTGGAAACTTCTGAGGGAGTAAGCGTCACTCCTTGAAAAGTGTTACCCCTTCTTTTTATCAGAAAGTGTTGCAAATAACTTTTGCTACTCTTGTGGTGGTTCTCACATTTTGCTGTTCACGTCTGGGCTCCAAGGGGTGCCTTCTTCATCTGAGGATTCACAGTTCCCACAGTTTAGCTCTTCATTTCAGAAATGAAGTCCCAAAAGTCCCTCTTATCCTATGTCTCACTGTCTAATGCCTTCTCCTAGCATATTCCCTCCTTTGCCTGAGTGCCTTAGCAGCCAAGCTGTGGGGCTGTTCCACATGCAGTGGAACAGACAAATAATCCTTGCTGTGGCAGGTGCAAGCACACAGTTATTTCCCCCACCACAGGTTACAATTCTGTTCCAGTTTTAGTACCAGAAGAACAAAATAATGCTCTGTTGAATAACATTTGGGGGGCTAACTGGATACAACTAATGTCCATTTTGCTGCTAATTGTTGCTTCAACTTTTTTTTTTTAACTTTAATATAAACTATCTGTTTGCAGCCTGGAACCTGAAGCAACTAAAATACGGAGTTTTGTAAATAAGTGCAATCTTTTTCTCTCCCGAGGCAACCAGCACTAACAATGACAAATTTCATATTTGTCGTTCATATCTGGGGGGAAATCCCCTGCTGTTAAGTACCCTCTACACTGGTAGGTTGGCCATTTTTCTATAAAATGAGAAGTAATGGTGAAGACTTCATCAGGGCTTGGTGGCACGCACGCAATGTGTGCTTCCTCAGGTCCAAACAGAGCCACAGTCTCTCAGGAAAAATGTGTCCTTTTGTACAGAAGCCACATCATTACCTAAGTAAACAAGGCAGTGTTCTGAGTAGACACAAGGTGTGTAGAAACTCATCTGTGCCATTGCTGATTTTGTTTGGTTTTTTTATGACTTGCAAGTCTGCTTAAATACTTTTTTTTTTTAAATCTTTGTTCAGGCATTAGATTCAGCACTTCCTGTGATTTTATGACCACTTTATTAACTTCAAATTAATATTTAACATAAATCCTTTCAGACTTCTGGTATGCTATGGAGGCCTATGTCCTTTTTTCCCCTCTGTTGTGCAGGGCACTACGAATACGCATTCAGTCCAATGCCTGACTCTCTCAAGCTAAAAAGAGAAAGGACTGACTGAATAAAATAGGCAAAGAAGAGCTCTGTCAGGTAAAAACAGCTAATGAATTACATCTAAGAAGAAAACGCTGAGACAATTACAGTATATTTAAAGCTAAATTCAGCTCAGCTGACTCCTTTGCCTGAATAACGGGGCAGAACCTTTGGAGAAATGAGTATGCCAAGAGGGACGCAGCGATGCCTTGCAGCAAACACAAGCCAGACTCCTCCAGGAGGGAGAGGGGACACGTGGCACCAGCCAGAGCAGCCTGCACACTCTGGGCCCTGGGAGCAGCTACGTTTATGACTTGTTTCAGCTGTTGCTGTTGGTAAGATTTCTGTGAGGTCCCTAATGAGTTTTAAACCGGCACAAAAGGAAGTGTGGGAAGATTGCTGCCTGCCTGGCTCACATCTCCCATGTTTGGAGCGGGTCTGGTTCAGGCTGCACCAATTAGTGTGTAAAACATCAGTACGAATTACAGAGACTGCAAAGAAACAAACCCTTGTTTGTGGATAAAACAAAGGGAAATGCTTTCTTTTTATAGCTCTGTGACCCCCAAATCAGTTGAACTGGTTACCTGTTCACCAGTGAGCATGGTCAAGTAATAGTTTTACTGTCAGCTTAAATGCACAGGCTTATTTAAGTTTTCAAGCTTAAATCACTCTTACTGGTCACTGATTTCTATCAACTGGGAAAAGAAGAATCTGCTGTAGATTTTTTTCGTCCAAGAAGAGACTGCTATGGATCTTCGACAAGAGTTAAACTAGATCTCTTGGGAAAAAGTAACTTTTAAAAAGTATTATAATTTGTTTCTTGCTCAGAAATGGGAACACACAGAGACCATCTGCTTTTTAACAGTTAATCTGTGGTCACATTTCTAAAGTGTTCTGTCCTTGCCCTGTATCCTCCTGTGGCATGATAATAATCACACTTGTAATCAGCCACAGTCATTGATAAAGGTCTTTACCCAAGGCCAGTTCCTGGTGGTAAATTTTGCGCTTCAGATTGTGAGAAGCCTTCTGGAACATCATATAAAGGCTGCAGAGCTGATTTGAGATGCATCTACTGGAAATCTAGACATGAAGGCATTGAGGCATTTAAATCCTTTGGAGACTCCCATTTTTCCACTAATTTCAATTGAGAATTATGTTCCAAATTAGGATCTGGGTATTCAAGTACATTGAGTTTGCACTGTGCTCCTTAGGTCTTAATTTCAGTCCTTGAATTTTGTAGATGATATGATGGGTATTTATAGAAAGAATATTTGTAGCAATGATTTTCCCCCACCAGTGCTGCAGGAATTGCTTTGCCACATGTCTGGCACTGCTTGGTATTCAAGTCTCTAACAAGGACTATATAGCACTCCATAAGAAGCACTGTTTAGAAAGGGAGTTTCTCAATAATCCCTTCTGTTCCTGGAATTTTATGCTCTGAAGTATGAGAAAGGTGATCTGTTGTAACTTTTAAGCATGCTTTATCCATGTGATCTAAGTGGAACTACGACTGTTCTCCTGAAAGACTTAAGCTTTTTTAGATTTCAAAATATTTTGGTCTTGGGTATAAAATAGTGTAATTACCTTGTTAAATACATGATGAATTACATACGAAAAGTTTGTTCATCCCCTACTCCTAGTACTGAGAAAAGGGGTAGGTGGCAGAGCCCGGTTTCCTACTTTGCATCACCACAATTCTCTTATGACTACTCCTTATACTAACCTGTCTTGGGAAAAACATCAGCCCTGGTATTTGTCAGGCTCTGAGGAACATTCCTATCAAAATAAAAAAAAATTCAGAGCTGACTAAAATTGTCCTTTAATACACAAGATTTCAGATAGTGAAGAAAGCAGGACTGGGGCAAAGCGATGCTGGAGTGACAGTGAGAGTGGTACCTTCTGGAATTGAACCAGGGGGTTAGATTATGTGAGGCATCATGCTGGTGCCCTATAGAGATGTTACAGAAACATCTATGAGTTGCCTTTGTCCTGTCAGGCAGTTGCAGTGGTTACAACTCTGTGGGACTGTTGTACTACATGAAGACGTGGGTGGGACTGCAAACATCCTCCCGGGGATCCCCCTGCTGGGAAGGTGGCCTGAGCAGTCCCGTGGCCAGGCCAGCCTCCAGCCAAGTTTCCGACATTTGGAGCACTTACCTGGGCTCAGCCCCTGCCTGCAAACACTGGCTGATTGCTGCCTCTCACACTGGGGTCAGAGCAAGTGGTGCATGGCAGGAGACGACTGAAAAGGTCATGAAACCAGCAGCTATCAACTGGCAACTTGTGCTGGGAGGCAGCAGGCGAGTAACCTTGCTCCATTTTATGGTAGTGCTTCACCTGTAAGTGCCCGCTGTGAGTGAAATTGCCTGGGCTGGTGCTGTCCTTTATCAATTTCACTCTCAGCAGGCTCCGCAGGTGAAGCATTTCATTGTGGGAGTCGGACTCTGCTTTCTCCTTAACAGCCTGAAATAGAAAGTGGAGAAAGGAAAGAAAGTAATAAATGGAGAAAAGCAAAAGCAAGACAGAGAACCACAAAAAGCAGGATGTGTGTTAAATGGCAATGCAGTGCAACTAGCTCTTCAAATTAGGGAGAATTTGACACTGAAAAGAGTTATGCTTAGCTCTTGTAAGCTTGGCACTTAGAAGTAAAATAAGTGAAAGGACATTGCAATTAGAAGTGAAAAATTATCATGAATAATACTATGTTTAAAATACTAAATATTATGTTTAAAATACCACGTAAGATGATGTGGGTAGAACTAAAAGATAATTTTCTTGATCATCAGCCTAACAGAGAATTTTTGTAGCTGTTTCTGGGAGAAATCCAGGCAAAAATTATTTTTCCTTATTTTTGAGAATTCTGCATTTCAGATTTATGTGCCTTGTTTTTTGTGAATTTTGTTGAGGTTTTTTGTTGCCCTTTCTTAAGACAAATTTTGTGTGGCTTTGTGTGTTGCTGGTTTCCTGATGCCACTTTCCTTGGCTTCAGAGAGAAATTCAGCGGCCAAGATGAGAACTGCAAAATCAGTATCCTTATCTGAACATCTGAGTGCATGTTACTGGGGAAAGAAGTGCGTTGGTTCAGGGATGGGGATGCCAGTACAACTTTGAAGTTCCCAGACTCATCTCTTTCCAGTCAGTTACATCCTAAGGCTTACTGGGAGTGGGGGACAGCACAGAGCCAAAGCATTGGAGCTGGTTCCTAGTGGAATTGCTTGCATGGAGATGAGGAGTCTGATTGCAGAGCCACAAGCATCCTTCTTTAACTGCAGTGAGCTTATACCTTTATGTGTGCAGCAGGGAATGTGGGAGAGTGATGCCTGTAACTCCTGCAGGATACACCGCACAGCACTGGAAACTCTGTCCTAGATATGTGTTCAGGAGGCAATTACAATGTGTAGCCCATCCCTGAAGTTTTGTCGATAAAGAGCAGCTTTTTGCTGCAGTGACATGAGGAATGTGCAGCTGTACCTGGTGGCTTGTGGTTTGCTGCTGGTAAATGTGGGAAAACTGGATGAGAGGCTGCTGCTGAGGAAGGTGATCTGAGTGGAAAAGATCACAAATCAGCAGAGCTCTTGAGTTTCAGGAGAGGAGGGAGCAGAAGCAGTGGACTAATGAACTTAAACCAGAAGACTTCAACACACTCAAAGAATTGGTAAATGCAGTCTTGTGGAAAGGAATTTTAATGGGAAAGGGAGCCCTGGGGAACTCTCGGCTCCTAAAAGAGGCACCGAGGATGGGATGAAAAACCGCCCTGATGCAGGGGGCTCCCAGCAGGGACGGAGAGAGGCCAGTGTGGCCACGTAGGAAGATGGCCTGACAGTCAAAAAGATGGTATAAAAGGTGGCTTGCAGGCAGGCAGTACAAGGAAGGCTTCTGACACTGTCCCGTATAACACTCTGATGATGGGCGAACTGGGGCATGTGGTCTTCATTAAACTACTGTAGAGTGGGCAAAAAGGAGGCAAGGGATCAGCCAAGCATGTGGAAGACAGAAGAGGAAGAAAGGTGTGGAGAGAGAAGGTGGCACAAAATGGGGTAACTTAGTTTCCTCTAAGAATAACAAAAAAATGTCCAGACTAAAAACTTAGCACAATATTACAGACCTAGTGTTGTAGTTTCATGCAAATGCCTTTGCCTTCTCAGCAATGGTGTGCAACTGTAAACAGAACAGGATTTGCTGGATCAGTCAATACAAACCTGTCCTAAGCAGACAAAAATATTAAGATCCTTTGTATGAAGATTTTTGTTTTCCCAAGTGAGGAAGAAAAACAAGCAAACCTACTGCAACTCCTCCCATAATGAATTCTCTTTTATATTTTAGAGGGTGGCGTCTCTAAGCACCCAAATTTGAATGATTAGAAACAACCAAGAGATGCATTTTTCTACTGGGTGGACTGCAAGAGGTGGTTTTGCCAGCTCCCACACACAAACTGGTTTAATAAGGTTAAGTGGCCTAATTTGCAAATAAATTTCTTTCTTAGGTGCCCTCATTACCCTTTTCAAAGTGATGTGTTAGGAGTGCTTAGATATTTCAGGGGAAAGAGTGGACCAGGAGCGGTGGATCCTCCGATAGACTTTTGTATATGCTGTCTGCTGAGATAATTTTTAAAGTATCACATGCTTTAAAAATTGTTTTGTAAACACCTCCCAGTCAATAACAGGATGGAGGTTAGTGTAAAACTTAATTAAATTAGCAATCAATGGGATTAGGATGTCAAAAATTGATGTAAAACACCAGGTAGGGGAATTATTATCTCTGCTATTTTGTATTATGAATTCATTGTAAACCAGAGGAATGCTGGAAATTTTGAATTACATGCTGATTTATGTCTTCCATATCTCACCAAAGATAATAAGATTATGTAAAATACAGATAAATGCAAAACTGCCTCTTCAGTTTATGATTGGTGGGAAGAATGTTGATCAGATGTGAAAAAATCCATGCATGTTATTTACATAGGAAAGAGACAGAAATGCTTGGGAAGTTCTGGTGAAATGAAGATCGCTCTCAGTGACCTTTTCTCTCTGGAAATTGCAGTCCATTCCCTGGGAGGTTTACTTACCATGTGATGTATGGGTCACTGTGCAAATTGGCAGGAGCAGGAAAAGGAGGCTGTAATGAAAAGAATCACACCTGACATGTGAATTTGGTAACAAAGTAAATCTCAGTATACCTGTAATGAAAATCATCTCTGAACACTCCTACATGGTGGGTAGGTCTGAAAAGGTTACGTGGCACTGCTCAGAAAGGGGTATGTGTTTGCCATTCTTGCCTTTGGATGAGCAGGAATACAGAGCAGTGCTGCAGAGAAAATGGAAGGTAACACAACCCCAAACCTGTCAACACCAAGAATTTTGCAAGTCAGCTCTCTTTTTCAATGGTCTCCTAAATAGCATGACTTTGCAAAATGCAGAACAGTTATACCCCTAGATTAAAATAATAGAAAATTTATGTGTGGAAAGGGTAATTAGTACTGTGACATTACATGGTGCTGCAGCTGTGTTGACAGATACTGAAACTGGGGGCACTGGCCAGTATGGTGGATGCTTGACAACGCCGCTTCAGCAAGGATCGGCTTCTATACTGTTCCTCCTTCATATATCTTACTCAAATGAGTAAGTGCAGAGTGGTAGTCTGGCAGGCTGATAATGCATTTGACACAGCAATCTATGGATTCATATGGACTGTAAGACCTCTTGGTACTGTGTTAGTGTCTGAAGCATGTTGAGTGCTTCAGGAGTTTTGCAAGTCAAGAAAAAAAAAAAAAAAAGAAAGAGCAATCTGTGCAGACTTGGCCTGCCAAAAATGGTGAATCTGGCAGCAATTACAGAAAATCAACAGCTGAGTCTGCTAGTGCCTCAGCACCTTGGGTGCGGTGGGAAAAGCTTCATGAAGGACACAATTGTATTTGCGTGATCTGACTGAATGGAAAATACCTGCAGCTGAATATGCAGCCTGTGCATTCATTGATTCAGGTTGGGTGACATGTTTGGATTGCAGCAAGTTGTCTACGTAGTGTTGCATTGATTGTTTGCAACTTTTCCTAAAATTCCATCTGTGCTAGTGAAGTAGGCAGTATCTACATTGATAACTTTATGTCAAGAAATGAGATCATAGAAATGTTGGTTGGCCAGCATCCTGAAGATCACCCCACTCGAAGTAGGACTACCACCACTGTTAGGTCAGCTGTGCCTTTACCCAGCCAAGTTGTGAAAACTCTCCAAGGCAGGAACTGCCACCACTTCCCTGGACCAGCTGGTAAAGAAAGCTTTCCTAATAGCAAGCCTGAGCCTCCCCACCTACCATGTGTGCCTGTTGCCCCTTGTTACATTCTCTGAAACCACCAAAAATCTGGTTCTGTTATCTTTGTATCTTCTTTTCAGGCAGACATAGGCTGCTATTCCGTCACCATTTGGGCTCCCCTTCACTGGGAAAAACAAGCCCAACTCCCTCCCCCTCTCTCATGCTGCATCTGCACTCCAGACACTGGACCATAGTGGCACCTCTTAGCTGGACCTTTCCAGTTTATTTCACATCCCCCTTGAGACAGGAGTCCCAAAACTGGATGTTGTACTCCACCTGCAGACTTACCAGTGCTGTGCAGATATCGAGTTCAATCTGCTGGGTACTCTCCTCCCAGCACTCTGATCATACAATCTGCAATGAGTTATTTGCAAAAACATCACAATCCAGTCTCATACTCCTCTTGTCATCCACCATAGCCCTCAGGTCCTTTCCATCAGAGCTGTTACTTCACAGCTTGAGGTTATTCTGTCCCACATGCTAAACTTTTTAATGTCTCCTTGTTGAACTTCATAGGATGGTTGAGATTGCTGCTGTGGTAGAGGTACATAGTTCTTGTACTTGCTCTTCTAATTTTTCACATTTTTAGAGAATACTGGTGACACAGCAACATAGGTCCAGGCACTACCAATGCTCTCAGTTGCTCAGAGCCCCCAGAAGTCTCTTAGCTCCTATCTGTGATACAACGTACCTTGATCTCACAGGGACACTGAAAATCTCTCTTCCTTACTTTTGTGATTTCCCACACCCACCTTTGTTGTTCTTAAGCCTCACATATTCATCTTCATTCATTTCTTTTTTATACAGATGTTTGTTTGGGGTTTTTTTTCCTGAATGTTGCTCACTTCTGCTGGCAAGCCAGTCCTAGCCTTCTCTCTGTCACTAGCATGGAGTATTAGTGCTGAAGGCCCCAGGCAAGAGCAGCTCCTGTGGGTGGGGGAGTGCCTGTGGGAGGTCATGGCCATGGCCCACTGTGCTCTCTCCTGCTCTTTGCTCTCTCACCGAGCCAAATAACAAAGCATTTGTTCCTGACAAGCAGATGGGGATGAATTGGCAAGGAGCCCGGATTCCTTATAACTTAATCTCTGTCTACTCAGCTCTAAGTAAAGAGAGTTTTGTCTCAAAAGAACATGATTTCTTTGGCTTTGCCACCAAATATTTCCTCACTGACATATTTTTATTCTCACACTGTTTTCCCAAGAGAAGAAATGGGTAGTTAGATTTCCAGCTACTGTGAAAAATGATCTGTGGGTAAGGAAGGATGGATGAGAGGCCATTCACTAAAAGTCAGGTTACTTCTGATGAGCATATTGTGCCAATTACAAGGTTTTCTCCTCTCTATAAAATGCTATCCTACCTCGAATATTGTAACAGAAGGAATTCAAGGCATAGAGAAGTGTGGTCTTCCATTTACTCCAAGGAAATCATGTTGAGCTAGATGAGTTGAGGAATTCACATAGAACTATTATGAAGCTTTATGGTATGCTGCTACGAGGAGTTTTGGAGACTACCGAGAATTTTTACTGCATTGTAAAGCCCATTTTGTTAGGAATGGACAAAAAAATTTAATTAAGCTGTCAAGTGACATCATATTTCAACGTGCAAGAAGTCATAATCATATTCCTTTACCTAGAATATAGCAACAAAGCTTTAAACATCCATAAACTCTTTCTTTGTCAGATGAAATGCAAACAGTCATTTAGTTTTTCTCCCTTGACCATCTTTTTCAATTTTTAGAGAACTGGGAACAGGAATGGACACATGTAACTTCTGCAGAAGCTACACGTGGGGTGTAGCCCAAAATCCACACAGGAATATGAGATGCCTCCCCTCTTCCCCAGCTGCCCATTTTTTTGAACAAATTGCTGAGTGAAGGGGTAAGCACTGGCTGGCAGTGAGTAATTGGTGGGTATGGAGATTCTACTACCTGCCATCAAGCCAAGGCTGAAGTCAGGAACCTAATCATACAAGTATATCAGATATTCCCAATATGTCCTGAAAGTTTCCCAGCAATGGCAATAGTTTCCATTTCACTTGCCTGATGAGATTCAATCCTCCCCTGTCAAGAACAGAGAGCTCCCAATAGACCCATCCTAGGTAATGAGTGAGAACAACTGCAAAGGAAGTCTGGATTTGAACTCATGAGTTTTACCCATGTTGCCTCCACCAGGAGCCTGGTTTCTCCCAGAGAGGAGTGGTTAGGAGTTGGTTCAAGAATGAAGGGGAGGACTGCATGAGGCACTGAGGGCTGTCAGGAGCACGGCAGAAGCTGGCTCCATTCCTGGGACCGCATGCTTTTCCTGTGTGTAGCAGGAATCCTGCGATGTAAATTATCCGCGTGTCCCAGGGCTGAGAGCAGAGGGCACCAGACAAAGTGAAGATCAGGTGCTGGTGCTGCAGGTAGGCAGACAGCAAAGACCTAACCACAGAGGGCACCCCCCATCTCTTGCTACTACTAGTTGGGGCTATATTTAGAAGCCTTGGTTAATGAGTAAAATATATATGAGGAAATAGCTGCTACTGCTGTGCATAGTAATGGTGCTTGGTGGCACTCCCGAGGCCAAGAAGCCGTGCCTAAGGCTATAATGCTCACCTGGTGAGCAAGAGCTCCTTCAGTGCTGTGCCATGGCTGTTCCCTGCTCCAGCACTGCTCTCCTCCACAGCCTCAGCAGCCCCAGCAGAAGGAGAAGGCTTCACCAGCCAGCGAGCCACCACCCTGCTTTAACCTCAGCGGTGCCCGCTTGGAGCGGAGCAGCCGTGCGTGTCCACCCCATGCTACCAAACAAAAGGCTGCCAACCCACTCTGGACCTTGGGCTGGCCCCTGAAGTGGCTGCTGAACGCTCCCTCACTGCCAGTTGATAAGCTTTGGTGCTTTGCAATTCCCCTTTCCAATTACTTGCCCTGCTCCCAGCGCTGGCTGGGCCTGGTGTGTGCCAACAGCCAGGCAGCGACCCAGGGACTGCGGGGCTTAGGGTGGAAAGAGATGGGAGAAACGGTGAGCCAGAGCAGGGACTTGCATCAATCACTAGGAGGGCATAATCTCACAGCTGCCTTTTGCAGAAGCCCTTGGAGGTGCCTGCTCGACTGAGGATGGAGTCATCAGGATGAGCCATGCAGAAGCAGCCCTTGTAAGTGTGGGAGCAGGGACTCAGTGAGTATCCAGGTAAGGGATGTCATGGCATGAGGATGTTGAGGCCAGGTGACACACAAATATCTTTCTGAAGTGACTTGGATATAATTGATCACTGGGGGCATGGAAACAGAGAGGGTAAGCCCTGCTGCCCTTTTTTTTTTTTACCTGCATTGCCGTGTTGCTGAAAGAAGCTTGGGGAATAGTCTATATAAATGTAAAAATTCAAGTTAAATACCAACATTGCCATTCTAGATTTTGTGGGTTTGATGTTTTCCCTTATTATTCCCTTATACCTGAAACTCCAGAACTGACCTTCTGTGACTCTGAGTCAACAAACAGTGATCCTGCAGTCATCAGCTATCTGCTGGCTCACTTCACAGAGGCACCAACATGAAGCAGTGTGCCCAGTGAGGATGTCTGGTGGAAATTCCAGCTGGCATAAGACTGGAATCCTCCTCTCATCTCCTCCTGGAGCAGGTAGAGCACTGCTGTGTGCCAGACACCCCTACGGCATGTTTTGTACCTCAGACTGCTTTGCAAGCAGGACAAATCGTGGTGGAGCTTGTGCAGCCAGAGTTGCTCACAAGGAATGGATGAGCAACCTGTGAAATGCAGAGGGCAAAAGTGGGGAGATTAGCATCTTCATTTCCCCACTTCCCCGAATTTCCTTTTCCTGTGAGCTGGGCTCCTCACCCAGGCTGGCACTGAGGTTTTATTGGTGTGAGACTGGACTCCAGCTCACACTGCCAGTGCAGGGACTGCTCTTCACATTTAGCTGAGAAGACAGGTCTCCAGAGGGACAAAGGGCTTCTCACCAGAAGAAAGAGCTCTCAAGGTGTCAGCTCAAAAGCAAATCCTGTCTAAGTTGAGAACAAAGAGACTGCTGAGACTGCTAGGTGGGTTGTGATTTTTAATACTCTAAAGAGATACCTTTCTGAAACGATTTTTATTAAAAAAAAAAAAGCAAACCCAAAAAAACCACGAGTGTGAGCAAATCATGAAGATCCAGCCTTGGCCTAGAAAGAAAAGAGGTAACATGCATGGCCCAGCAACTATCCTAAAACCCCTGTGGCAAGCAATAATCTTGAAAAAGCCAGTGCAAGCTATGTTTTCAATTTATAAATTAAATGTGTTTAAAATTTATGAACTTTGACTGCACGAGTAACTACTTCATTAGACTTTAGGGCTGCATGTTTCCTTGGCTTTTTTCATGGTAAAGTAAAACACATTTCTAATAAACATGGAAAGAGATTCCAAGCTAGAGTCACTACTTTTATGTGAAGGACCCTCCAGACTCATTAAAAACGTTTACCACCTAAATAAAGCAAGCACATTGTAATTCTTTAACTCATAAAGTTGGTAATATACAAAGAATATTAGCCTACTCTTGCATGTACACTGCTTGGTATCAATGAATGACATACAGTAAGGGGTTTACTATGAGGAAATTAGCATATAAAACTATGTTTTGCTAAGTCTTAGACTGAAAGATGAACTCGAGGAACAAGAGGATGTAAGTTGGGCTCTGCTCTGATTTGCTGAGTAAGCATGGAAAGTTATATACACATGCTGAGCCAAAGCTGTACTTGTAACCAAAATCACTCTGTTTCTCCTAGTTTATATCGACTGTTTAGTCCCCTTTGACAGTCAGCAGTGGAAATAGGGATGGAGGTACAGTGTTGTCTGCGCCATGCATTGGTCCACAACATGAGGCTGTGACTCAAACATCTGGCACCATGCACTTCCCTTTCCCAGCACTAGTGCATCCACAGCTGGAGTTTTGGGAGTTCTGCCTCAAGGGGAATGTGAAAAAACTGGAAAGATCCAGCTACAGGCTGCCACCATGGTCCAGCGTCTGGAGTGCAGATGCAGCGAGGGGGGGTGGAAGGAGCTGGGCTTGTTTTTCCCAGTGAAGGGAAACCCAAAGCAGGTCTGCTTGAAGAGCAGGTACAGAAAGGACAAATCCAAACCCTCCTTGGTCATATCAGGGGACTTAACAAGGGGCAACAGGCACATGTGGCAGATGGAGATGTTCAGCTTAGCCTTTTCCATCAGACGCTCCAGAGAGGTGATGGTGGCTCCTTGCTTGGAGGCTTTTTATGACTTAGCTAGATAAGGCTAATTTAATGGTATGGTGGTTGTGGTACTTCTGTTCTGACAGAAGATTAGACTAAGTGAGCTCCAGCAGTCTCATGCAACCAACATTACCGTGATTCTGCGGTGCTTTTTCCCAGAGCAACAGAGAAGCATGTCCCAAAGCATCAACCAGCTCACCTGGTCAGAAGGAGAGGGCAGCTCTGCCAGATGCCATCTCCTGAGGGCTGGTCTCAGCCTAGCACTTATAAGTGCACATAAATCTATGCTGGGGTTCAGAACCAAGATTGCAAACAAACCTGTCAGCCTTAGCTAGCCCGTGTCTTAAAGTCATTGATATCTGGTTGTGTTCTGCAATAGTCACAGCTCAGTGTATTTGTGCATGTTAAAGCAGCACACTGGCAGAATCTCGGGTCTTCAAAACTCATCTTTCAGCAAGAAGTCACTATGTTTTCAAGTGCAGTGATGAAAAATCCCTCATCGACTTTTACTCTGCTTTAGCAGACACTTTGGCTTTTATGTGAAGCCTTGTATGTGTAATTTGTGTTCAGCTCTTCTCCTGCATTGGAATTAGTCAAATGAGAATCACAGGCTTAGCTGTTTCTGGTTAAAACTCTCCTCTGTGAAACCCTTTCCTGCTTGTCCTTAGGAAAGTGTCCCCGACCCTTCCATGGTCTCAAAGCTGACACAGCCAGCTCTCTCCCTACCTCCCAGCTTCTTTCCTTTTAGGCTACAGGGTGCTGAAAATAACACTGCAAATCTCACTTCACAGTTTCTTGCATGACAGCAAGCAACAGAAACCACCCAAAAGAGCACCTTTTCCTGAGCCAACTCTCACGTTTGCAAAAAGGGTGGGGTTGCTGAGCAAACAGACCTGCTCCCTCTCTGATTACTTTGATACTGAGACCATATGGGCCTCAGAGCTGGTTCCCTCTCCCTGGAGCTTTTGTTTGTGAATATTGCATGTTCCTTTGGAAAAAAAAAAAAAGCAAAATCAAACCCCAATGATTTTACTAAGTGAGACAAGCAGGTACGGTAGTGCTGCATATGGTGCTAGTAAAATTGTAATAGTGAAAGTTGGCAAGAGTCAAGCAGCCTTTGTATTAATTCTCTGGAGCTTTAGGTAGAGCCTAATGTAATTACTTGCTATACTTTGTAGCATTTTAAGAGAGAAGTGTGTGTTTTAAAAAGTTATATTTCCAAATAAAGCAGTCAGGTCTGGAGAAGACAAAGTGCCTGATTCTGGTCTCTCTGAGTTCAATAGCAAAACTCCCGTTGACTTAAATCAGAGCAGGATTATGTCCCAAATCTAAGAAATAAGAGCAAACAGACCTGTGCAGTTTTTTAATTCCAGGATACCAGTTTGTAACTTTTTCCTATTTTTTATCACCTTATGTTCCAGAAGGTTTGTCTGTCCTCAGCTGCACTGTCTGCATCTGAGTATTAGAGTTGAATTTTTTTTTCAAATGAAGACAGCTACTTTGCAGACATCTCAGTGTAAGTGGGTGAGTCCAGAGATCCTGAATCTCACCCACACAAACACAGTGATTTCATTCAAGAAACAATTGTGTCACGCTTTTCGTAGAATAATAGAATATCCTGAGTTGGGCAGGACTCAAAAGGATCATTAGAGTCCAACTCCTGACCCTGCACAGGCCAACCCCAAGAATCACACCATGTGTACAGAGCATTGTCCAAGTGCTTCTTGGACTCTATCAGGCTGTTGCTGTGACCACTTCCTTAGAGAGCCCATTCTGGTGTTCAACCACTGTCTGGATGAAAAATCTTCCTAAAACCCAACCTAAACCTGCCCTGACACAGCTTCATTCTGTTCCTTTGAGTTCTGTCACTGGTCATCAGTGGGAAGAGATCAATGCCTGCCCCTCTCTTTCCCCTTGTGAGGAAGTTGTAGACCACAAAAATGTCAATTATTTCAAAACTCCCCAATTTGTCAAAATGCCACAAATTTAATTTTCCTAGGTAGATTCAAAAGCCCTAAACATTGAAGTCATCGACATTGCTCCAAGAAGAATAAAGTGTTTGAGTGATTGCTGGGAGGAGCTTTTGATTTTTTCTGACTATTTGTTTTTGTGATAGATTGAGGCATTAACTACGATTAACTTTCTTGTTGATAGTGAGCCTGTGATCTGTAGAACCTCCCTCTAATTAATTGAATTCTGTCGACCTATGTTGTTTGCAAACTCTCATCAAAAGCTAGGCAAGGCTGGAATAGGTTTACCAGCAGCCTAACCCAAGCTGCAATTGATAATGTTACTGAAGACTGACCATTTGATCATCAAATTAGAAAATAACATGGACCTATTGCTTTTATTTCATGGGTTTGGTATGTAATATATAAAGACAGCACTGGTGGCAATTATTTTTAACTTGGATGTCCAAAATCATCATAGTGTACATTTTTTTCTTTAACTAGTTTGTCATTTAAAACTTTTTCCACAGTAACCTGCTTTCTGGGTACATGTGTGTCTTCCTGATTTTCACTTAATGCCTGAATAACAAGGCTGAAATGCACCAAGATCCTTGCTCTGCCTAAATGTTGGCTTAAGAATTAGTCCCCAGATCCCCCTCGACAATAAATGGTATATGAAGGAGCCTTCCATGGCCATCTGGTGCCAAACAGAGGCTTCCATCAGCTGCAGTTCACCTTCTTCTGTGGTTCCTATGAGAAATGTATTTTCCAACACCTTGGCTCACCCTGTGTTTTCTATTCAAGTGTTTATGGTCTCTAATCAGCACCTAACTTGCCTGTACTGGAGTTTATCCCATACCTACAGTGGGATTTTCCTTAGGGCTTCTCCAGGCCTGCTTTCAATCTCTGGGGTCATGTGCTTCCAGAGCGAGATGGAAAGCACATTTTATTTAAAGGACAAACCCCCACTAAAGCTGCACTGGATTTTGGTAATTTCAGTCTGGTGAACCATAGGGCTTAATGTCAAGGTTTCCTTATTGATTCTCTACAGCCTCAGTAGGAGATTCCCTTACAAGATGAGGGAAACAGTGTCCTGAGCTTGAGGTAGCACCTGCTCCAGCTGAGACCGCTGAGAACCCTCACCTGCCTTGGCATTTTTTGTGTGCCCTATCTACCAAGACCTCCTCCACATCTCAGGAAATGCATCACTATTGACTCTGGGTGTGACATCTGGGGCTCTCCCACATCACAGGGGCTCTGGTGACAGATGACACCTTTAAAAGCCAAATACCCTTAGGTGTCCTCCAGGAAGCAGGGCCTCACTGCTCTCAGGGTGTTTTGCTTCCTCCCATTGGTTTCTTCCCTCCTTCCTCCCCACACCCAGCCTTGTGTAAGGAGGACTAGCTCTGAAAATAAATTAAACTGCAGCACGTACACCAGTGCCCTTATTTTTACTAGGAAGCAATATACGCTCCCCTGATGTGTGCCAAGGAGCTGCTGGCAAGCTGGAAGGCTGCACAAGTCCTTGGGACTGCCTGTACAAACACAAGTTGTTATGATGTGCCTGCAAAAACTCGTGAATATGCTTTGGGAACATGGAAATGTCTGCTGGTCCCTGGGGTTCAGACAAGAAGAACAGAGGGACATAAGGGCCCAAAAATACTCTGCAGCAGCATCCTCCCAGCCAAGCCTTCCACTCTGCAGGGCCCTGAACCTCTTTCTCCCTCTCCTCCTGCAAGCCCTGACAGCTGAGAAAGTGTCTGGTAAATAGGAGTTTGGTGACCTTTTTACAAGGATATGTAGTGATAGGACAAGGAGCAATGGCTTTAAACTGAGAGAGGGCAGGTTTGGATTAAATAGCAGGAAGAAATTCTTCACTGTGGGGGAACTAGAACTAGAACTGTCCCTAGAGAAGTTGTGGATGCCCCATCCCCGGAAGTGTTCAAGGCCAGGTTGGATGGGGCTTTGAGCAACCTGGTGTAGCAGAAGGTGTCCCATCCCATGGCACAGGGGTGGGAATAAGATGACCTTTAAGGTTCTTTTCATCCCAAACCATTGTGATTCATTCGGTGCTGTTTTACACACTGCAAAGGAGAAGGATTTGCCTCCACCTGAGGTGCCCCACCAGCATTATGGTATCTGCATACAGTGGCAACATCAAGGCAAAATATTTCTGTCAAACCCTTACCGCACAAGGAAAATGCATTTTTCTATGGAAAATTTCATGGGAAGAGCTCCTGAGGGTATCGCCCTCAGGAGCCCTGCAGGATGTTTGCTTTCATGAGGAAAGATGTTTTATAGTGGCTGCACTATATTGGCCAGGTATTGCTTCCTGACACAGTACACCCATCACCTTCCACTGCTCAAAAATCCCCAGTTCTCCTTGTTGTGTGGTATTTCCCAGTCCAGTGCAGGGCTCAAGGTCCAGGTCGTCCCCAAAAGCAGTGTCACCAGAGCAGCAGCTCGGCAGAGGGTGCGAGTGTGGAAAGTGACAGTGAGTTGGCTCAATGTCAGTGGTGATTTCTGGTGGCATTTCCGCCAGCTAAATATGGGGGTAGCCACTAAAAACAAATCCTGAAACCGCTGAAATTGAGGGGGTTTTGTCTGGTTTCTAACAGGAGCAATAGTTGCCAGTATCAGCTCTGAATAATTTCACTGACACGTGCAACAGTCCAAGGTTTGAGAACACGAGAATTAGCCCAGAACTTTTTCTCAGTTTTGCTTTGAGGTAAGTTGGTGATTCAGAGTGAAACCTGGCTAAAACCATGATGGTTACTTACTTTTAAACATTACCCTACCCAGGAACATTTGAGGCACATAAATGAGAGCTCTCAGCACCCAAAGAGGCTGAAGTTCACTTCAGGAAGGAGAGCAAACATCCAAGGAAGGACATGGGGGAAGCTCTAGGGGAATTGTAGGTATTTCCCTCAGGCAAGTTTAACACCTCATTTTCTTAAATGTCTTTAATTCATACACACTAAGAAGTAAAGATTTTAAACCAAATATTTTGGTGCAGCAGCTCCCATAGAGCCTGGCCATGGCTGGGACCCCATTTCTGCCCACATCCTCGCTGTTGGGTGGAGGTGAGGAAATGTGAAGAGGTGTTTGATGGATGGAGGTGCCAGTGTGGGAGACACTTGGCACTGAAGCTTTTGGAAAAAATCAGCTTCCAAGCGCTGTGGTAGGGAAGGGTTTGCATAGGACGCTGCACGCTTAAAAAGCCGTCTGGAGTTTCAGAAACTCAAAAAAGAAAAAAAAAAAAGC
>VXAX01007965.1:1812986-1824321 GCA_013399835.1 Leptocoma aspasia
AAAAAAAAAGCATTTTCCATCTGATTTCTCCCTCCCTCCTTTACATTAATGGGCTCTTCCACAAGGCACGACACAGGTGCTTGTCCCGCTCAGCAGTGGAGCCCCGCGCTGGAGCGGGATGCGCGGCCGGCCCGCCCCTCCGGGGCCGGTCCCTCGTTGTGACGGTGACCTCTAGTGGCACCGGGAGCCGCCTCTCGCTCCGGGCGGCTCGTCCTCCGGGCACCGACCCCAGAGCTGCCGCCAGTCACCTCTGCAGCTGAGGAAATGAAGGTGGAAGCAAAATGGACTCTGGGTCTCGACTTTCTGCGTCCAGGTGCGCAGACACCCGGTCCCTGTAATTTGTGATAGGGGTTTGGTGAGTATATTTCCCCGATATTGAGCCTGCTTCCCAGGACAGTGGGCAGCAGATTCCATCTCTAAGTATCCTAAAAAGTACCATCTGAGGATTAAAATCTATTTTTGCTTTCTCTCCTTTTTCCTAATTTCTTGCTGTAAATCAACATTTCTTTGGCATCTGTGACTATGGAGAGGATGTGGTTTGGGGCTCAGAAGTTCAGTTTCCCTCCATGTCCCCTCCCTGCTCCAGATAGGCCCAGAAAGAGAAGAGAGTCACCTCCTTCTCCTGCACTTCTTCCCACTTCTTTCCAGCAGCCTGCTGGTGCTTTCACACAAGACCAGACCCCCTGGGCAAAACCAAGCCCCTGGGCCAAAATGGGCTGATGTACTCAGCCTCATCTCCTGTCTGGGCATCCTTACAGCATCTTCCACTCAGGGCAAGGAGGCTTCCCACCACCCAGGCAAGCTGCCATCACCTCAGCAGCCCCTGTGGTCCCAGGGCCAATGGCTGCTGCATGGAGGAATGCCTGAGCTGGCCTTTGCCACGCTCCATCTGCACCAGGCAGGGCTGTGCCGACTTGTCTCAAACCCACAGGTGGTGTGGGATGACACATTTTCTTCCCTTACAAAAATCACTTTTCTTCCCTTAAATGTGGGGGTTTTTCACCAACTCCTTATCCTGCCTTGCCTGTGCAGGGCAGACTCTGTCATGAGCCCCACACAAGGCTTCACAACTGGTGTGCAGCAGCAATCATGCAGAGATGAGAGCAACCACTTCCTCCCTCCACCACCTCTGTGAATCCGCACCAGGACCAGCAGGCAGCTCTGCACACCCTCCTCAGCTCAAGCCTGGGGAAACATCCGCCATCAGAAATTCAAAAAGTCACTCAGCTGCACCGTGCACACACAGGAGTGACAGCAAAGTGACTTTTCCCCTGTGGCCTCTGGAGCATCTTATATTGGGGGCAGCAGATTCACTGTGGCTTTGGTAGGCTGTGGTTCCTTCCCAGCATTGCCCTGCTCAGGGCTGAGTGCCGAGGCCCTGCAGGCACCCTGCACCCTCAGGAGGGCAGAGAAAGTTCAACACCACCTGAGAAAGGGGGATTTGCACCTTGGCAAGCTCCCTTCCTCCAGTAGGGCTGTCCCATCCCACTGTGGCATTGTCCCATGCCACCTGGCTCCTCACCAGAGGGCAGGACAGCATGTCTCACCCAGCTGCAGGGGCATTTTAGAGAGGGTTTACTTGGAGGAAACAATCCTTAAGTAAGCATTTAGATTGGTCAAAGGACATGTTTTGCCACCTCTTGAGCTGGGTGGCTCAGCAGACATCCATTTAACCTGCCCTCTGGACCCAGTCTCCAGTGGCCCAGCAGAAAACAAGATCTGTCTGCTCAGGGTTATTTCTTTCACAGAAGCCCACACTCCATGCATGAATTTGCATCTAATTAGCATTTGCTTAGTGGTCCTTACTCAAGCGCCACAATGTGGTACCTTTTTTTTACTTGGACTGGTAAAAGACTGGTTTCTGATAAAAACTGGGTCATCCAAGTGGTAAGCACTGTCAAGCTTAGTACCTATTACAAGACCTCCTCCTTTCACAAGAACTCCATGTGTAGGTACACAACCCCTTGGCCCAGCCAGCCATGGGGAATCTACCCACAGATATGCTCCACCTCAGAGAACAGGATGAAAACATTCACATCTCAAGAAGAAAACGTGTTCCTGAGCATAAAACCACCTTCCCCCTCATCCTCACTTCAGTCAGCCACTACAAACATTACAAGTATTAATCACATAGTCAATACATTTCACACCAGAAAACGTGTTTGTGGTTTTTAAGTAACAGGTCAACCATACAAATCAAATATTGTGAACAACTGTCGGCAAAAAAAAAAAAGCATGCAAGCAGTGAAACTGAGAATGGTTTGGGTGTTGGATGATCCAGCAGCATGAAGCCAGTGGGCAAATGCCCACCTGTACTGCTGAGTCTGGCTCCAAACCTGACAGCTGAGGGTTTGGTGGGTCACCCATGCGTACAGAGCCTGGAAGTGAAGCACAGCTTTGGCCAGCAACATGTGGTGAGGCAGTGGGAGCTGAGTGTCGGGAAGCAATGGGAGCCCTGTCTGCCTTTGGGAGGATGGCAGGACTGGCCTCCAGCAGGCCTCCCTCTGGCAGCCAGGGTGGCATGGCTGTGACCAGACCTTTTGTTCCCTGTTACGAGAAAGAGCTGAAGGCAGAAACTGCTTTTTCACCTCGAGGCATTCCGTCTGCCAGCCATAGCCAGGCTATTAATTCATGAACCAAGTGTGGGTGGGGAGACAGTTCATATCCTTATCTACACCTTCCGAGGAATATCAAAGTCAAGCAAGTGAAACTACACTGTCTCCATTTCTAGTAAATAACTAATTGTACTCTTCATAGGGGCTGGAATTTAAAACAAATTAGAATGATCACTCTATTGTCCCAGAGTAATTAAATGCATTAAAAAAACACAACCAAAAAAAAAAAAAACAACCAAAAAAGAAAACCCAACCAGAAACCAACCAAACAGAAAACCCCACAAATAAGACCACTGCAAAGAGGTGCCTTTGTTCTGTTTGTGAATTGTATAATAATGGTCAAAGCCAACTGAAGTCATCAGATGACTACCACGCTGAAGAGACGGGAAATTACTGGTCTCCCTCAAATTTCCCCCAGCTCTTGAGAAAAAAATCCCCTTTGTTGCTTGCCCTTTTAGAAATATTCTTCCTTATTCCCATTTTCTATCAGCCAAGCTTTAACTCATTCTGACACGAACAATTTGCAACCACAGTGGTCACTTCCCGTCCCGAGCAGGGACATTCACATGGTTACAGGGAACCAGCAATTGAAGACACACTTAGGAAGAGAGCTGGATGCCTGCTCACCTGAGGGTAGCCAGCGGTAGATGATGTGATACCAGGTGTGCTGCATGTGATAGTACTAAAAACCAGCAGCACTGCTGTAAGAGCTGGGTAAGGAAGGAGACCTGCTCTTAAAAATGTTTCAAGCTTGTTCCTGCACTTGAAAATTATTCCAGAGTAGCAGGATTTTAGGCATCTTCGAGCTCAGACTTTGATTGTGGGTGTGAAGAACAAAACACTTTTCTCTGGCTGCACGTCTCAAGATTACGCGTTTTAACAGCACCAAAGTGCCTGGACTGCTGCAGACAATTAATGCTAGTAGAGAACCAAACAAAAAGCACAACAACAACAACAACAACAACAACAACTTAAAAAATAGCATTCAGAAACGTGTTTCCACAACATACAAACATCACAAGCAAAATACCAGGGGAATAACAAATGAATAATTTTAACAGTCCCTAAATGTTTCCAGTGTGGCTCACAGCGTGGGATTTCTGTCTTCATGATGCTAAACCATACAACTGGAATTTGTAAAGAAATCTATCTATACCACTTAATTCTCTGCCTCAGATCCCTGTCCATGAGGTGCAAATCATTCCTCTGTGTCTCACGGCATAGGTAAAATCTGTGCAAATGCTAGGGTGGTGAACAGTGGGGATGCTTGGCCCCTGATGGAGGGGAATTATCCCTGCCTTTGCAAGTGACTGCCTTGGAAATGCTGGGGCTTCCCACTTGTGCGAAGCCTTCCCAATAACAAGGAGCTTAGAGCCATGGGGCCTTAATAGCCAGTATTTTCCCTCTGTGCTGAGGTCAGGCAGGGGCCTCTTTTGGCCTGGCTGTGCTATGGCTGATGGCTTTGTGGCGTGGCTGAATGTGATGCTGAGCAGGCTCTACTTTTACACGTAAAGGAGAGGGTTTGTTGTTTTGTAGAAGCATCTTCCCTTAAGCTAAGATCTGATACTGGTTTTTCCTAAAAAAAGCTTTGTTTCGAGGCAAATTTTCTGTATCTCCCATGTACATTAAAAAATTCCCCTGAAGATGCAAAAAGCTTCTACCATTTTGTTTCTAGTTTTTATGGTGTGTTTAGAAGTCTCTCCGCTTGCACTTATGCTGACAGACTAAACTCTTCATGATCACAAATTGTTTAAAGCATAAAGCATCAAATGTAGCTACAGTACAGCCCAGAGACTCCAGTGTTTTCAATAAGCATTAGCAGCTAAAATGTTGCAGTCTCCATGAATATATTACAAGTGAGTGAAACCCCAAGAAGCAAAATTTCCTCTATGAAGAAATAATTTGGAAAATATATTCCCAGGCGTGTAAGGGAGGAGACCAACTTCGACTCAGGAGACAAGACTGGAGAAGCAAAGGCATGTAATGAACACAATAAAACAATATGTAGTCAACAAACCTTGAAAACTACTATTTAAGGTGGAAAGGATCTGTCTGGTCTTACAAGTAAGCCCTAAAAGGTAAAATTTGATGGCTGCAAAATAAATTCTTCCATATAATCCAGACCTTTACAGCATATCCAAAATTCAGTGTCATTGAATGCGTAGGTGTAAGTCAATCTGCTTTACAGAGTACACTTTCTTATGTAGACACAAAGAGTTGCAACACAGCAAAGAGAAAAGGAGCAGAAGGTGTGGAGGGTTTGGTGAAGTCCCTTGGCCACTGCAAGTGGAATTCAGAGGAAAAGATCTGCTGGGGAAGGAAGCTGCAGAGAAGTGTAAACCCAGGCCCTACACAGGAGCAAAAGCAACACCGAAGAGCCACGTACAAGTTCTGGCCCTGTAAATTAAGACCTTTCCTGCATTAGGAGTGTCTGTCCCCAGCCAGCCCAGACACACAGCAGGTGACAGCCTTTGGCTGGGTGACTGCTGACTGCTTCCCCCTGGGACTGCTCCCTGCTCGTGCTAGGTGCCGCGTGGGCCATGTCTGTGGGTGAATCGTTGTTGTGGTGCAAACAGATTTGTCTCTTTGCTCTGCCCTCACCAAGTCCAGGCAGCAGGAGCCACAAAAGCCAGACTTCACCCTGACTACAACTGGTAAGGGAGGCCCTTGTTAAGAAAGCTTTTCATTAACAAATGTTTTTATTCCACAGCAAGCTGGTCCCACCCTCTCCCAAAAGCCACAGGATTCTGCAGGATTAGGGGTTGAGGAGGTGGAAATACACAGAGGTGCTGAGTGCTTGGGGCTGGCTCTGCACCTGTTGCAGGCACCCTTTGAGCAAGCAAGAACCAACCACTCTGAAAAAAAATGAAGTGCCGAGATCTCCAGCTATTCACTGCTCACCTTAACTCCTCTGAGGTTTCCTTTCCCACAATAAAGCACAGAGCACCCTGCTCTCCCACATGCAAATGCTGGGTAGATAAATCAGCAGACAAAGCTGAGGCACTGAGGTGGGTTGAAAAGTGCATAGGCAGGCCCAGAGGGTGAGGGACAGCAGGACAGGTTCTAGTTGGAGGCCAGAAACTCGTTGTGTGCCCCAGGGGTCAATACTGGCTCCAGTCCTGTTCAATGTCCTCATTAATGACACAGACAGAGTGGCAGAGGGCACCCCCAGCACATTTGCTGATGACACCAAGCTGGGCAGAGTGGCTGATATGCCACAGAGTTGTGCTGCCATCCAGAGGGTCCCTCACAGGCTGGAGAAATGGGCTGGCAGAAATTTTGTCAAGTTCAGTAAGGAGAAATGCAAAATCCTGCGCCTACAGAAGAAGACCCCCAGGCACCAGTACAGGCTGGGGACCAACCAGCTGGAAAGCAGCTCTGCAGAGGAAAGGACCTCAGGATCCTGGTGGACACCAAGCTGAACACGAGGCACCAATGTGCCCTTGTGGCAAAGAAGGCCAATGGCATCCTGGGGTCCCTTAGGCAAAGTGTTGCCAGGAGGTTTTGGGGAGATGATCCTTGCTCTCTGCTCAGCCCTGGTGAGGTCACACTTGGAGTCCTGGGTTTGGTTCTGGGCTCCTCTGTACAGAGACACACAGACACACTGGAGAGAGTCCAGCACACAAAGTCCAGGACACAAAGATGATGAAGAGACTGGAGCAGTCTCCTGAGTGGAAAGGCTGAGAGCTGTGACTGTTCAGCCTGGAGAGGAGAAGGCTCAGGGGATCTCAGTGATGTGTATAAATTCCTGCAGGAAGGGTGCAAGCAGGACAGAGCCAGGCTCTGTGTAGTGGTGTCCAGTGACAGGATCAGAGGCAACGGGCACAACCTGAAACACAGGAGGATCTGTCTGAACATCAAGAAACACTTTTTCACAGTGAGGGCAACTGAGCGCTGGCACAGGTTCCCCAGACAGGTTGTGTCTTGAAGATATTCACAAGATGTCTCGACACAGTCCTGGGCAATCAGGTCTGGGTGTCTGCTTTAGCAGTGTGGTCAGACCAGCTGCTCCTCAGAGGTCCCATCCAACCTTCCACTCAGTGATTCTCTGAGGCACTGGTGCATGGAACAGAGCACCCCATGGAAATGCTCATGAGGATGCTAATTTTTGCCATAGGATTTACCTGTATGTGTTAAACATGGCCAAAACCTGGTCACAACATGGCCTGAACATTGACGGCAAAGAAGAAATGGAAAAGACTCACAAGTCACAAGATGTGAGGCTGCCCTGCCAAAAGAAATTGTTGTATAGGATCATAGAGATCCAGACTGAATTAAGATGTGCATTTTTGGCACTTTTTCTATCACAAACACTCATTTCTGAGTTTTGTGATCATCTTCTACGTCGCTTGTTTTTGCTCATGTTGTAGCTGCACGTTATGAATTTGTGTGTGCACATATAGCGTTTGTGGTCCTGGCATAAGAAAAAACAGATAAAAATAGGACCTCAGTTCTCCAAATTTGCCTTATGATTATTTTTTTAATAAGCATTTAAACATTGTTTTTAACCACAGAAATCAGATACCAAGAAAACTTTCATCTTATTCCTGCAAAAGCAAAATGGAGTTTCTAAGTCATAGCACAGCGTGGGAGAAAGGGTGTTTCATGCTCACTGGAGGAAGTTATTTCAGAACGTGAATTTCACTGGTATTTCTCCTGCCAAGGTGCCCTGACCCTCTTGACTAAGAGCTGCCCCTGTTAGCACAGCTACCCCCTCTCTGCAGCCAGGCTTAGTGAAGCCACAGGCACATGGAAATGGTGGTGGTTGTGTGGCCCACACACAGGGCTTCATGCCCACATTTTGGGACTGGAGTCAAGGGAATGTGGAAGGAAGCAGCTCCCAAAGCTGCTGCCATGTTGTGCTCCACTGCTCGGGGTGTTGAAAGGAGCTGTGCCACCTCTCTGACTGTCGTGACTTGGTGCTGCACCATCATTTCCAGAGCTGGTGCTGCGTGTGCAAAACAAAATCAGTCATATCATGCAGAAGCAGATTTCAGCTGCTTTGTTATTCAGTATTTCCCACTTAGATTTAGGACCAGATTAGGTTTCAAACATACCAAAATTCCAGTAATTGTTTTCTCTTGATTTTTGTCACAAATTGGTAGGAATCTTCAGGTTTTTATTCCTCTACAATTCCCATCATATTAAGTTAAGCCTCTAAAACATTGTCCTCCCCATGTAGATGCTGTTATTGAATGGACAGATGAATGTCAAAATCAGGGATTCTCCTAATTTCTGCTCTACTGCCAGATGAGTTATGGTGACCTGGGATGTAGGGGCTGAGCAGTGGAAAATCCCTGCCTGTTGCATCAAAACTGAAAGCACCTGGAGATTTTTTGTGTCTGCACCCAAAGCTTCCTGAAAATGTTTTGCACTAGAAAAGAGAAAAGGTAACCAAAGCCAACGGGGAAAGCAAAAAGGGAGAGGCGATGATGATACAATGGAAAGAGGAGGCCCAAACTTCCTGCTGTCTCTCTGTGAAGGGGCTGTTACCTCGTTTGTTATGCTGACTTGCCCTCAGAAAGTCCAGCTCCAAATCATCTCTCGACTCTGGGAAATCCCACCAGATGTAAACAGCTACCTGAGGGTGGCTTTGCACCTGAAGAAGAAGGCCTGGAGGAAGTGCAGTGATGGATCTCCCAGCACGTGCCTGAGCTTTCCTTGCCGGCCCCAGCCACCATCACAGCTGGGCTCAGCTGATGGCCTCAAGGACCTGATCCCAGAGCAGCTGCAGCCTGGCTTTTCTGCTGGGCTGGGAAGCAGCATCCATGGCAAGGTCTCCAGCAGCAAAAGGAGGCTGCAGGGAGCCTTCATGGGATGGCAGAGAGCGGTGTGCTCTGAGGATGATGTGAGAAGAGCCACAGTGACTCTGAGGTGCACATCTGTTCTGAAACACCCAACATCTGGCTCTGGAAGTAGCATGTGGTGGCTGCCAGGCAGGGACCTGGCTGGAGACATGCCATGGTTAAGGACCACGATGCGCATTTCAGGGGAGAGACCCTCCACGCCAAGTGTTTGCACAGGACTCCCCCAGAAGGTGTCCCCTATGCCCTGGCTGGGTCCCTGGCAGCAGGGACACCTGGGACAGCAGGTCCTGCTCACCCTGGGATGGATTCCTGGGCTGTGGGACTCTGCTTGCTCCCTGCCAGGCCCAAGGAAGTGTCTTTATGCAAACATGGACACAAGAGAAGAAAGCCTAGACCCAACTTTGAAGTTGAACCTCACTCCTCAAATCCCACACTACATTCCACTGGGTTCAGTCAAGGGCAGTATCTCTTAAATGAGATGGTGCAAACTGGGCTGGACAGGGCTTCTCTACCCCGTCTGAGGGGAGACCCCATTTCAGCTCATCCAGTGTTGCAGAGGCAGGGGGTGGATCCCCACAGCTGGAAAGAGGATCCCCTCAGTCCCTCGCCCCAGCCTTGCCTGCTGTGCAGTGTGGAGTGCTGCAGCCGTGCTGGGCTCGCTGGAGCCGTGCAAACGGGTGGAGCTGGGCTGCACTCCTGTAGCACAGCACCTGCTGCACACAGGGCAGGAGCGTGTTTTGCACAAAAGAAGAACCCACTTCCTTTGTTCTGCACTGCAAAAAGAAAAATAAAATCAGGTGGAGAGCACTGCTTTCCCTCTGTCTCATTCCCAAGGCCCGGGGCACAGTTGTCACCCTGGACACGGCTGTCACCCAGCACTTTGGGCTCTTCCATCTGTTTTTGGGGCTGGTGATGCCGCTTGGGTCATCTCCCTCCTCTGCGCAGGGGCTGAGTCCCCGCCGACCCTCCTTTATCCAGGCCCCCCTTTGGCACAGCAGGGACACTTCCCGCTCCCGTGGGCTCCCGGGAGAAGTCCTCCATCCCCGGGCAGGTGGCAGCTGCTGGGTCATCAGCACCTGATTCCTCTTCTGGGATCTGCAGCTCTCTTTTCAGTGCCTGCGTGAGCGCAGAGCCCAGGGGACGGGAGGGGTTCTACAAAGAGCCTGTTTGACTGCTCGGAAAAGTCCCGGGCATAAATTTGCATCACAAACCTCCCCGTCCATCCCTGCCAAGCGCTGGTGATTCCGACCGACCGGTCCGAGGTGCTGTGGGCCTCTGGGTGGAAGCCAATGGCATTTTGCTGAGCTTCATCCAAATTTATTTCCCCGACGGTGTTAATTTGTGGAGATAAAACTCTCGTGCGAGAGACGGTAATGAGGGTGGACGGGAGCTCTACACCGTCAGCGCCACAGCGAGCCCCGAATGGATGAGACCAGGATTTGTGTCAGCTGCAGCTGTTCGTCGTGCAGTGTTTTGGGAGATGAAAGGATAGTCCTGGATCCACTCGCTGGCGTGGGCTCAGGATTTCTGTAGAGGTAACACTTCTCTAATGTTAGATCCATTGCCTGTTTTCACCATCACGATGAAACAGCTCAGGAACTTTTGAGCCCCACACAAGTCTGATTAGCTTAACTCTTGACAGATGTGCAAGTAGAAAACCCCTATTTTACTAGGGAATATTTTTATTAATTTACTCAGCAGTTATTCTGTTATTAGCAGACCTTTCCCTTCATGTAATATAAAGCCTCGAGCAACAGAAATATCTCCATTAACAGATGCTTGTTAGCCAATTTTCACTATTACTCTTGCTAGGTAGCTTCAACTTCTAGTAAATTCATAACAATAATGTGTAATTTCTATACAGATGACTCACAGTACATGAGTACACAGATTAGTACTGAGTTTAATGTTGCTGTTTTAAAACATTAGAAATATTATGCAATTAAATAATTAGTTGAGCTGTACTGGCCCAGAAGGAAATATGTAAGTTTAGCTTAACTGTAATCTTAACCTTTGTATTTTTTGGCTTCAGTTTTTCATTAGCATCCCAAACGCCCCTGATGGGAATTTCGTGGTTTATTAGGAATTTTTTTGAGGGATAAAACCAGACACCAGAAAGATCATCACCACCACCACAAAAAAAAAACCAAACCCAAACCCTGAACCATTTTAAAAGGCATAAAAATTCCTCTTGGGATTTGAAAACCCTAGTGGTCTCCAGTAAAAAAGCCACCATGGGGAAGGCCATCCTGCTGGTCACAGGGCAGGTTGCGCTTCTGCAAGCATTTTGGGAACTGCTGGGAAGGAAAGTACTCTCTCCATGCTGTGAGACACACGCATACAGGGCTGAGGGATAAATCACAGCCTTCCACTGCTCAGCACTCTGTGGGGACAGAGCCCGCCGTGAGAGCTCCAGCTGGGACAAGGGGCTTTGCCCCACTTTCACCACACAATATATCATCTTAATAACAAAAATATTTTTCCGCTAATGACAATTTGTTTCATTCAACTCAGTCTCTGCCCTAAGGAGCCGTGCCTGGTGATGTCTCTATGTGTGTCTGAAAGGCAAATCCGGGTTTCACCACAGGCACAGTACGGTTTGCACTGGCCACACGCACAATAAGCTCCTTCGAAGATTTGCCACAACTTTATCGTGAAAGCTGCCATGGCCATGTGCGTGTGGCCGGGCTGAGCACTCCGGACCGCACGTGAACCAGAGCTGGAGTTGTTTTCAATCGTTCAGTTGCATTTTGCATCCTTGTAGAAGTTTTCAGAGTAAAACCCGAAGTCGGCTCAGATGTCGGGAGCGATTGCCACGCTGGTACAGTCATTTATCTTCTCCAGCACAGCCCCTGAGAATATCCCCCGCGGCGGCAGCGTGCCTCTCACATACTGAAAGAAAAAAAAAAAAAA
>VXAX01007965.1:1833739-1916176 GCA_013399835.1 Leptocoma aspasia
AATTGGAAATCACAAACCTGGAAGCATTTTGAACACAGACTTTTCTCACAATCAGGTGGAGTTTTCAACTGACATCACCAAGACGTGCATTTTACCCCTTAGGTTTAACCATGTTTTGCAGAATGCCCAGCAAAATGGGATTTTCCAGGCAACCATGACATGAATACCCCCTTGTACAGGCAACAGTGAGAAAGGATTTAGACTTGGAGAATATCCACCTACATACCCCATATGCCACTCAACATGTTTTAAAATTCCAAGGAATAAATACTCTTTGTGCTTGTCCCTACAGCAGGGCAATGTCTGAAAAGGGCACGTTTATTTACTCTGGGACAGGTGGACTTTTATTTCCTACAGACAAGGTTTGATTTCTGAATTAATTTACCAGTCTTTATTGCTACTTTTGGATAAAATATTTGTGAAGAAAGAATCAGTATGTCTCAAAATTAAAACCTGTAGTTGTTGCAAAACATTTAAGTAGTCTGCATATACAAATTATGATAGGACTTCTTTTTCTTACATGTATCCTTTGCTTTCCAAGACAGCAGGTTTCCAGAGTTCCCTGGGTACAGAAGTGTCTGTGGTCTACACACACACATAGCTTCAGCTTCACACAAACAAAATCTTTCAATTAAAAAGCAGACCCTCCCTAAATAATATGATCATAGAAACAAGCCAAACCCTGAACGAGATTGATCAAAGCCCAAGAAAACACATTGCCATTATAAAACCCCCTTACTTCACCCACTGCAAAATACCAAAGAAATTCATAAAGAACACTGACTTAATTAAAAATTATGTCATGTGCTGAAAGCTGCACAAATTTGATGCAATTTCTAGATAAGGACTTGTATGCCCAAAGGACTTTTTTCAGTCTCATCAGTCAATTAAAAAAGGGAAAGAGAAGTATCTCTCTCTCCCCCCTTAAATCTTGTCCTGTAATTTCCTGGTATGTTTTCCAGGCCAAGTGTGACTCTAAAGATCTGTGCTGTGGTTCATCTGGATTTCCAAAACATCCCCTATGCATCTGTTATTGCCTCTGTTACACTTCTTACAACCTATACCTCATTCTAAATGTATGCATATATTAAATATGCCTGTGTGTATATAAATAGACACATATGCACACCTGTACACACACAAGTACATACAGAAACATACACAAAATGTGTAAGATGGAGTTGCACTTTGGAATCTTGTATTCCTTCAGACTGCTTTTATAGAGATGTTCCCCTCTCTGCACCCCACCTCCTGCAACTCCTAAGGTGCTAATACTGAGCACTTCTGAGAATCAAGCCAAGCAAGCTGATTCAGGAACCAATCTAAACTTCAAACCCAGCATGGCACGAACTTGGCACTTCTGTCCTGTTGCCTCCTGTGCCAGCCTGGATCACCCCTAATGTTAATGTTCCAGCCTGTGGTCAACACTAAGTTGCTTCAGACAGTGAGGATTCAGCAAGTGCAAGGCCATCCTCATCTTTGACACTAGAAAACTAAACTTATATGTAGAAAAGTTAGCTTTTTGTAATTTCCTTTTAAGCCGGTATGTAGCCAGCTGAAAACAATGAAAGCAGCACATAGGACACCACATATATCCATTGTTAGAGAAGTCATCTCTGAGCTAGCCATGGAAGTCATTCACATCATTCCAGTTCTGATCTTATTGCATCATTCGATCACCTTTATTGCTTCCAGTGAGTATCTTCATGACCCGTATTTGAACAGCAATTCACTCAGTTTGTAAAAATTCAAATTTACAGTGGTCACTTGCCATAGCTCACCATACACACATGAATTTTCTCTCACCCTATGTGTCTATTATTTGCTGAATGACAACTTTTATTCAAAAAGGAATTTGAGAAATAAAATATTGCAGGCATTAATAAAACTTTGCGAAGAATGACATAATAGTCCCATAACCCTTTATTGAGTTGAAAATTAAGTGATCTTCAAACCTCTTATTACTGTAATAAAAAATCAAGTACTGTAAAATAACATTTAAGCTAGAGAAATTAGACTTGTAAATGAAGAAAATATGATTTTTCTTGACAGGTAAATCTAGCTGTTGTAGTTGTTGGAGCTTTTTTTTCCTAGTCATTAAGTCTGATAATGTCTAACAAGGATTTACAAGAAAAAACCCACCTATTTTATTTAAAAATAAATTTAGGTGATATCCAGTAACAAGTAGAAACTAAAGTTACTTTGAAAAGGAAAACCAGACTAGAAACCACCAAGTGATCCGAAGGCTTGGGAACAGTTCACATCATTTCTTAACATCACTCTGAGTCACCCGTCACGCGGAGCCGTGTCTCTCTCGCTCTTACGGGGCTGACCTTGGTGAGTCTGCCCAGCAGGTGGCTTTGATCCTCTCCCAGGCACGTACAAACCCCTCGGGTGAACTTCCTTCACACACAAAACCATCAGTGCTGCAGTAGAAAATTAGTGGCTACATTTAAGTCATTATTTGAAGCCCTCAGAGCTTCTAGAGCATCTCCTCTGGAAAACCCCATTTCCATAAGTCGTGCGACCTGGAAAAGAAATGAAGTAACACCACTTTAAAACCAGAGTTTTATTCACACTGTGTGCACATTAGTCAAAAATGCCAGAAATCCCTTTTCCACTGATCAAAGACCTATCTGGGACAGCGTGCCTCAGAACGTTGCCACAGAGATGACCGCTTTCCGCCACTTTATTCAAAGCCGATTGCATAAAATGCCGTACCTGTATTTTCCTGGCTGGTCCAGTTTTGAAAGAAGAGTAAAATCCAAAGTCTGGTACCACACATGACAATTACAGTCTGACCTGGGGGCTTGCTGCTCTAACAAGAACAGGATCTCAAGAAACCAACACTGACCAAAACACAGAATTATAGAGCAGAGAAAACCTATCCAGAATGAATCTTTATCTCTTTTCCTTGAAAAGATCTACTTCTCCAGAGGGCATTAAAAAAGCCCCTCAAAACTATTCATTCCAGGTGTTGGAGTTTTTTAATAAACCTTAAAGGTAATTCCAAAGTAGAGGCAGTACAGTACTTAAATTAATTTAGTACAATTCTTGGAGGGCTTCTACATATACTCAAAAAAGCAGTTTCTTTTGCCAAAAACTTCTGCAAAGGAAAAATCAATGACATCTGACGGAAGAATTACATGGAAAAGGGCACATTAAGATAGTGATTTTGTTAAATCAATAACCACTTGACCAGCCCTCTTTATAATATCACGTACTTGTCACCTAACCTTTGTGCTCTGTGTTAACAGATATTAAAAGCACCACGTGTAAAAAGGCAATGCATGCATAACCAAATTTAATTTATGGTTAAATACCAATTTAAAGTACATTTAAAATCTCTTTGTAAGTCTCTTTGGTACGACTGAAAGTCACAATATAACTCATTCACTTTTATAATTAATCTTCCAGAAGTGGAAAACCAAGGTGTGGCAGGGCAGGGAATGGCCTGTAGAAGTAACTGTGGCCACTGGCAGCATGAAGCATTCCTCATCCTGCTTCAAAGGGCCTGATGAGCAGACACCACAACTCCTGAAGCTGGAAGTCCTGGGCTACAGAAGCTGTCAGAGAGCTACTGCTACTCCTCCTCTGCCTGCAGCGAGCCTGCAGCAGCAGAGTGAAGCAGGAACACAGAAGAGGCTGTACACATCTCGAGAGGAATTTTCCCAGGGTGCGAGACCAATGTGCAGCACTAGCACTGAAAGTATTTTTAAAAGAAAGTTGCCATGAAAAGCAGCTTTTCTTTCCTCTAAGACACCTCCAGAACTTTCAGTATTTTTAGTCATCTCTGCTTTGGTGACTTACTGAGAAATATACAAGTGCCAAGTTTGCCCAGTGGTGCAGGTCCTCCTTTTCTTAATATAAATACACCACCACAACACATTTGAGAACAGCTACCTTGGATGTCAAACATCAACCTTACAATCCAGTGCCAGATTTTTTCACCTTCTTGTAGGGAGAGAAATGAATTGTTACTTTCAACACTTCTGCAACAACAGTTTATGCCCAAACTTGATTTTGTAACCTGTCACTCTTATTTTTCATCTAAGATTGTGGGTTTTTTATGAGAAAAAGCGCAGGCAGTGGAATAAAAGCTAACCACAGAAACACACTTCAGAACTAAAGTTTTTACTGCAGTTGCCATGAACTTTAACTAATTCTAACTTTAAGAAATGGTGCATGGAATTGCAACATTCCTATTTGCAGAAATATTAATCAAGCATCACGGAGAATAGTAACAACAAAAACTTATTTTCATCTGAGTGTATTTTAACCACAGGAAATGAATCCAGCTCCAGGAAACAGAGTGTAAAACTGGCAACAGTAACTAAAGGTGCTAAAAACCTCACAAGAAATGCAGAGATTTTTGGACCAAAAGCATTGCAAATGCTCACAAACTTAAATGTGATGAACAGATGAAACCCTTGCATTTCTGCCATTTTAAGACAACATGTATCATTATTAGTACAGTCTTGAAAAACCAAAGGTGCTTTAATGACTTCTTCTTTGCAGGGTAACCAGAGAGCCTTGCAAATGACAGCAATCAAGTGAGCCTTACATCCTCAATACATCAGAAAATGTAAGTGTATATTGCTTTCATAAATCTGGGCCTAAAGGCTTCGGGTAAGAATCCAGCATAAATCAGACCAGTAACTATTTCATTAGTTTCGGCTCAAAAATAGAAGTCCCCAGAAGCAGAATTTGTCAATAAAATAAATAAGTAAGCCAAACCAGCAGGGAAATCTTTTGGTCCATCCCATACTGGTGCTGAGTAGGCTTTCAGGACAGCCAAAACTAAGTTTCTGGGTTTTTATTATTATTTCCTTTTTGTTTGTTAGTTGGGGTTTTGTTGGTTTTTTGGGAGTTTTTTGTTGTTAGTTTCTTTTTCCCCCTTTCTAGATGTAGCCCAGGAGGCTTGCAGTCAAAAGTGCAGTTAAAAGTTTTGAACATTTTGAACATAATCTAACATCCAGTCAAAGCTAGAAATCAGATCATAGGAAAGATTTCTGTTTGGGACACCCTCAATTTAAACTAAAAATGACAGTGCTGCTACCAAGTGTTGACTTATCTCCTTATAAAAAAAGGAAAAAGGGAAAGAAACCTACTCTTGTTCAAGGGTAGCAGAGATCTTAAACTATAAAATGGCCAATACAGCTACCTGCAGGTAGGCTACAACCTGGAGAACTTGACTGCATGCAATAAATCCTGAACACAGGAATAAGACTCATCTTAAATTCTTAAATTTGTGAGTAAATAATCATCTGAGAATAAAACGATCAAAAAAAAGTATAGAAGTCTGAATCTCTACTTGATAGAAAGGACATAAACTTCTCTGTGGCATCAGTATAAGGAATCAGCCGACCACATTATTGAGGGAAACATCCAAGTTTTAGCCCAAGTGTATTTTGCAGTCCATAGCTGGCATAACATTTTTATTTAAAAAAAAAAACAAAATGACTGAATTGGAAACTTAAGCTGGAGACTTCAGCGAAGATGATGTCTACATGACAAATAATGAAATTTATTTATCATTCTTCTTTCTTTGAAACATTTATTTTATCAGATTTGAATAGTTTCCACTACTGAAACCATCAACATCTTTAAATACAAAATACAAGTGCTAACACATAAAAGTAGAAACTCCCAAGTAGCTCTGTAACTCTGGTTTGGATAGTAATGACAATACACTGGCTCTGTATTGTGACCATTACCTTATATTCTAATTTTTGCTGCTATAGAAACCATTAGAGAAACTGTGTAAACAGATGATAAAAATTAGTAGAGATTAATTCCTAACCATTTAAAATGCCATTTTAAAATAGAAAGTGTTTACCTGCTCTTCAGAAACCTCAGTAGGTGGAGGTATGCCTTGTTCAGACGGGTGATCTTGATAATTCGCATTATGTCTATGACGTAAAGGAGGAAACAGTCTATTCCAGTTAATCATCCCACCCTGAAAGCAGACACTACAGTCAGTCTTTGCAAAAAGAACTACAAATATTTTAAACAAAAAGATCATCTGTACCACATTATATGAAAGCAAATGTTTAAGTAAAGTACTTTATTTTAAACAGCAAAAACTGCTGTAGTCTCCTATGAAGCAAAAATTGGACTGGTTACTGCTTTACTAGTTAATTGAAGTAATCACTGCAAACTAAGGAAAAGTGCTAACAGAAGAAGGAAAGGATGTTTCAGATCCATTGGGATAGATCTGGTTTAGTACACTGCTAGGTTTCTGAGGCTGAAAGACAGCTGTCTTTACTAACAGGGGTTCACCTGGCAAGAGGTGCAACAGCAGGTCCTGCAAGTACTTTACAAAATTTCTGCTGAAGTTAACGAGGGAAAAAGACTACAAGAAATAAGTGAGGGGAAAAAGTAAAAGGGGCTTCTCAGGGCATCAGTAAAATCACATCAGGAAACTCAGAATAAACCCAACCTTCAGGAGACCTGGGACTGCCATACAAGTGACTACTTCTGTGACACCGGTGTGACCTGCAGACCCACCACATTTACCTAACTTCCGTGTATTAAAGATTGTTGCAAAATCTGGCCATGTTCCAGTGCCAAAACGTCTTGTAACTATATAGTAATAATGCAAATACACAGCAGTAACATAGGTATGGTGCAAATCACAGAACTGAAACTTCCTCTTAACAACCAAGCTTCGACTCTTGTAATAGTAAGATATTTGGAACATAAAGAAGAAATACTAAAATACAAGCCTTATAATTGTCCAGAAATAATGAATCCTCATTTCATTAGCTTAAATGGACATTTTTGAAGGGATTTTGTATCACACAAAGCCCATAGATCCTGTGAGCAGATAAGAGCAAAGCCCAATCTCTCTTTTTGATAGTTTGTTGAAACATCTTTTGCAGTCTGTCAGTCTGTGTTGTCCTTTCCCTCCTCCCCTGCTCTCCCTGTTACTATGGACAAGATCCCCCTCCCTTTCTGTATATATGGGACATGGGCTTCCTTCCTCTAGTTGCTCTATTTTAGTTCTATAACGTTGTTTCTCAGAAGGCCTTCCTCTTACGAGAGTTTTTTCTTTTCTTCTCTCAGAGTGCTCTTCCTGCCTTTATGTACCCTTAGAGCATTAAATCCCCTCTGCTCCATTAGACCAGCAACAGCTAAATGTGCTCCTAGGTCACACACACAAAAAATTTAGCATTCCTGCCCTTTCCTTTGTTTCCTTCCTTGCTGTCCAGAGGAGACCCAACCAGCCCAGACACCACAGGGGGCAGTACAATGGCACACTAAAAAAGCATTTGAAGAGTCATGAGGCTTGAAACGTCACCTTGAGAAATATTCTAGTCCCTTCTGTACTAGAGTACATATTTCTCTGTGAAGATGTGAAATAGCCAGAAGCCATCATCCATTTTCAAGACATAGATTCCACTGTTAGTGAACTTGAATTAAAAAAACTATGTGTCTACATTTCCTATACTGTATAAAATATTTGCTTAACATTAATGAGGTTTTGACCAAAGGATTCTGTGCAAGTCTCATGTTAGTCAAACAGCACAGCGTAGTAAAAGAAGAGAACTGGTTTGGAGTGTAAGCCTAAGGAGTAAGAGGAATCAGGTCTTCTACTGACCCTGTTTTTATTATTTAGAGATGCCTTGAGGAGGAGATAATAATGTTGCCACAAGTCATTCACACTGAATTCGTAAAAATACTAACAAGACTATGAAACATTCCTCTGAAGCACCATAAGTCATACACAATAATGTACATCAAAGACATAATCCACAATATACATTAATTTACCTTTATCTCAGTGTATCTGAAGACTGAAATAAATACACCTTTCCAGCAGTGCCCTGCACTTCAACAATGAGCTGCCTACTCCAGTTTGGTTTTGCATTCTCCCTGTCCTGTGCTCTCTTACCTAACGCTACAGACAGACTTGTCTACTTCCTTACCTTAAGCTTATAATACAGTTTGCATTAACATACACAGAATTCATTACTTTCAATAAGAACTGCCATTTCCTTACAAATATAACTATTTAGTTTTGAAGGTTTACAGCAGATACCTTAATAAATTACAGATGTTGACTGAAGCATTCAAAAGAGTTTCACATGAAGACCCCTTCCCAGAGAAAACAGACTAGACAAATCAGCTCAAAATCGAGTATTTCAACTACCTTTGGAAACTATGATAAACATAAAGTATCAGTTCTTAACTATATTAACGAGAGAAAAATATCCAACATTTAATGGTATGTGAACACTGATGGTTAGGATTGATTCTGACATTGTGGTCCACTTCTCATCTGTGTAGTATTTTAAACTTCACCAAAACCAAGTGTATCAGAATCCCTTATCTTAACTGCAAGAAAATTGTTTCCCTTCATAGTCTTGCTTCTAATTAGATGACACACATCCACAAGGTCAAGCTCAAAAGAGCAGGGATTCAAGGAACTGCAGCAGGAACTATGGGACTGGTAATGTGGTCAGTCTCATAAAGGTAAGGAAAAACTGGGAAGTGCAGCTGATGTCTTAAATCCACAGAAGACAGAGATCAAGGCTTTGGGTTTACAGTATGAATGGTGACTGTGCAAGGACTTTCAGACAACCTTAACTATCTCAGCAGAAACATGGAGATCCGTTGTAAATTGAGCCATACCAAGCACCAAATAATGTCTTAACATCAGGTAAATACCACAAATCCCAGTTTAAAAAATGCACAGAAGATTTCCAGACCATTATTCATTCTTGCCCCACAGAAATTATTTTGCAGACCTCCCCTTCACAATTTTATGATCATTTCTGTACTGCAGTGGTTTTACGCTGTGCCACCAGACTTACTTGTGAGAAGTCAGGAAGATTTCACATGAAGATATCCAGTCTGGTTAATTTATGTAAATTATGCTCCTAAACCATCTGAGACTCCCTCCTGGGGAATCAGCAAACCATATTTAAGCATTTCACATCATACTTGACCCTCAGCACCAGCACCCAACAGCATAGAGGAGCTCACACCAATCTCCTCACTCTCCACAGAAGCCTTGTCTCAGGTAACAGAGCTCTCTGGAGTGGCCCAAAACAATAAGCAGTGGGGATGCTCCAGGGTCCACTATGTAAGCTCCTTTCCTGAGCAGCACTTTCAGTGACAAGTGTGTGCCAGTCTAATCCATTTAGTGAATTCCAGGCAGTTCTTCTGTGATTCCGGTTGGCAGTTTGTTATAAAAAGAATTAAGTTTAACACTATATGGTTTGGGGGCTGAGACTTAACATGACCCAGGACTAGCTAAGGAGGATGCCTTAAACCTCTTACATCCAGACAACTGCTGGACTTGGGATATCTTGCACTGAGATCATCTCAGGCAATATTTTTCTTGGTCCTGATCTCTGGTGTCGGGGAGCAGCCAGTGCAGGTGTACTGCTAGAGAATGAGGAGCACTGAAAAATTCTAGACCATGATTCATAAAAACGATGTGCACAATTTGGTGCCTGGGCCCTTAGCTCTGTTCACAACATAGTCTTTGACATGTCGTCAGGAAAAAGATTGGACAAAAACACTGCTGCATTAATTATTTGACTAGAAGGGTGACAAGACAAACCTAAGAAAGGCCTGTAAGCCTTTCTCTCCCCTTTAATCCTATGGTGTAATTTTTAGAAAAAGTCAGAAGTTTCCTTTGGTTTAGCAGACAGACTGGGTGAATCAGTTGATTTTAAGTTCTTTGTTACTGCCTGATAGGAGACAAACATACCAAGGAAGTAATTTTACTGGTCTCTAATAAATCACTATTGGAAATGGGTTAGGAGAACACTGGTGATGTTGGAACTTCCGTTACAGGAAGACAACAAACTCGTCACAAGTTTAGATGACCAAAGTATGAGATTTAAGAATGGACTGAACTAAAGAAATGGGAAAATAGCAGCTCTTCATTACAGAAAAGGTTTTAAGGAAATGCCACATTGATGATTTACGCCTGGATAGCTGCCAAGGCTTTACGTACAGAAGCTGTGCCTTCTGAGGTCACATCCTTGATTTTTATTTTAATTTGGGTTGTTGTTTTTTTCTTTTAGTGGTGCCTGGGACAATTCTGTTTGCTAGAAAAAAGTATCCTCCTTTCCTACAGAATAAGGAAGAAATACCTAGAGCTAGCAAATGTCTCTGATTGTACAGCCTGCTAAAACCTAGTTATGCCACTTCTTTTCAGATAGTCTCCTTCTCTGTTTTGAAAAACAGCTCAACCTTTTTCCCACATACACACCTGCCATGTCATATTTGTAAAAGCACTTCTTATCCAAAGCTTGACAAATGAAAGTGTTGTATTTTGGACAATTAACAAATATCCAGTTATGTAGCTTTCAGATATGCACATATTTTAATTAGATTAATTTCAAAAGAAATGAAAGGCTTTATACAAATCCTCTTTAAAGTGACGCATGTGGTTAAGATATTTTGATAATGTTATCTCCTGTAGATGGTTAATGCCAACTTGTCATCTGTTTGCACAAACAGGAAGCACCTTCTGATACGTCTGTTCACCTTTTTTAACATAATAACCACTGTGAAAAAAAGAAAAAGGAAATTGCTTTGCATTTCACCTTTTAAAGTTACATTTGTAAAATATTCCACTCTGTCTAGAAGCCTTTACTTGATAAAGACATAAACACTGTTTTACTTTTTTTCATATAAAGCTTCATAAAAAATTTACGGAAAACAAGAAACATTGACTTGCTTTTCTTGCATAAATTTTTCAACACTGTATTGACTCCAAAGTCCACATACTGATGATATAAACAAACAAACAAAAAGCATAGCCTTGGATGACATGATATCTGCTGCCCTAAACATTGCATAAGAGAGAAAAATGGTGAAATTTCCAGTACACTTACTCAAAGTCTAGCCTGCCTCTTTTTGTGAGGCTAAAACTCTTCTGTTTTTTTGGTTGTTTGGGGAGACTTTTTTTTGTGTTTTGTTTTCCTCTTACTTTAATAACTTCCCTCTTTTAAAAGGGGGTAGAAACATAACAGTACTAATGTTGTAAGCATTGTTCTTAACAACAGAAAGAACTTTTCACCAAGTAAAGCACTCCAGCAATTTCTAATGATATTCTAATTTCCTGGAAATTTATCCTACAGACAAGTCTATTCAGCCAAAAGGCTCTGTCTCCAGCTCTTAGTTTCTGCATCCTGAACTTTGATGCCTCCATTGTCCCTGAGGAGCTCGTATGTCACACAAGTTCAGAAATCCACATGTGGTCTTTTCTGAAGCCTGATCAGCTATTTCCTTTGAAATCTAGAAGTAACACCTTAATCTGGCTTCTGAAGCTGCCTGAGAGACAATGGAAGGGATTTCAGCACTGGCATGACACTTGGGGAGCCCAATGTTCCAAGTGCTGAGGCAGGTCCACCAGCATGAGCATGGAGTCTGTACCTGAGGAAATAGCTTTAGCTCTGTTTTAGACATTTTTGCATGAAACAGAGTCAGTTTTAATCCTTACCCCATGGCACTTTGGATGTGGACTTGTGACACTGAACTGGTATTAAAGCATGATGATTAGATAGATAATTCTTCACTCACCTCCTATGAAAAAAACCTTTTCAAAGAGTAACAAGGAATAAGTAGAGACTGGAACCAAAGTCAGAAATCAGTTTTAAAATTGTTTTGATTTGACAAGCTGAGATAACAAACTCTAGGCACAAAGAAAACTCAAACCTAAATCCTCCAAAATACTACATAAGCACATTCCTTAATATATAAAAGGCTAGTCTGTGATGACATAGGGAAAAAAAACAGATCAGCACTCCATTCTGGGATGTGAAGGTTCAAGTTCTGTCTTGGGCTGCAACTAGGATTAGCTTCCATTTATTAACATCTCAAAGTCAATATACAAGGTGTCATATGCAACACTTTGCACCAGCAGCACCCCTTAAGGCATCTGTCCTGATTTAGGCTGGGATAGAGTTCAATCCTTCTCAGCAGCTGGTAGTGCTGTGTTTTGGATTCAGTANTAGTTTTGATCCTCCTCGCCACTCCACCAAGGTGGCAGGGGGAGGTGACAGTGGCTGTGTGGTGCTTAGTTTCTGGCTGGGCTTAAGCCACCACAGCAGCACATTAAGGAACACGGGGTGGAACCAGCTCACANTGTCGGTAACACACTGATATTTTGGGGTTTGCTAAGCTGTATTTATCTTAAATCAAGGACTATTTTTTGTGTGTCTCATGCTCTGCTATGAAGAGGTACACAAAAAAAAGGCTGGAAGGTTGCATAGCTGGGACAGGTGAACTGAACTGGACGAAAGGACATTCCACACCATAGAACACCATGCCCAGTATATAAACTGTGTGAGTTAACCAAAAGGAGGGCTGATCCAGGTTANTGGGCTGCAACTAGGATTAGCTTCCATTTATTAACATCTCAAAGTCAATATACAAGGTGTCATATGCAACACTTTGCACCAGCAGCACCCCTTAAGGCATCTGTCCTGATTTAGGCTGGGATAGAGTTCAATCCTTCTCAGCAGCTGGTAGTGCTGTGTTTTGGATTCAGTATAATGTCGGTAACACACTGATATTTTGGGGTTTGCTAAGCTGTATTTATCTTAAATCAAGGACTATTTTTTGTGTGTCTCATGCTCTGCTATGAAGAGGTACACAAAAAAAAGGCTGGAAGGTTGCATAGCTGGGACAGGTGAACTGAACTGGACGAAAGGACATTCCACACCATAGAACACCATGCCCAGTATATAAACTGTGTGAGTTAACCAAAAGGAGGGCTGATCCAGGTTAGGGAATGGGACCTGGCCTCTGTCAGCCAGTGGTGAGCAATTGTATTGTGCATCACATGTTTGTGGGGTTTTTAAAATTTGTTGTTGTTGTTATTATTATTATTATTATTATTATTATTATTACTACTACTATATTTGACTTTGTTTCAATTATTACACTGTCCTTATCTCAACCTAGTTTTGATCCTCCTCGCCACTCCACCAAGGTGGCAGGGGGAGGTGACAGTGGCTGTGTGGTGCTTAGTTTCTGGCTGGGCTTAAGCCACCACAGCAGCACATTAAGGAACACGGGGTGGAACCAGCTCACAGTTGTTTCGTGTGAGTATCAGAGTTCAAACCAGAAAACCTGAATATTAAGGAGAACCTGAACCACAGGCTTCTTTTTTACTACATACCATGGAAAATGGCACTCTGGAAGAAGAAATGGCCCATCAAGACTCTCTCAGTGCAGATTGGAAGGACAATAGAAGCAGACCTGGAATCCAATAACCGACTGCCCCCAAAAGAGATACTTATTTGCCCCATGTTCATTAGAAATGAGGGGATAGGTACATCTAAAAAACCCTGCCTTCTGTAAACAGGACTTGATCCAACAACAGTGAATTAAATACTCTGGAAATATCTGGGGTGATTTGTTATGTCATAAGCTTTTTTATAAGAAATTCCCTCTAGTTAAATTGCCAGAGGAAGGGAATATAGACCAATCACGTAGGAGAATAAAAATATTCTATTTGCCAAACCATTTATTTCCTTTGACATAAAACAGTGTTTTGCTTTAGGAAGTTGTCCAGCCACTGCTTCTCTAGAGAAGATGATTACAAATATTAAACCAAATTCAAAGGCTCAAAAGCTGAGTCAAAACGAAAGAGAATTTCATAATTCCAGTCCAAGAGAAAAAAGGATTGTTCAATATATGAGCAGGATGCTACCAGTGAGTAGGAGATAGAGAAAGTCAATCTTGTGATTGCGACAGCTGGCTGTTCATGAGACACACTCAGCTTATTTTAGTTGTACTAGTGTCTACTGGCTCTAGTGTCTGTCAGCTTGTGGAATTGTCAACTTCCATAAAAAAGACAGAAATCTGAAGTTTTTGTGGTAGTCTGTAGAGGAAATAGTAATAAGTTGTTCATTACCTGGATCAGGACTCTGAAAATTCAACATTTTTAGTTTCACACCTAGAATCCATGAAAGAAGTTATACAGCAAAATAATCTAGAATGTCTAAATAGCAGTGGGTTGTCAGTTGCTGCAAATACATTATTGAAATGAAACAGTTAAAAACCAGAGTTCAGGCATGCCAACATCAGTAGCATATGCAGTTTTTACACCCAATAAACTCTTGAAATAAATCCAAGTTTATTTTCAACACAAAGAAAATAGTATTAAACAATTGCAGAGAATAACCAAGGCTTGAAAATGCCAGAAGAGTGCAAAAAAACAAAGGATGAGTTCAAGACATACAGGTCTGAAGGAAAAGATATTGTTTTCTGTACAAAAATGGAAGCTGTCTGTTATTTCAAAATGTGTCTACATGTGTACATTGGCATGCAGAGGAAGGGAAGAGTGATAGAATACTGAGTCTAAATTTAGCCACAGTGATCACTGCTGCAGCATACAAGCTTCATTCATGGGCTGAAATGAATCTGTAAATCACTCACTGGTTAACACAATTCTTTAAAAATATGATGTCAAATCCTGTGCACACATATCCTATGAGCCTAGGCACAAAAGCTTTTTTATCCTATTGGAACCCTACATACCACTGTCTTTGGAGTTTATGGAAGTGTTGCTAAAGGAAGTTTCTATTCAAATATGTCACAAAACCCCAAAGAAGCCTTAGTAACACAGACTAATTGGAATGGAAACCTAATTAGAGAAAAGACTTGGTGTGACACTTGGCTGAAAGTCTCACCCATTTCTTTGGGTAAAGCAGTCTGGTAGTTTCCTTGCTGACAATGATACATACATTTGTGGAACAAAATGGAAAAGCTGCTTCCATCCAAAGTCTTGGCATGGAGAGCAAGGGGTTTTGTGTACTTGGCAATGTATAAAGGTTGCATGGTTCAAAATATCTGTTTGAAGGACTTCTTGTTGGTATTTAAACTTGTGAAGTTATTCAAGCCTTTACTGAAGTGCCACCTCTGTACCAGTAGGAGAGCTAAAAAATATGCCTGGGTCTAGCTCTTCAGTGTGAAAAAGCAGAATTGGACTGTCTAGGAGTATATTCATTGGGGGATTTCTTTTCTACCATCATGAATAAGGACAACATTCCTGAGGAAGAATTCTTGAGCCAGGAAAACCTTTGCCTCAATAATCTATTTTTTTCCAAGGTCAGGAGTTTATTGCTTAGATATAACCAGAAGGTAAATTACCAATCTAGTCTCACAGCCCTTAGCTGACAAAATATGAAACTTGCAAATTGCTCAGGATATGAGGCTCCCCATTACAATAGAGACACTCAGTGTGCCTACCCACAGAACATCTCTCCTGTGTCCCAGGAGAAAGGCATCTAATGAATCAACAATTAGAGGAAGTCCCTTTGTTATAGAAGTCTGGTCTTTGCAAACAGCAGAACCTCCTATATGATGAAGATGAGATATACATACGAGATACCATGTGATATGAATCACTGAGAGTCCAGCCTCAGTGAAAAAGGTGAAGCTCTTCCCTGATCCAAGACACTTAAGAGAAGCCAAGAAGAAGGCAATACCACGTCTTTAACATGCTCAGCAAAAATGCTCTGCAGATAAAAACCCCATTTTTTCAAGATGAAGGGACTGAGGTTGATACACTGCCCACCCCAAATGGGCACAGGGAGGAGTGCTCCAAGAAGCTGTATTTAACACCAACACCCTCCCACCTTTATGCAACCTTCCACCACCTTCCACACAACAGTCTGTAGTGACATCAGAGTAGCCAATACCACCTAGGCACAGAATCTTCCCCATCTATTCACAATTTGGTTCTCTGCCAGCCTCCCTGCACGATTCTCAATGGGAAGTGAAAGTCAAGTTGACTCCCTGATACTCACACTGGTGCACAGATGCAGCAGTTGCTTCCCTTTTCCCACCAGGGTTTTATTTGGGTTACAAAAAGATAAACTTTAGAAAAATGCTGAGAAATAAAAGAGATCTAGAAATAGAAACATCAGGAGAAGAAGACCAAAGTTTTTATCAATATTACAGTATCAAAAGGATAAACCAGCAAATGATTACTGGTGGTCAGACATGACAGGAGAGAACTTCCCCTGAAGTGAAGAAGCATTTTATATAGGAGCAAATACAAAGTATGGGAAACAAGAGATGAAGGTAAAGAGGTGATGAAAATGTGGGAAGAGAATGGCACAGTGGGGAATAAAAATGTAACAGCAATATGAAGGGGAACACAAGATCAGATAACGGGAAAAAAAGAAAAACAGGATAAACTATTTACAAAATAGGATAGACAAAAGAGTGTGAAAGAAAATAACTAAGAAAGCGGAGTTTTAAAAGCAGCAACAAAATGGCAAGCTGGTATTTTTAGGGAATGAATACATATGGTACACATTTCATTCTACTGCCTTTAAAGGTGAATGTAGGTGATGATAAGTAATTAATTTAGGACAAGATTGTAATTTCTCAGCAATATCCACAGGAGGAAATAAAGAACACAGTAAGATCTAGAAAGTTTTCTAGATGAACACTACCATGTGTTTAAGGGCTGTATCCACAGCAACTAGAAACCAACACAAAACCAGTCACCATTTAACCACACTCCCCTGAGAAACTATCAACATAACAGTTTCTAGCAACATATTCAGTCACAGTGCCCACTGAATATTTAAGAGCTAAAATGAGGTACATCAAGTAATGAACTTGGGGGGTTTATTTTCAAATTCTACCACACACTCGATCTATTCATTGAAGTAATGGGTGTTTGACAACCCAGCACTCACACATGCAGTTCCATGCTTCAGGTTCCTCCAGACCAGAAGATTTTAACTAGAAAAAGACTGGGAAAGGTAAAGCTCAAAGAATTGCCAGCAAAGAAATTCTGGGGTGATTGTTTCTTTTCTGTAGAAAAAAGGCTTCTTCTTTTTTGTAGAAAGCATCCAAAGTGAATTCTGCTTTGGATAAAAGGACTTAGTGAACAGCAGGGAAAAAAAAAGATAAGATTATTTATATCTCAGTATCATAGAGGTACACTACAAACAACTTTTGAGAAAGGCTTTTCCCCTAGTTTCTCCCCCCCACTTTTTTTTTATTTTTTAACTTTTTTATGTTGGTTTGCATAACCTGTCAGACTCACGTTCTTCAGAATTTCTTGTGAAGACTCAAAGAATAAACTTAATACAAAAAGCATCTATTTGAGAGAGGGGCCTCCCTTATGAGAGTCTGCCAACATTACCCAGACAATGGAGCCCCATTAAAAGCACTGATCTTCATCCATAATGCTACCAACATCCAGGGAAACTGCATTGTCTCATTTCTCAAACGGATGAACTGAAGAGTAAAGGAGTGGGAGAAATGAGCAGAGCACCTTCTCAAGGGGCAGCTGAACAAAATTGTTGCACTATGGCATAGAGAAGAAAGTTAAAGTTCACTTCCCTGACCAAGCAAAGTGGAAAGTGTGAGAGAAAAATGTTAATTTATCTCACCTATGGAACACCACCTACAGACAGAAAATTGGGACTTCAGAAATCCACACAACACTTACCCAGAATTTACCCAGAATATAATTCAAAGCCCTATGACTGACATGTACCTCACAACTTTTATTATTTTCCGTTTCACAAAAAAAACTGTCAAAGAAACTGATCTGCATTCTTTATAGCTTCACTCCCACAAGTAAAATAATCATCTAAATTCTTTTCATCTGTAGCATAATCTGTTCCACTCCACTGTCTTCAAATTACACCTTGCCAAATTTCTAAAGGCAAAAGAATTGCCCAAGTACAGCAATCCAGAAAATTGTTTTTAACTTTTCAAATATTATTTTGAAATTGAAAATAGTCTGTTTTTCATTTTTACTACTACACAGCAATATTTGTGAGTGATGCTTTTTCCGATTTAGCTGATGACCAGTAAATTCTGTGAGTGAGTCATTAAAAAACACCAGGTGGGTCAAAAACTTTCATGACACACCTTTTCTGAAGAGCCTCTATGAAACATTCATACACTGATCCTATTGCCTTCTGATCACTGGTTTCACAGATTAGCACTACCAGTTAAATAAATGCTGTGCTCAAGTTAAAGGCTAAACATGAAGGTAACTTGAAAGAGCTTTGGCAACTTGTAAAGGGAAGTATCTTACTGATGTTCAAACCATGTTCCCACATTTTAGTCAAACCCTTCCACCTTTTTAAAGAATTCTATTTGAAGTCAAACATGAAAAGACATTTTCCCACTTTCATTGTTCATAGCCTAGGGAAAGGACAAGATGAGAAGAAAATGTTATCAACAGTTCTTTTATTATTTACCATTCTGGACTTATTTACCACTTTTTGTAATTAAGGAGATATTAGAAAGACTGTCCCTCAAAACTGGAAATGGCTTCTTTCTGACATCTGAAGAAACCTGGCTGCAACTCTTCACAGCTGCTTGTAGCCCAACATACAGTTTCAATTCATTTTCTATTACAATGGCAACATTCAAGAATTGAGTAATTTCTAGTCCAGTTCTTATGCTAAAACTGATTACCGTTTTAATAGGAATAGAGAAAAGTGGATTAGAAGTTTCTGCTTGAGGAATCATTTCATCATATTGAAACGCTAAGGAAACAAGAAAAACAGAATGATGTTATCAGGGACTGGAAACAAAGATTCATACTCCAGTTGCAGGCCAAATCTTTATGCCATCACACCTCTAATTCTAGGAATGCATTAAGGGTAACACAGCTGTATCTGTTTGCACTACACTACCCCAAACACAAGAAGAACTTGTGTATCGGTACAGAGGTGTGTTCCAGGCAAAGAAAACTCAGTGAAGACAGTGAACACATCTAAGACACAGGAATTGAGACACCACCTGCCTTGTTTTGCTGTCCTACAACACCAAGTCTGAGAATATCTGGATTTGTTGGTTGTTATGAAACAGAGAAAATAAAAAGACTCTGCTATTCTGTTCAATAAGGAAATAAACCAAAAGGATTGAACACGGCAAAAAGAAAGTCACTTGTGGTTTACCTCTGTTAACTTAGAGAATTTAATTTCTGCCCTTAAGAAACAACCTATACACCTACAAACAAAGGAATTCATAGAAAATTTTCAACCTCTCTGAAAAGGCTGCTAACCAGACAGATACTCAGAAGAGCAAGGAGCATTTTGACTTTCTAACTTTACACAATGGCTTTCATTGAAGACCACCAAGAAGCAATCACTTCACCTTTCAGCCTCATTTTTTGTGACACAATGCCAGGAGTACTGATATCCCCACAAGATTGCCTGACATTCTGCTCACATCTTGTGAAGCAGTTTTAACACATAAAACTATATAAACCACTTAAATGGCTATCAGCAGTACAACAATGTATTAAAGACTGATGGAGAAAAATTTAAAAATACGTTACTTTTAAGAAAGAGGAACAATGCAAGATCTACGAACCAAAAAAATATATTTCTTCTACCAATGTAATCCTTAAAGAATGTCTAGCAATACCTGCTGCTGTCTTTGCCGTCTCATCTGGGCAACCTGAGACATCATGATCTGACGATCCAGTAACTCCATTCTCTGCTGCCTCTGGATGTCAACTGTTGCTCCCATTCCCACTCGGACTTCATTCGTTGGTTCCGCAGATGAGAAGACTGGTTCAAGAGTCCAAGAAAATATCTTTGCTACCCATCTGGGTACACAAAGAATTCGATGAACTTTTAAGATACTGCTATTGTAGCAAATCCCAGAAATCTAAAATCAAAAACGATGTTAAAATGTTAAAATTGTTAATGTTAAAAATGTTTTAAAAACTCTGAAAACCAAAAAACTTGAATACACCACATTTACTTTGAATTTGGCTACAGGTAACAGTTGGTCTTTCTGGTTTTTAAAGCACTTTTACTGTATTTACTCACAGCTCTCAGTCAAGAATCAGAGAATGAACAGGGGATTTCTTTACTTCCCTACAACTACAAAATGCTTTTTTAAATCTGTGTGGTGCATTGCTCGTGACTCATAAAGTTGCAAGGGGTTTTTTGTTTGTTTCAGAATTTGAGCCCAGGCCAAGTGACCCTTTCTAAAACTGGTCAAAATTAAAATAAATTTTTAATTTCCAGTAAAAGAGCTGGTCAGGGTATGCTGCATGCTGACTTGACAAGATTAAGACAGCTCTTGAGGATGCTGAAGCACTCTAAACACTCCTTCAAAAAAACCCAAAGCCCCTTTAAGGCTTCTGTCTCCACCACCTGAGTCTCTCCTTCTAGTAAAAATAAAAGCAAACCAGCGGAACTGAAGATAAATCTAAGACTATGCACACACTCATTCCAAAAGATGCCCATCTACCTTACAGGAGGGAAAAAACCCATTTAAAAACCTATTCATTAAAAACTGTGGTACTGAAAAAGCCAGTTTTTGTGAGGCCCTTCTCCAACCCGTCAGAAAAAACACGTATTCCCTGTGTTCGTGCTTGTCTTGGGCCTTGATTTCATTTCAGATTCTGCAGGAGGAGGAGAAATCATGTGCATCAGTAAAAGCATTCTTGTATTTTTCTTAGCAGAGATGGCTGGGCATAGAATCATTTAGNTATGCTGTCACAGCACAGTGAAATGAACAGGAAGAGATCTGAACCTCAACAAATCTGTAAACATACCCCAGAAATGAAATTACAAAAGCAATGTAAAAACTCTGCATCGGAGGTATTTATTTATTTATTTATTTATTTGGGGCTATGTGTTGTATCTCACTGATATTTGTATAGAGATACTAAATGCATTGATGACTATGCAAAGGGAGACACTATAGGAAAAAGCAACATTCTTTAGGAGGGGGGATATTTTTCAGATTATTAACAAGGTTATTGTTAAATATCCAAAGAGGTAGTGAGACTTTTAGCAAAAACACATTCTGCTTTTGGAAACAATGATTTTTGTTTTATTCTACTTTCATTTTATGACTCAGGGTTTGATGTAACACCAAGCACGGGCTGTCATTCTAAAATGAGAAAGAACAGTTTTAAACTACTCTTAACCTCTTCAGTCTTTCAGTTGTGCTATGAGAAAGCAAGCAAATGCTATAAAGGTCATAATCACATCACAGTGAAGGCTGCCTTTAATTAAATTTTCTGTATTCAAAGGAAGGTCCTAACTGGACAGGGCACCGTAACAGAAGCTTTTTCATGACCTCAGATATCCTTTCCTTAGCTCTAGTGAAACTGTTCCAGATGACTGTAAACGCATGACTAAAACCTGTGAACATCAACTGGAAACTAAGATATAGCTATAATGGCCAAAGAATAAGAGGAAGAAAATTTGTATCACTTCCGCAATTCAGCTGTTTTTGGTATGTACTACTTGAGGTGTCTGTCTACCAAGAAGGTCCCTCAGAAGCTAACACCCTGGCCCTGAGGGAGTTAGGTAGATAGGCCCCTCAGACAAGAAAACCTAGATTGCACAGTAACTGAGAAAGCAGGTTTTGGGGAGCGAGAATTACTGAACCAGATCGCAAATATTACATACACATTTAATCTGATGTTTTCTTCAATGCAAAATACACAAGCAGCACCAGAACATACAAATTATCTCTTTTCCTCCCACCTTGTTAGGTGTAGGTATAGATAGTGTCATTAGGCTATGGAGCCAGGACCCTCTTTCGTTCCAGGGATTCTGCACACCTAATTGTATAGGTGTTAACTAGGCTGGGAAAGAAGTCCCAGTCAAAATACTTTGTCCAACATCACAACAACATTCTTTCACTTCTTTCAAACATCCCTCCTAGATACTGATCTCTGCTCTCTCTTACTACTTTTGAAAAGGTCTAATGTTTTCAAAAATCTTGAACGGGTTCAAGAAGTCACAAGGACAAAACAAAGCAAGTGGTGATAGGAAAATCGACATCTCCCTGATTATATGACAAATCTTGACACGTGTCTGAACATATTAACCACAAACAGAATCATTATTTATCAAGTCAAGATAGAAAATAGAGCAATGAGACAACAGCAGCCTGTCTTTGGTGTCAGTACTTTGGAACTTGTTTGTCTCAGAAGGGAAGGCATACTGCAAGCCCCAATTAGCAGCTGCATCAGTAAAAGCATTCTTGTATTTTTCTTAGCAGAGATGGCTGGGCATAGAATCATTTAGGTTGGAAAAGACCTTTAAGATCAAGTCCAAGTACTGTTAACCCAGTATGGCCAAGTCCCAATGTCCTTAAGTGCCACATCTACATGTCTTTTAAAGACTTACAGAGATGGTGATTCAACCTCTTTCTGCCCTGGGCAGCCTGTTCCAGNCCCATAAATGGAATTACAGTCATCACTCAGCCATTATTTTGAATGCCATCGTGAAGCCGCAGCACTTGAGCCCAAAGCAGTCCCATCTGCATTCTCCTTTATGCCACAATTCAGCATTTGTGACTCTATTGTCTGTTATGCCACAAGAATTATGCTGTCACAGCACAGTGAAATGAACAGGAAGAGATCTGAACCTCAACAAATCTGTAAACATACCCCAGAAATGAAATTACAAAAGCAATGTAAAAACTCTGCATCGGAGGTATTTATTTATTTATTTATTTATTTGGGGCTATGTGTTGTATCTCACTGATATTTGTATAGAGATACTAAATGCATTGATGACTATGCAAAGGGAGACACTATAGGAAAAAGCAACATTCTTTAGGAGGGGGGATATTTTTCAGATTATTAACAAGGTTATTGTTAAATATCCAAAGAGGTAGTGAGACTTTTAGCAAAAACACATTCTGCTTTTGGAAACAATGATTTTTGTTTTATTCTACTTTCATTTTATGACTCAGGGTTTGNTTTTAAATCTGTGTGGTGCATTGCTCGTGACTCATAAAGTTGCAAGGGGTTTTTTGTTTGTTTCAGAATTTGAGCCCAGGCCAAGTGACCCTTTCTAAAACTGGTCAAAATTAAAATAAATTTTTAAATTCCAGTAAAAGAGCTGGTCAGGGTATGCTGCATGCTGACTTGACAAGATTAAGACAGCTCTTGAGGATGCTGAAGCACTCTAAACACTCCTTCAAAAAAACCCAAAGCCCCTTTAAGGCTTCTGTCTCCACCACCTGAGTCTCTCCTTCTAGTAAAAATAAAAGCAAACCAGCGGAACTGAAGATAAATCTAAGACTATGCACACACTCATTCCAAAAGATGCCCATCTACCTTACAGGAGGGAAAAAACCCATTTAAAAACCTATTCATTAAAAACTGTGATACTGAAAAAGCCAGTTTTTGTGAGGCCCTTCTCCAACCCGTCAGAAAAAACACGTATTCCCTGTGTTCGTGCTTGTCTTGGGCCTTGATTTCATTTCAGATTCTGCAGGAGGAGGAGAAATCATGTGCATCAGTAAAAGCATTCTTGTATTTTTCTTAGCAGAGATGGCTGGGCATAGAATCATTTAGGTTGGAAAAGACCTTTAAGATCAAGTCCAAGTACTGTTAACCCAGTATGGCCAAGTCCCAATGTCCTTAAGTGCCACATCTACATGTCTTTTAAAGACTTACAGAGATGGTGATTCAACCTCTTTCTGCCCTGGGCAGCCTGTTCCAGTGCTTGACGAACCTTTTGGTGAGTAATTTTTCCTAATATTCAATCTAAACCTTCCCTGGCACTACTTAAAGGACATTTCCATTTATCTTACTTGGAAAAAGAGATTGACTCTCACCTCATCGAGATTTGTAGAGAGCAAGTCATTCCAGAGCACTTAATCAGAAGAAAAGGCTTTATAAGGCTAAAAGTTTATGGACACGCTAAAATGAAGAGCTATTATATGGAAGTATAAGAAGCTTTAAAATGCTGTGGTCAGTAATAACAACTTTTCAGTAAGTTTCAACTACTGAAGATGAGATAGCTATTTCCATATTTCCAATAAACCCAGAATGGAGACATTTGTAGTTAAAAAAGGTCTTGTGATTCAGTCTGGCTCAGTGTCATACTCTCATCTTAATGTCAAGTATTTCCAAAGAACTTCCTCTATAGCTGGTTCACATGCAGAACTTGATAGATATAATTTTAAAAATCATAAGCTTTGACAAAGTATAAAGCAACATTTACCCTGTTTTTGTTCCTGACATTTCATGAATTTCTAGTGTTTAAGAACACAAAGCAACAATGTTTATTCAATGAAGATAAGACGATCTCATTATATTCCAACTTCAGCACTGTACATCAGATTAAAGGGCTACTTCCCCCAAAACAGAGGAGCCTCCACTGTATTTTAGCCTCCATAAGTCACCACAAAAAGACGTTGTGGTTATGTTCACACTGTTAAAATGGAGAATTTGTGGCTGGCAACATAAGGTGCATCTTAATTTCTGTTAGTCACAGCATAATCCACCATATTGTATGTGGCACAGTGCTAAGGAGAGGAAATGGAGGATGCTGGAAACTCTCTGGCACACCGCAGAATAAAAGTGTGCTTAGATATTTTCAGTTTCCTAACGCCATGGCTTACTACTGGTTTTCACATGAAGTTTCCTAACCTCCTCCTGCTCCCATATAAAGCCTAACTTCCCCTCCCCTTCCCTCATGTCCTTCCAAAGTTGTACATTTTTAAGAAAAAGGAAGTAACTGTAGTTTCTCTGTAATTAGGTAAATCAAACATGGAAGCTCTCCAGTATTTTACATTGCATAGACACATATGCTCCACAAGTAGCTGGAGTAGTATTTAAAATTTAAATATTTAAATTCACTGTACATGATTATCAACACCAAAAAAGGAAGTCAAACAGAAAAAAGTAGACAAACTGGTGTAGAAAATGACATTGAAGATTATTTTAACTAACAGAACTTCACATCAAATACTCAATTATTTTGTTCTGAAAAATGTAAATATATTCATCATATGCACTCTATTGATAGAACAATCTAATTCCTAATGAACCAGTAGGTATAGTTGACCAAACAGACCATATTTTGGACACAGAAACTCTTCCTCAGATCTAAGAGAGAAATTCAGAAGTTAAATACAAACTGAAAACCAATATCCATTTTTCTACATAAGCCACAGATATTAAAGAGAAAGTACCTTATGAAACATTTTTACCTTTTCCTGTCCTTTCTCACTACTTTCTCCTTCTTCCAGAGTTGGAGATATCTGCATTTCCCTCCTCCCCAGACAATTACAACCTCACTTCCAAACCAACTCCTGTACTCCAGATGAACCAACTCCTTTTTTTCTCAGATGCATTAACTGATGCAGGAATAAGTGCTGGCAGCTTAGTCAGTTGTCATGTGTTCACACCTTGATGTGGGCAAGGTGTTAAAGCTCCACCACAGGGGGCATTAGGTCACTAAAGCCAGTAGAATGCAATGACACTCAGATCAAGTCACTTACAGTCACACAGCTGAGCACTGTCCACACACAAATACTGCACGTTAGCTTCGGGCAGGATTCAGCACACGTGTTAATGTACATGGACTTGCTGGAGCAAGTCCAGTGCAGGGCCACAGAGATCATCAAAGGACTGGGAGCATCTTGCACGTGAGGAGAGGCTGAGAGAAGTGGGACTGTTTGGCCTGGAGAAGAGAAGGCCCAGGGGATTTTATCAAAGTAAAGAAAGCCTGAAGGGTAATGAAAAGGATGAAACCAGGCTTTTCTCAGTGGTTCCCAGCAACAGGAAAAGAGGCAATGGGCACAAACTGAAACATGGGAGGCTCCCTCTGAGGATCAGGAAACACTTTTTCACTGTGAGGCTGACTGAACACTAGCACAGGTTGTCCAGGGAGGTGGTAGAGTCTCCATCCTTGGAGATACTCAAAAGCCATCAGGACATGGTCCTGGGGCAAGCTGCTCTGGGTGGCCCTGCCTGAGCAGGGAGGCTGGACCAGATGTTACCCTCAGTGATTCTGTGAACTGAGCACTTGCTCTTTGGTAGGCAGTTCTATCAGGAAAGGGGAATCACATCCGTTACACACAAAACACACGGCTTTACTTAGGTAAGTACTTAAGCATAGGCAGAATTTTTAGTAAGTGAAATTAGTAATACTACTGATATTTATACTGTAACACCAATGTCAAATATTCAGAAATTAACTAGATCCAACATTTAGCTAACATTTACCGGAATCCACCTACAATCACAGTTACAAAGAGTTCAAAAAATCTCATACAATGGCTAAAGTCCTACATGAGACTAAATGTGGATGACTGAAGGATATCCAGACTAACTGGAGGATGAAGGACAATGCACAGCAGGACATGAATGTGGAGGTAACTGCATACATTAACAGACTGTGACCAAAGATTCTCTTTGAGAAGCACATATTTAATACTAATTTTAAGTATGAAGAAGGGATGATATTTTAAATGTGAACACTAAACTGTGGGGTAATATAAATGCAAATAAAACATGTTTTAAAACATGTTTTAAAACATTTTTTAAAACAACTAAGATTTCAGCATGCATTGTTCAAAATCACTTAAGAAAGATGTGAAAGAGGAAGAAATACAACAAGAAAATCAATGATTCCTAGGTCTGATCAGATATTAACTACATAATACTATTTTTAAGACAACAACTAGAACAATGAAAGTCTGTTTTAATTATTTCGCTCCCCAGCTGAATCACATTTTATCCTATATATGCCAATTCTAAAGGATATTAATTCACTACACAAAAACACCTCAGCTGAATAACTAACAGGAAGGATAGATAAAGTTCTTAAACAGAACTCAAAAGTACAATCCAAGTACACTTGGGAGCATTTAACAGCATCTATGTAAAACTAAGTTAGCCACTTCAAAATTATGAATAATAACTAATGTACTCAGAAAAAACAGAACTGAAATTAAAATCATGCACTCAACACTGTCTGAACTTTCTATCTTAACCTTACGTCGTTGAAGTACAAGCTCTAAATTACAAATTCTCTACGTTTTCCAATATCTAAATATAAAAACCACAATTTTTCATACAACCTGAGAAAAGTAAATTCCGGCATAGCACAGTAACAATGCAGGAAACTGTTGCATTCAGCTTAGTGAAATCTCCAAGTCAAGCAGGGTTTTAGAAACTTCTCAATTTCAGCTTCCTAAGGTTTGAACTGAGCTCTACATAAATTCAAGGCAGCTCACAGGAGACTTGGTGGTTTCCAAATTTTAAACTCTGTACAGTGCAGGTCATCTTGCAAACAAATAAAAAACTAACATGAGGTAGGAAGAAAGGCTACAACACTAAAATCACAGAAAGGGTCTGAAAGATACCTTCCCCCTATCAAATATAGCCCTAAGCTACTCAGAAAAACCCATGGCATGTGATCTGTCTGATGCCAACATTACCCTAGAAAGTGGAGGGAACTGCATGTCTTCGTGGGACATGTCTTCTGTTGGTCACCAACCTGGGCTTACTTCTTTAAGCAGGTGAGGTCTAGCTATGACTGAGCCTTGACACACCTCTCAGATTTCAATCCTACAAGAGTATAGCAAGGAAAAATGTGAAGTGGGAATCCAAGAGATTTTAAAGGGGTGGGGAAAAAAAAGGGAGAGAAGATGTATACATCCAATGAAACGTAAATACCACTTCCTAGGGTGCTTTGACTATTTTAAAGAAAAAAATTAGTGAAGAAACTGTTTCTAGCCTTCACTAAACTGACTGACATGCACTACTTGGAAGCACTTCTCTAAACAACTACTGAAAGAATTTTGGGCTTCTCTAATATCTTGCCTATTTTTATGACACAAACCCCAAAAAACTCCTATCATAATAAACAAATTTGGTCTGTATGCGCCAGGCATCATATATTCCTGGCAAAATAAATCACAAGAAATTAAATTAGTCTTATCAATCATAAGAAGACTACAGATTACTGATTACATCAGATTTGTGAATTTCTTTACAGTCTACTTCTTAAATTCTCTTTTCCTTATACATATGCATAATGTATTTAAACAGCATGTTTTATACAACATACCAGCAACTGACATACCAAAAGTACAATAACTGATTGTCCAGTTTCATATGGACAGTAAAGAAAGTGCCTTTAAGAGTGTATTCCTGTGCTGGTTTAAAATTAGATCTAGCAAGATACACCTTATTACAAAGACAGACACAGCAGACCTTCAGTATTCCAATAACAAAACATGAGCTGTAATTTCTGCATCTGAGAAAAATTCACCATCAAAACTACAAATTTTCAAAAATTCTCTATCACCAGGCACATCACACAGGCATTATATCAATGCCTACCTGCACACATAGACTCATACACACATTTCTGTAATGATAGCATTACTCAAAACCACTGAAAACAAGAACTCAAGGCAGCAGAGTTCCCAGTAACTCTATACCCTCCCTAGAATTCACAAGAAAGTCTAATGATACTTGCAAGGATGTAACTGGAAAGTCAGATCCCATTTAGTCATGTTCAAATATAGACGGTGAGAATTTAAATAAACCTAAACCAGGAACGCAGTGAAGACCAAGTGGAAACTGACAACAACTCAGAAATTGTGCTGGCACCATCCATTTTAATATCCCCCATAAGCAGAAGTGCAACAAAAGCTATATTACAGAACAGCATCATAATACACTCAGTATGAGTGCCTAAGTGATCTTCAGTGCTAAAAATACAGTGAAGTGGTTACCAGGCAATGAAAAAGTGACTCAATACCACACCTATCTGACTTGGTGTTCGTGCATTTACTCATCCTTTCTGTACAAACACCTGAAAATTTGAGTGCACAAAGACTAAGGTAGTAAGCGAAAAAAAGTCAAGAGTAGTAAGAATTACATAACACAGGTTGTCAGAATGACTTAACATTAATTTGACAATCTATTTATTTCTGTAATTGTACATATAGGTATGTTATCAACCAACTACACTTGTTGTGCTAAAAGGCACCTTTATAGTGTTGCATATCCTTCCTCAGATTTAATATACCGTGAAACTTTATTCCTTTATCAAGTTTTTCAAAAGACACCAAATTATAATTTATAACAGAGGACAAAAAGAGACTACTCAAACACAGAAGTGTGGCAGATATGCTATGCAAAAGAAATGGCTGAAAATCCTAATGTGAATTTCTTTTCAAATTGCAGCACTTATTACAGAGTCATGGAGTGGAGCTCTCTGCTTGCTGCAGAAAAAAATTAAGACTGAAAACACATCGTAATTGACGATGACTTAATTCATGCTGACTGAAGCAATACGAAAACTTGAAATAATTTTTTAGCCATCCAGTGACACAGAAGTAACTCAATTTAATCCTATGGATTTACACCTAAGTAAAACATACTGTCAACCTGAAATAAAAAAAAAAGCTAATTTATAAAAAAGATCACTAAGAAAGTTCAGCAAGTTTCATTATATAGAAGAATAAAACTTTATATTAAAAGGGAATTAAAATAAGAACTGCATAATGTATTATGAAAAAAAATTGAGCTACTCTTTATATGTCTGTATAATCAAATATACACAGAGCTTCTGTCATCAGGAAAGAGGGAGTTAAAATGCCTTTCCATTTCTTTCCTTCCCTCTCTAATGGACACCTGTTTGAAAGGAAGGGCTATTAAAAGAGCCAGCAGAGTAACAGGAAGGGTAGTGTGTTTGGAGGAAGTCACAGATCCTTCAGTAGGCACAGAGGCTTGGGCTGATTTCCAGAGGAGATAGATTCTGATTTGTTAGTTGCACTGCTTTCACTGATATTTATAGCAAGATCAAATCATGATCAGACATCACTATTTGCTACTCCGTCACTCCTGTTATTAGTTATCCTAGAAACTCACAGAACATTTTGCAACAGTCAATGCAAATGCTAAGTGACCAAACTACTAAGTTGTAGCAGCATTTCCCTCTGAGCTCAACCCAAACTCAAATTAGTAGGTTCTATACAGCAAGAATATAACTTGAGTTCTCCATCAACTTAATAATGAGCTCCCTTTGAAGCGGCAGCACTCCCACTGTTGAAAAAGTTTACAGTCTTTTGGGCCAAGAAATCAGTCTGAGCTCCTCTTTTCTAAGTTTGTAAAATTTAAAAAGAAGCTTATCAGTATCTAGCAATATGAAAGATTTAGCACAATCTGTTTCAGCACTAAATGCCTTAGTATCACCAACAGAGTCAGAAAGGAAGAAGACGGATCACACCTCCTTTACCTGACTGATGTGACAAACATGATTTTGTGCCCTCACTGCCATTGTCATTGTGAGAAACAGCTATGCTACAGATCTCCTTGGAGAATAGCAAAGCATGAAAAACCCTCACAGCAAAGTTATTAAAACCTGAGTTTTGGAATCAAAGCTCAAGGCTTGCTGAAAACTGAAAAAACAAACTGCAGCCCAGGGTACACATTTCTACCATTTCCTCAATAATCTCATTTATAGTTGTGGGTGTACAGTTATATCCATGGCAACAAAATTAATTTTATGCAGGGAGCAGTGGCACCCTGAAAATATCAACCACCAATTTTGTCGTCTATCAGTTTATCACCAGCTAGTCAGTGCTTCACATATTTGGAAGTTGAAGAGGAAAACTTTCTACTTAGCAACACAAAACGTTACTTAGTAATTTCTGTTCTTTTTGAGTCCAAATACACTGTGCTGATCACATGCATAACAGAGTGTTTCAAGCAGCATATGATTTTTGTAACAGTAAGACTTACCAATCCACTTAAGGCTAAAATCCAGATGTAGGAACCAGAGGTTAAGAGCTAGAAGACAAGAGCAGGGATTTAAATGTTTATTTTACAAAGTTGTTGCTACATGAACCACTAAGTTGCAATATGCTATCGGTTATGCACTCATCATGAGGGATCATCAATGGGAGACGTCAGACCTTTACCTCTGTTAAAATTCAGTTTACCATAAAAAAAAAAAAGTATTCCAGAAGGAGCAAATGGAAAAAACACAGGGATCCAACAATTGTTCTCCTTCTACAGAACAATGCATTTTATTTTCATATAGCTTACTAAGTATAACAGGATGTCGGTTATAGGCTGCACAGAAAAACAGGTCTGAAAGACAGACTGAAGCAAAGGAAATGACTCAGCAGCAACAGGAGAAGAGTTCCAAGCAGGCAGGCACTCCGAGAGAAGCTCTCAAACATGCAGTCACACACACACTAAGCGCCAGCATCAAAATTAAAGAAATAAAGTTCTTACCCAGTGACATTTGCTGACACAAAATCACAGAAATAAGCTGAAGCAAATTTTTTCAAAAATCTTGGTAAGCCAACATGGCAGCCCATTATTTCTAGCAAAATATGTGACTAATCACCTGGGGAAGGTTATTACCAACTGGAAAAATGGACTGAAAATGGTTACTAAAATGTTTCTGCATGATGCTGACTGAATCATGAGAACACCTTCCCTCTAAAGTTCTGACTATGGAAAGAGTGACTTGAGATAAGGGCAGAGTTTACAAATGAGGAGAAGGCAAATGAGGCTTCCCTCAGCCTCTGTGTGATGGCAGCAACGCTCAGCAGGGAGAGACCCCGCAGAGACACAGGGGTCAGTGGCAGCACTGATCTAACCGGTGCTGCGTGTACAAAAGCAAAAGACACCATGGAAAACAGGCCACACCATATCATGGCTTCCCCAAAGACTGCAGTAATAGTGGAATTGATGGGTTCAGAAGAGAGGAAAAAAGACTTCTGAAAGATCAAGAAAATAAGGTGCTGGAGCAGAAAGTGAAGGAAACCAAAGGCTGAACAGGAAAGAGGATGAATTAAATGTTCATGTGGAGCACAAGTCAATATTCTGAAACTGACTACTTATTCTAAAATCCTCTCTACCACATTTCATACAACTATGGTATCTTCCCCATTGCTCGTGCCAGAGCTACTTTTGAATCCCTAGAATATATAGAAGTGATCCTAATTTCTCATAAATTTGCACATCTCCTCTTTCATCATTCAGGTTGTGACACAAGTGTCCATTCTTTTCTAGGCTGCTGGGTTTTGGGGTTTTAAAATTGTTTTTTGAATAATTACTGGCTTCCTACACCAAGTAGCTATATTTTTCCAGTCATATTTCACAGAATACTACATGATGTTGCTGTGCTCTATGTTACACTACTCTAAATTACCTGTCACATGGTAATGCATGATATACAAATAAGATCAATTTATATAAAAGTGAAATTCAGCCAAAACCATGATTATTTACTGACAGTCCTACCACAAAAAATACTGTATTCTACAGCTTTGCTTGAACTCTAATAGACGAGGGAAAAATAAGCAAATTCAAGAACATAAGCAGACTAGAGAAAGGTGGAAGATAAAATGCTTTAGGATCAGGTTCCATTTTAATCTCTTGTCATCTAATTCATTTTACTGACCAAAAAAAAAAAAACCACCTGTAGAATTGTTTATTATATTTTCCCATGTAAGACAAGGTAAGAACAGATCACTTGCTCACCACTTCAGCATACTAAGAACACATGCTTCTCTATGTTTTAGCTGATGGGATAGTTACTAGCTAAATGTATGCTGAATCATGCACACAGAAGCATCAAAATTCATAGACAAACAGATATACTAACTACATTATTAGTTTATTAGAAGATGAACAAGCAAGTACATACCATACCTGTAAACCCAGTATGTAGACCAGAGACTTGTTTGTGATAGAAAAGTGGCCCAATACTTGTGTCACCTGCACTCTTGGAATGGAGGAATAAAATGGAACAAACAGCGCAAACACAGGACCCAAACTGCCAAAAGAAAGTTACAGACGGTTATAAGAATGATACTAGCAATAGTAGTGTCAAACAATCAAAAGGAATTCATTTTAAGTTCATAACAACCAAAATGTTACACCACCTTTTTAACAAAGGTCTTCCTTGAGAACCAACACTAGATAACTTGTGGTATTCTAAGTAATAGATTCATTAGCAAATAAGAACAAGTGACAAAAAATATTTTATTTCCAAATGTTTAGGACTGGAGTCAGAAGAGAAGGCAACATATTTCATCTGTTAGCAGATTCTTTCCATAAAGCACAGCACACAACAAGAACAGCAGTAATCTCCTGCATCAGAACAATATATGATTCAAATGGACAAATGGTAAGGATTTTGCCTTTCCCAAAAGGTTAAGGAAACCACTTCATTTATGAAGCTAAGCTCTTGGTATTTACCCAGACAATGTGTTAGAGGATTGCCAATAGAGTACAGAATCTAAGATGGGAATACTGACAGTTTGATTTAACTTCCCTTTGTCAGTAACTTCCATGGCCCTACAAATAAAACTTCCTTTAGGGTCCTCATCTTAATCACAACACAAGATGTTCTTTAAGTTTTTAAACCATCACTGGAAGGAGATGCATAGAATATACGATTTCAAGCACGTTTTACAAGGACAAGATGCCTAAACTGATCTTGTGAACATGAACTAGTGCATTTCATTCAGACACTCAATTTTGCATACAATCCTTTTTACACAAACAAAATCCGCCTCTATAAACACACGCAACACACTCTTGAAATAAACTGAAATTATTTAAGTTGTAAGAGTCAAAATGCTACAAGAAAACAACATACAAAAATTATTCTTCATCTTAAGTTATTCCATTGTAGACAATACTCACTGAATAAATCAGGTTTTATAAGTGAAGACAGAAGAAAAACACAGGAAAAAAATCTTTTCTCTTCTTAGAAAAGTAATTTTAAATTATTTCTTTCTACTCTGACCAAACTGACTGAGAGAACACTGCAATTGTGGCACACTTTTCAGGTTTTATTGATCCTGTGATAAACAGTGACTCAGACACAGAGATTTCACAGGCAAGAGTGCACTCAATCATAAGATGGGAAAGTACAAAAAGGAATTTCCCAAGACTGCAAGTGCATTTTAAGAAGAGATCAGAGAATGCTAAAACGTTCCCTAAATGTTAGCATTCACCATTTATGTCAACAGAGACCACAGAAAGCACCACCCGAGTCCAGAGTAGTAATCAGCTTAATTCAAAGTCCAGTGTCATACACTGCTCAGTACCCAAGAACCTAGAGGAGCTGGAGGAAACTTCGTGATGGGCCTTTTCTCCTAAAACAGTAAGTTCATAGGCACCACAGAGGTATGTTCCTAAAGGCATCAGTGTTTGTTTTTTTAGACAGAGTCCACATCTAATATAAACAGGTATTACCCAAGTATCCATTCAGGTATCTTTATTTAATATGTCAAAACTGGTGTCCTTGAAAATGCTGTGTGAAACTCATTTGTACAGGCAATTCCACTGTGTGAAAATTAATTCGATTAATTTTAAGCTTTCACCCTCAACTTTCTTTATATAATTCCGTACTTTGAAAATTTCCCTTTATTTGCTGTTGCCTTCAGTATTTTCAGTAGTTTATTAATGCCTTTTTTTAGAATATCTACACGGCTGCTTATCTACAGCAGGTCTGTCAGGTTATCCATGGAATAATACCAGAAAATGGCTGACACCGTAAAGTACAACAAAAGGATGGTTAAGGAAAATGTGGATCCACTGGTGAAAAAAAGGGACCCAGTGACATAGGACAAGAAAAAAGCCAGGGCACTCAATGTCTTTGTTGGGTCAGGTTTCACTGGTCAGTTTTGCCCTCAGGCCTTGCAGGTCCCTGAGCCTCCTGTGGGACTGAAGCAACACCTGCTGTGAAGGATGACATTTTGGAGGGTCTTGAGCCCAGCTGATCATACAGGAGGCAAAAGGACCAGATAGGCTGTACCCCAGGGCTCTGAGGGAGGTGACCAATGCTACGTCACTGAAACATCACGGTGGTTAGGGCAGGTTCCTGACTGGATAATTGCAAATGTCACACCCATCTTCAAGAAGAGCAAGAAGAGAATCCTGGAAGCTACAAAGCTCACCTCTATCCCTGGGAAAGTTACAGAGCAAAGCTCCTAGGAGCCATTGCCAGCTACATGATGGACAATGCAGCTGCTAATATCCCATATGGATTTACCAAGAGTGACTCTGGTGCCGTGGATAAGGAAGGGGAAGATGGCAAATGTTGTACACTCTGACTTTATGATGGCCTTTGTCTTGGTTTCCTCTTCAGCCCTTAAAGAAAAACAGGGAAGATAGGCACTGTATAAGCAGATTTGAGGGAATCCGACTGCACTGCTGGACTCAAAGGGTTCTGATCAGCAGCACCAACTGTAATGGCAACCACTTACTAGCAGCTTCCCTCAGGGATCCATACTGGCATGAATGCTATTTACTGTCTTTATTAAACAACCTGGATGACAGGACAGAGTGCACTCCCAACAAGCGAGTGAGTGAAATTGAACTGGAGGGAGCAGTCAATACTTTGGAGAGCAGGACCACATTCAGCTTATTCTTTGATGGACTTGAGAAATGGGCTGACATTAGAATGTTAGGGACTTCAACAGAAGTAACTGTGGGGTCTTCCATCTGGGTTAGAACAACCTTATGCAGTGGCACAGACTGGCTAGAAAACAGATTTGCAGAAAAGGAGCTGGAGAATCCTTTGAGTGTTAGTCAGCCTTTAAGTGTCACTTTATCCTTGCAGGAAAGGTCATCACACACAGGGCAGCATTATCAATGTGTTATCATCAGGCCAAGAGAAGTAATTGCTCAGCACTTCTGAGCCTGAACCTAAATCATTGTGTCCACTTTTGGGCTTCAAAAAAGCTATTAATATCCTGGAGCAAGTCCAGATGGGGTAATGATGGTCCAGTATGTTACCAAGCTGCCCAGAGCTACAACCTCCATCCTCAGAGATACAGCCTGGACACACAGCCCAAAACAACCCATTCTTGTTCGACATTTGGAACCCAGGGTTGAACTAGATGACTGCCAGAAATCCTGTCAAACCTAAGCTACCCTACTGCTCCGTGAATAATCAAAGCCCTATTCTTGAAGCTCATGATCACTGGAGGAATTTCTGTTCCTGTATTTCACTGGGCAGGTACAAACACCCATCCACATAATGTAAGTAAAAGGACTGGCTCTTACCTCTTTTAGTTATGTTAATTACTTGTTCGGTAGCATATATCAGATTCAACATCTACAAGTGGAAAACATAGTCTTATTGAAGGACTATTTCAGTGTTTTATTTTCCTTCACTTCTTTCTTATCCTCTTGTTTTTGCTTTCCCTCTCATCTATTTTAGTCTCCTTTTCTGTGCTTTCTCTCCCTTTGCAGAGATCTTCACCCCAGCCCTTTGTTCATTATACTATGAGAATATCAGGAACATCCTTCCACATGCCATGATTAACTTCTACTAGAAATCTGTAATGTCTGTGTGTAAAGAAGGGCTATAGACACAAGCATAGTCTGACTCTGAACTGAGTTTTTGCCACTTCATATTTAGTAAGTTACTTTTAGTCATGTGGGTTAGAAAATGCAATTTTCAAACAAACCAGAAAACTCTAAAACCTGAAAACTGAATTCTAGAGTTTGAACATTCCACATGGATACCACATCCATCCCAAAGACGTACTGTAGTAGCTGTCTCTACAATAATTATATCCTCATTTTGAGGAGCATGTTAAATTCCAACATTTGAAGTGAAACAGAAACACAGCGGCCAGATATGAACATTCTACATCATATGAATTGATGAGATTGGTCTTGTACAAAGAAAAAAAATTACATCTAGAAATAATGTCCTTGAAAAAATCAGAGATGTAAAAATCACTGTTAGAGAAGAAAAAATCAGGGGCAGGTACATCTTATAAGAGAAACGCACTACATAAAGTCTAAAATGGTGACTATTAAATGCAGATTAAAATAAAACATTAGCACTAGCAAATATATGCACAAAACAGAGGAAAAATGGTTCTAAAATGCATGAACAAAGTGTTAGAAAGCTAAATAAATGTAGCTTCTGCAAAAATACTTGCTGCTGTCAATAGAAATTCTGTGGGATTAAGTTTGCAGAAATAACCCATTTTATTCAGAATGACTCACTACACTTACTAACTGCGGTGCTGTGTTTTTCTTCATTCAAGTTCTCCAAAAAACCATTAAACTGACAAAGTCACAACCACGTATTTTTTGGGCGACTAAAAATATCACTTATAGAAAACAGCTGCAGACAATACAAGCACGCAAACAGTGCACTTGCAATTCAAGTTACTAAGTCACTTCAGTGACCTGTGTTCCTACAGTCAGTCCAAACACTGCCATATTACACTCAAGGGTCCAGCCTTTATTCTGAACATGCTAAATAGTCACAATAACATTCCTTAAAATTAAGTAACTCTGTGGAATATGACCATCCCTGATGGTTGTGTTCCTCTCCCTGCTGGAGCCCTGGACTCAAAGGCCCCACCTACTGCACTCAACCCTTTCAGTACACATGAGCAGGACAGCCCATTGCCTGAGGTCTCTCAATAGCAGCAAAAGCATTAGGCTTTGTTACCCAATACTCACTAGCTAACGCCAGTATTTCACAGGAAAGCAGCAAGAATGCAGAGAAAAATTTAAAAATGCATCTGGAGGTGAAAAGAAAGGTTCCTCCTGTCCATGGATATCTCTGCAGAATCTGTGCAACTTGCAGTTCATTAAAATTTGAGACTAATCATCTAACCAACACTTTACAATCCCCTCATGAAGGCAGAAGTCAGACATCTATCCTAAAGTAAGCTTTAGTTTTTAATGCCAAGACTATGCAACAATATATTTTGTAACCTGCTGGGTTCCATGTTACTCAGCTTGCCTGCCAAAACCTGAACAGTGTTTGCACATATATGGTAAACACAAATGTATGTCTGCACATATATGGTAAACACAAACACCTTCTGACACACAGCAATCTTTAAATTGACATGTTTAAATCCTGAACAGTCAAACAGATATTGGACCAACAGCAGCTGTATCAGAACAGAAAACAAACAGCTAAAAGGATAAACAGTTAGTGAAAGACTGCAACCTGAACCACTTAGCTCAAGCAATTAGCATCACATCATGCTAGGCTGGACTGGTAGCTAATATACCAGTGTGACTCAAAGGGTATAATCTAGTACTGTATCTTATTCAAAGGAAGGCAATATTTTATCAGATCAAAGCAGGAAACACATACTGGTGTTCTTTTATAATGATAACAGAATTCTGAAACAAACATTTCTTTTAATATGAAGCTGGGGTACTAAGGTCAGCCCTGGAGCAAAGACATGTCTGTGTGTCTCAAAATTTCCCATTTCTACAGCAGACCTTAGGTGCTGGACAGGGAACCACACTGTGGTATTACTTTGCATACATATGAAGCAAGTTCCCTGTGCAATTTCCCTTTAAACAGTCCTGAATTCTCATTACTTCATTTAAAGCAATTTTACTCTCTGATGAAGCTGAATAATTAAAAAATTATTCAAAAACAAGTAAGGAAAAAATCCAGAATAAGAGTGGTAAGTTCTCCCAAAGACTTTCTGAATGTGGTGTTATAAGATGAATACTCCATCAAGACTGAGGAGCTGAAAGCTCTAGATAGAGCCCTTCAGCTCTTTGGCATCTAAGAGGAATCAAGTCATGTGTAGTGAGGGTTCAACACCAGAAAAATCAGTGTACAGTGTCAACCAAGCGCTCCAAGTAAGTACAAAAGTAGCTCACAAGGCTCTGTGTTCTGCCATAGCAAAAACATTTCCTATAATACAAAGTATTATAAATGGCAAACTTTGCCATTAGATCTGCATTTACTTGAGGCTTTCTGATGAGATGGACGTGTTAGCAGAGATCCTATCTCTCTACACATCTTCACCACTACAATGTCAGCCAACACCTGTGCTGTGAGCACAGCCCTAACATTTTCAAAGAGGCATCCTACACTCTGCATGGGTTGGACCTGCCAAAAATAGCCTTATCATGCCTTGTTGGTTGTTTAAAATCAGGCCACTAAATGAGGTCATGAAACAGTCCTTTGCAGTCATGAATGATCAGTATCAGTTTTTGGGGAAAATCCCAGGTAACTCTCAACCACAGCCTCTAACACCAAACGAAAGGATTTTCCATCTACCTCTGATCTCCAAAACCCTCTTAACAAACACACAATTTGATTCTTACATTAAAAGCTCTTCACCCAGAAACAAGGTTATTTCAGGTACAAATGGGTTAACTCATAATTTGACATCCCATTCCTTTCCTACTCCCTAGCCACTCATTTTTGTTAATATTATTTTAGGGGAATCAGATTTGTGTTTTATAAGCTTTTTATCTTTCATGTATTAACCTTACGTTTTTCATTACTATTATTATTATCACTGCTTAAAATGTAACAAGAAGCTTACAAAGGCAAACATTCTTACTAATCTCTCAAAGTCCCAGAGTTCTTTAACTTCCTCATACATTCTTGAAAGGCGTTTCTGTAAACCCTCATCATTTTGATACTAAAACCGTGCTGGGAATGTCCACGGGCGTTTGAGACATCTGCTTTAACACTGCATCTCGGTACGTCTCAGTTTTGAGGTTTCCTCGTGCTGCATCAGATCTCATCAGTAAGAAGAAGTTCTAAAGTATGTACTGATTACACGGCTCTTTGCTGTAAATTAAAGTATTTTTAAAAGCAGATGGCATATAAACAAAGTTTTTCACATACGAGAGGGATTTTAGTTGGTCAACAATTAGTCAAGTAAACCTCTGGGTGAAGTCCCTTCTGTGAAAGTCAGTAGTGTGTAACCTCAGGGGGGAGGTGGAAGTGTTGTTTCTAATTACTCTCTTTGAGCAGACTAATTGTAAAAGGATCAAAAATAGATGCTTCCACATCCCATAAAACAGTAGGCAGCAAATCAAGACCGGCATACAAACAGGGCTGGGTTTTTTTAAGCACTTGAAAAAACCCTACCCCTCCCACAAAAGACTCACGTAATCACTCTTGAGAACAATGTGCAAGGGTAAACCTTCTCAATCAAGCCATCCTGTTAATGCCCTTAACTGCTCAGAGGATCCAAGAAGCTACAGAGATGTAAGTACAGAAAAGAACTTTTTACTTTTTTCCTTTGCCACTGAGCAACAGCAACAATTCCAGAAATACTTCATTTTTTGCATTATACTGGATATTTTCATGTGGTAGTAAGGATAAATGATCTTTGTACGGAAAAGGCCCATGAAAGAAATTCTCTGATATTTTACATTCCCATATTAATATGCTGCTAGTTAGTTTCCACTTAAAATATTTGTTGATCTACAGCATCAACAAGTTATTCCAACTCCTGTCTTATAATAAGCCTTCTGACAATCACAGGGAAACATTTCATACTGCCTTAACTTAGACAATTTTTTAGCAACACTAATTTAAATTATACTAATGCACAAGTAACTACTGTAGAAGTAGTAAGGGAAGCACTGAAGCTCTAAAGTTACTGAACCTCACAGAATAATAGTAAGAGAGAGCCTTAAAACAAATCCATACTGTGGTTGTGAATGCATAGCTTGCTCTTATCACATATGTTCCTTGTCTTTGAAAACAGCCTTTATTTTCAGCTCAAAAACTCCTCACTCTTCTCGTGTCTGAACATTGCAACAGACCAGTTTAAGAATTCAAAGCTTTATGAGCTAATTCCTCTTTTAACATCTAGTGCACATTTCTTTCAAGGTTTTTAGAAGGCATTCTTCTTCTAAATTGCAATGACCAAACATCTTTCTCCTTATTACTGATCTTTAGAAGTATTACAGGTGGTATGATTTTTATACACCTTCCCAGTTTAAAAGGATACATTTTTCCTATTACACTGGCAAAACAAGACAGACTGTTCAACAGACAATAACTCAACTATCATTTATCTTAAAAAATAAGAGCGACTACATGCCTTTGAGCACAGAATACAAAAGATCTGTCTAACATCTTCATGGCTGCTCCTGAAGAGACAAGAGGATTGAAAATTTACCTGGCAATTAGTATTTAAGAGCTCAAATCTCATTCCTTTCCAGTCAAAAGACTCAGGAGCATGTATAGAGAATAATAAACTCAATATAGAAGCTGTAATCTGAAGCTGTAAACCCTAAAATTAAATACTATACCTGTACGGGTTTCATATAACTCAGAAAAAACCCCCAAACTCAAATAGGTGTGCATATTTTCTAGTACTGCAATACAAATCCTCATTTGACTACTTTTTTCTTCTGCTAGAAAGAATGCAATTTTCAGTGGCTCACACTTTTATTTTGCTTATTTGCTCTAGTTTTAGGCTCTCTCCTTTTTACATTCCGTATACTTAAGCAAGTATAAACTCAAGGAAAGTTAATCATAGTGTTGGCACAGCTCTTCACGTCAGTATGTGCTTTTGGCAGAGATTATTTATATTAGATAGGTCTCACACTTTTTGTAGAACAGATCACCCCTGTAAAGAGAGATCCAACAGATAAGAGCAGGGTGTACCCTTCAAATGACTTCCACTTTTTCTTTAATTAGTTATGCAGCACTTCAACTCAACTTCTTTTATTTCCATCTCACTTACTGTAGTTTCTATTATTTTTTAGCACCAAATATAACTGTCATACAGCAACTGTCATGCAAAATCTGTCGTAATAGACAAAAGCAGGACCATAAAGATCCCACAGTCTTGTGCACTTGCATATTCTGTTAAGCAGCTAAAGAATATTCTAATTCTTTATAGCCACTATTCAGACAATTTAATTGATGAAATACATACTTGGGATTCTCTGACATGTGTGTTGCAAGTTCGGGTTTACTATGCCAACAAATCTGGATCTATACGAAAGAGGGATAAAAGCACTAGCCTGGAAACTCTCTCATCAAAATTAGCTGTGGGTTGTGACCTGAGGACTCAATCTTCAGGTCATCAGGCTGACCCACCAGCCTTTAGAACACAAAACTCAACAGCTTTTGAAAAGAAATTAACAAAAAGCACTAGAAGCATATGAGTGTTAAATTGTTAGAAAGAAAGAGGAAGCTTCAGGACATGCCTGTCTCTTGCCTCAGCTTTTATTAAACTACATGCAGTCCCCAGCTGCCAGTCCACACACCATATTATGTACCTTAGGGATGTGTTCTTTCCATTTTAACCAAGTGTTTTACTATGCAACTTAGCACACAAACTTTTAAATATATATAACTTAGTTGAATCAAGCCTTTTTCTCAAACAGAGGAAACGCTCTACAATAAAGATTGTCTACAGTAAAATAGAAATACAAACAGTAAATATGACTGGTCAACAGAAAAAAATAATTTTGATATTAAGAAAAAAAACTAAACCTACAAAAACACAGCACTGCATATTTCCCATCTTCTACTGTTTGTTTTAAAACAATGTAAGACCAATGGAGATTTTACCTATAGAGGACTGTAAAATCAGGGAATCTTGCAGGGAAGAGAACTCTCTCTCCTGACCATTCCTTTAAAATAATTTATACTCTTTATGCATAGAAAAACAACATTAACCCCCAACATGATTTGTTAAAGAAATATTGTCCATCTCACAGTGATTAAACCATACTATGTATAGAGAGCCAGGAGAGATCTTTCTGATGAACTGCTGTGCCTTTCCAAGAATATAATTAGTATCCTTAAATTAGCAACTGGACCAGGGACAAATGGACCAGGAATTCATCTTCAAAGAATGAAAATTATGAAGAGACACAGAGAAATCACATGTTAGACTACAATACACAGTAAAAGCCTTCTACATGTCCCCCGTTCTGCCGAAAAGACAGATGGTGCTCCTCAGCAAAAACAGGAGATGAGAACAAGAAGAAATTTCCTTTAGCATACTGAGAGAGCTTTGTACCACTGCTTGCACACAATCCCAAGCCATGTAATCTAAAGTGTAACGCTGCAATTGCTGGCTCACAGCTTAAGTCTATGCTTCTTAACAATTAAATGTATGTAATATTACGATACTACATACAAAGCTCATCATATACGAACATGTTTATGAAGCACAGCTTTGGATTACACAGTGCTTCCAGACTGGAATCACCATCCTGTTCATCAAACGCCTTTTGCTGTGGGGATTAAACACAAAACAAATGTATAAAAATAAAACAAATGACTAATGCCAGTCAAATGTTTTCACACAACATGCATCTCCTACACAAGCTATTTTTCCTTCTTTGATGAGATTACAATATTGGTTTAGAAAGACACCTGCACAGATTTCAGACATGCTAGATTTTGTAAGCAGCTTGCCATTGTGCTGCGAATTTTTTCTCCAGATGGATGCTATTGCTGTGAAACATCAAGAAGCACAGAGAATAGACTAGCAGCTGCCTAGCTAACAGATCTCATAAGGTAATTGCCTAAAGAAATTTGTTGGTCAGAAAGCAAACATAGTGCTGAGACTTGAAAATGGCAAGGGAAAGAACAATACAGAACAACCTGCACTGGTTGCAAGCCTGGGCGTAGTATTTACAGTAAAATTAATTTTAAACTCTCCCAGGCATAAGGTCCTCCCAGGTCAAAGCAGAGAGCAATGGCCATGCCCTTACACTGGAGATATCCTATGACAGGGTGAATCAGAGAAATACTCCTGGATCACAGTGAACTAACTTCACAAACTCCCAGTGCAATGCTACACAAATCTATCTTGCATACACAATCCACTGAGCAGAAAAAGCAGGGATACAGTGGTGAGTTTGCCTCCAGGCACACTAATACCAAGAGGCATCTGGAAGCCCAAGTCCTGTGTGGGACACAGCTGGGGTTAGAACAGACATCACAGGATCATTTCACCTTGTAGTGAAATATTTGAGAAGCTTACCTTGAATTGCCCAAACCATGAGATTGTGTAAAGAGGCTCAATGAAAACAGCAATTGCAAATTAATTTTAGAGACATTTAAGTGAGAGACATACACATTTTTAACAGGGAGTTGGACTGACCAAAGACTAGAGTACAAATGGGTAATTTGCTTTCTCTTCAGTTCTCCAAAACAAACAGTATCTTAGAAACTATGCTTTAAAAGAAAAGCTATCAGATTCCATACACTATAACTAAAATAATATAATCTGAACTATACAGAAGACTACATTAAGTGAGTAAGTAGTCTGTGTCACTGAGTGTTTATAGACTCAGAAAATGTGAAAACTTGAACAACCTTCTTTACAATAAAGATATACAGACAGGAATTTTCAATACTTTATACCTTAACATTTTGGCATGTAACTCTAAGCCAAAAACCTCTAGTACTGTTTTCTAAAATTATTTAATTGATAAAGGAAATTAATATTATCTTTCTTCCACGTATATACTTCAAAGTAGTCATTAATAAATCTGGAAAGCCACTGGAAGGGTCTTTAATCCGACAATCTAGAATAGCAAAAGTTTTAGTAGTGATTCTAGAGGGTAAATTCATTGGTGCATCTGGATTTGGGACAGTAAATGGTCATGTTCTCAGGAGTTATTCAGGCACACACCTCATTAAAACAGAGTCATGACCAGCTAGTCTGAGGTTTGCAGCCATAAGGATGTAACATTCTCCCTTTATTCTCCAATAATGCAAAACTCACAAGAAGTATTCAAAATGTTCTTTTTTTTAGATACATTCTGTAGAGGATATCATATGCTGTATGTATAAGTGGACCACTCAGGATTGCTGCCAAGAAATAAACAGCAACCTGACACAAGGAATAGGTTTTTTCAAAAAATATCTTGTCTTGCTTAATAGTCCAGAGACTTTTCAGAAGAAATTGTTATTTTTAATGAAGCCCTCTCCAAGATTGCCATGAAAATGTGAAATACATGCTAAGGTAAATGGAGTTAATCCAACAACAATTAGAGTTCAGAAGTACAAAGAAGTTACCACAGCTTGGGTGATGCACATTATGGTGGATGGTATAAACTTCTTCATCTGTTTGGGCCACAAACTAAATAAAATCTTTCTCTCTCTTTTTTTTTTTTTTTTAATAAATATTTTCAGGTACTGTAGCACCTAAACACCTTGGTGATTCTCAAAAATGCCCATACATACCTACAGATAGAGAAAACACTAATACTCATCTACAGCATTGTAAAATGTGTTCCCTACATTAACAGTCAAAGTATTTTGGGGATAACAGAGGATCAAAAAGAATACTTTTTGCCCCTAGGGCTGACTCCCACAGCAGGCAGAAGAGCCTGCCAAGGAGCACAGCTTGGCTGACTGCACACTGCCCTGGAAGATCCATGAGCTGTGCTCCTCCAGCTTTCTCCTCATCCATTTGTGGCCAGTTTGTCCTGCCATGGAACTGCTCCCAATATATATCCACGCTAGCACCATGGATAGACACAAATAGTGCCTCAGCTAGGACTCCTTCCCAATACAGCCACAGTTATATGTGAGGATGAACAAGAAGTTCTAGATTAATTTATTACATTAAGGATCTAACTTTATAGCACAAAATTAGATAACATGCAATTTATGAAATTCTACTCTTGATGTAAAAAACTATTTATTTTACTGAATATACAGGTTTTTTCCTAAATTATAGTTCAATGTGTTTGTATTCTACATTTTACTAATGTTTACAGAAAGACATACGAATAGACGTGACAATTATGTGCACTATTTTTGAACCAAAACTATTACAACTTTAAAGCAAAAACAAAATTATGCATTTAATATGCTGTAGCTAGTTACTGCAATTGAACTGTTTATCACAAATCTTAGATTATCATTTTCTAAATATGTTTACAGAATTATTTTACCTAAATTTCAAGAAAGAGATTAATAGAAGATAGACGTAATGCCAGGAGTGTGAACAAGAATTAGAAGCATTTAAATATGAGAAACAAAACAAAATACCTCACTGACTCATATACAGGTGCCTACACAAACCCACATCATTTTATGCAAAAAGCACCTGTTACACTTAGGTAAAACAAAATCCATCCTAAACACTTCTACAAGGGAAAAGATGGGAGGAAATATACCAGAACTATCCTCAGGGTAATAACTACAGCATTAATCAATCACCAAACACACTAACACCAAGACAGCGTGAACAATGCAAAATTAACTAATTTAAAATTACTGACATTCTTAAATCTGCACTACAGCTGGAGTTGTTATTTACCAGATTAGTTCCTTTACTCAAGGCACAGAACTCCCACTTCAGATTTGACATACAACCCTGAATGCAGTATTCCCACATCTTGACAGACAGTACTTACTTCACAAATATCACAAGAAGCAGAACATTGTACATCTATTGGTCAGAAATTACTCACCTGTCTTCCCTCCTGTCTATGGAATGCAGAGAACACAGACTTAATGTACTACCTGGAAGTCAAATTTTTTCCTTAAACATGTAATGTAACTAATTTACATATTTTAATACACATCATGCACTACTCTACCATTTACAGAAAACCATTAATTGTGAACACCCTGAAATAAGCAGAACAATTTCCTCAAATCATGAAAGAAAACATTAACCTTTAAATGCTTTCAACAAGTTAATAAAAGGATAATGAATACCTTCTAAAATGTGTGGTTTAAATCCCTTAACACTGAGAGGTATTTCCCAGAAAGACTTTTTGGAAGTGCAACGGGCTAGAGTTGCTTGTACATATTGTGTGTTGACTAACAGATCCTCAGAAATAACATAGACATCTTAATTAAAGGTACAAGAGAGACTTAAAATTCCAATTGCAACAGCTTTTATCTTCAGGTAGTATGCTTTGTTAAAACAGCAGTAATCTTGTTTTGATTGCTGTTTAAATTCATAAATAGTGCCTCTAAGAGTCACTCTTTTGAAGAACAGCTGCCCAAGGAGTAACATGAGATGCCCCATCCTTTCTGAGCTTCATGCTTACACTACACAACTGTCAGGTAACAGCACACCTAGCAGATGTCTGCACTGTGAGCAGTATCAACAGAATGGGGTTCTTTCGATTTCTGAAATTCTGCTGAATCATTTTAAAATATTTTTAAGCCCCCCAAATCACTGCCACTTTGCAACTCCTCTATGTTACTTACGACTGTACAGATGAAACAGTTTCTAAAATCTATGAAATTGACAAAGTGTAAAATAGTTCATCTGCACTACCTCTCTTTAGCAGAGTCACTAAAGAGTGATTAAAGTAGTAGTCTTAAGAATTTATGTATGTAACAGTATTAGAATTAGATTCCAAATGCCAATTCTTAAAACTAGAATTAAACAAGTTGTTATGGTTGGAATCAATGATCTTAAAGGTCTTTTCCAACCTAAATGAATCTATGGTTCTATTACAATGTCAATATGATAAGTATGCTGAGAAAAAAGGTTTCTCTGAACAAGTTAAAGCATCACAATGTGAATTCTTAGGAACAAAAATTTCCTTAAAATTAACTAAAACACATTTATAACATTTTGTCTGCTTGTCTGATCCTTGGGGACTTCATTTGATGCTTTATCATGTGGTTTCTTCAGACTCTTTTTTCCCCTCAGGTTGCTTTAAACAGTCTCCCACCTCCTGAGCATCTACAGACTTCACTTTCCAAATATATTACATCCCTGGTTTATTACATTGTCCCCTGTCTGATTTTCTTAATTAGAGAAGCAATTGGGATCAAAACAGAAAAGCCAAAAGGAGGCATCTGTTTGTTTGTTTTCAGATAGAGTCTTGAAAAGAATTTCACAGCAATGAAGTTTCATTTCATTTTTTTAGTCTTATTTTGCAACAGAAGCTGTCCATTGTTACGTAGAAGTAGCTTATCTACATTTCTTACAAAATGCTCCCTTTTGTTGTTTTTTTTTCCTCACGTTAGGTCTACTGAGCTTCCTGCAACAACAGTGGTTGCAGAAATGGACCCTTTCACACTCTCTGAGACCAACATTTCCACCTGTGACTTATACGAGCACAAAGACACAGCACGGATATTACTGTCTGTCTTCTACGGCTCCATCTTGATTCTTGGCGTGCTCGGAAACACCATTGCCCTCACCGTCATTTTTAAAAACAGAAAGAAGATCAACTCCACTACCCTCTATTCGACAAACCTCGTCTTCTCCGACCTGCTGTTCTGCATTGCCTTGCCAACCAGGATCGCCTACTACGCCCTGGGGTTCCACTGGCCCTTTGGAGAAGCGCTGTGTCGCATCACCGCGCTCTTGTTCTACATCAACACCTACGCAGGTGTCAACTTCATGACGTGCCTGAGCATCGACAGGTTCTTCGCTGTCGTCCACCCCTTCCGATACAAGATCAGAAGGATTAAATATGCCAAGGGCATTTGTGTCTTTGTCTGGTTTCTTGTATTTAGCCAAACTTTCCCATTACTTATACAATCCATGTCACAGGAAGAAAATGAAAGGACTACATGTATGGAATATCCAAATTTTGAGAAAATAGAACATCTACCATTTATACTTCTTGCTGCCTGTTTAATAGGGTATCTTATTCCCCTGGGGATTATTCTATTTTGTTACTCTCAAATCAGCTGCAAACTTTTTCAAACAGCCAAGGAAAACCCACTGACTGAAAAATCAGGGATAAACAAAAAAGCCATCAATACAATCATATTTGTAATTATAGTGTTCATCATCTGCTTTACTCCTTATCATGTTGCAATCATACAACACATGATTAAGAAACTTCAGCAAGAACCCTTGTGCGCTGAAAAGAAAATTTTCCAGAAGTCACTCCATTATACTGTATTTCTGATGAATTTTAACTGCTGCCTAGATCCTTTCATCTATTTCTTTGCATGCAAAGGATACAAGAGAACTGTACTGAAAATACTGAGACGACAAGTGAGTGTATCAATTTCAAGCGCTGCCAGGTCACATCATGAAGAAAGCTCACGTGACGCAGGAGAAACGCAAATGACGGTACTTGGTAAATCTTCCAATGGAAAACTACCTGAAAAATAAAGTCTGTAGTACACCACAGTGGACCAAGACTAAAAATCCAGGGTCCAGAGCAAAAACTCTTTGTGCTCCCCTACAGCAGCTTAAGTAAAATTCTGGTTCTCATGATGTCAGGGAATTAAGGAGTGATGGACTGAAAAAGATTTGTCACAGGACAGCAGGAAAACTCAGCATTATAATCTTCTTGCTGTATCTTTTTGACTGATCTCTTACTTTTTCCAGGAAATATGCACCATTGTGAATGTTCACATTTCATGCTGCACGTACATACACCTGGATGTCACTAACTCTAGCAGAGTCAAATCACATTTAGGACTGAGCACAAATATAGCTCACAATTCAGACCAACCACAACCAGAACATCTGAAAATTTCAAGACCTCTCGCTGAGCTCCAGTTACAGCAATGGTTTTGTTGGCCCAGTCACACATACAGAGGAAATAATATTTTGAGATAAAATGGACAACTTCTTTGCTCATTTGACTATGACAGGTATTTAGTTTATAGCTCTTTGGAGGTGAAACTGCATTTTACAATATTTGGAGCGCAAATGCCTTATTGGACAGTTCACATAGAAAATGGTGTCAAATATAACACATGAAAAGCTAATGAGCTGTTTCGTTCTCCCCAACACTGAACATCTCTTGTAGGTTAAATCACTCATCTTCACAAGGTGTATTATTGCTTATTCCTTTTCCTAAAGGAAAACCTTCCTTTTTAGTGTGTACTGTAAAAAGTCTCTCCCTACTCTTGTTGTATATAGATTATTTATAAACACAAATTGAAGCAAGAGACTGTAATATGAAAACTGCACCATTTCAGTTAAAAGAACAGCGATACAGTGTTCTTCAGAACTTCTGCTGAAGTCACACATGGACACAAGACAAATGCTTTAGAAACCTGAATAAATGTTCATAGTTGAGACCATTCAAAAAGTAAATTAATGAATTAATTCTGATGGTGTGAGATGGCTACCTCTCCTTAAGCACTGTTTACCTGAGAGACCAACAAATGAGAACAGCAGAATTGGCTGGGAACGAACAAGTTTTCCCATCATGCCTTCATACAGTATATCTGGGATCCCTTTAGGCATGCTGAAATTGGCTCAGGAAATAGACCAAATGACTTAAACACATCCTGCTGGAATCAGCTCAATACCAGCTGAGAATCCAGGATGTAAGCCCTGGGTTCCTGCTGATGTGCCCTTCCGTCACATTTCAGTTTCCTTCCCTACTTTATTCCTGGCCTCTCTATCTTTTCTTTAGTGTTCTATCTTATTAATATGCCTTCACTGGCCAACACAACTTGGTAACTCAACCAGGAGGTTGTGATGGAAAATTAGAGAGTGCCTGATAATCATCAGTAAAAGCTATGCCAGATGTCAGAACAAATGTTATTTATTTCAGCTGTATCTCTCTGACATTGAGGTTGTACTGGAAGTGAAACAAACACATTACATTTTTCATCTTTGCAATTCTTTCCTTCCTCACATGTTGACCTCTGCCCACCTGCAAACACGCAAGGGTCGTACCTGAAGAGCAGTACGGAAACATTATATTGACAATTAATTTTTTATGGCAAAGAAACCACAAAACCCCCTATATTTCATACCACTTAGACTGCCAAAATTGAGTTTCTGACTCTAAAATACTAATTCTCTCTTTTCTAATTCTAAAAGACACTATGCAGCTTCAGAAAAGCAGTGTAGGAAGAATAACTTTTATCGGGAGAAGTTCTACTTAATTCTGTATGTTCTAGCGGTTCTGTTCTTGTCAGCTTTTTAAATAAACTATTTTAAAATATTATTTAAGAATGTGTTCCTATTGGGTTAAGCAAATGGTAACCGGATAAAATCACAGACAGATCACTTGTGAATACTTAGAAGCGGTAGAAATAAAATATATGTATTATTAACATCTTACTAGTACAAGCTTATTTATTCTACTAATGTCTAGGCTTTTTTGGGTTTTTAGTATGCATTTCATCTAACTGTGATTATAAAATCTTAAAGACAAGAAGCCTTTTTTATATTTGTCTGTAAAATATAATTTAAATATATATTAAAACACCACATACTGCAGATAAGTATACTCTTCTAAGTGGAAGCAAAGCAAAGAGTTCTACTGAACATCTTTCTCTATCCCCATTTTCTCACAGTAGCAATTCTGTTATTTTCAATATTGGATTTTTTTTTCTAAACCATATCAGCATTCCCAACAGCTAACTTTACATCAATATACTGCTGTAGTATGAGTCCAGTTAGATACAGGTTTGAGAAAAGCTACTTTTTTCTCATTATTTAAATGTTTCTCAAACGCTGAAGAAACCAATAAAATAAAAACCTTTAAAAGCTAAGATAAGCTCAGTTTCCTGACAAAAGTCCAACAAGCACTGACATACAGATGGACAATGACAATTCATATCTCTGGCAGCTGGTGCTGCTCCTCCTCACTCCTTGTCAGGATGCACTCGCAGCTCAAGCACACTTGTGTCCATGAGGAGACTCTTTTCGGTCATCTGCTAAAAGTAGCAGTGGCGGATTCACTTGGCTTGGGACATTGCACTGAAGCAAAACATTTAGAGAGCATCTGTCCTGTTCCTTATACCAGCTGTGGCATGGGGCTGGCAGCCATCCCCAGAGAGATGGTAACAACCTGCTGCGTGGGACCAAAGGAGAACAGTGAGAGTAAAAAGTTACAGCTCTTCTCAAACAACTGGTTTCCTCCATGATGCCCTTATCCAACTTGTGGCTCGAAGTAGTGTGAGCTTTGCGAGAAAAAATAAGCTTTTTCTTTGGGGAAAGCTTTTCATACATTCTAAGCAATGTTCCTTTCTGTGTGAAAGGCTGGTAAATGGTCACATAGACCTGGGACCCTTTCATGCTTCTCATATATAAATAAAGCAGCTGACAAGTAGCAGTAGGTTCAAATGGCTTGCTCACTGTGAGGATCTGACTGGAGCATTTCAGAAAAACTGCGTCTCTGTTTGGAGGGTGAAGTCTTGTCAGGACCTTGATACATATGTTCTTGAAAAAACAACAGAGTCTCTTTTATCTCTAAACTTTGGAGTGTCAGGCTAGGCAGTTGCTAAGAGGACTCCAACCAACTATGTGGAGTCCCAGTTCTAATACTAACACTGCATGTCCACTGCTGACATCTGTCTCAAATCACTTGGTAGGGAATGTGACAGAGCATACAGGAAGTAAAAATTATGATGGTAGCCAAATGGTACATTTTGGCTGTCTCTGTCCAAGTCCAGAAAAGAAAGCTGGATAGACATCTACTGTCAAACACATGAACAAGTAAAGATGAAAAATCCCAAAACACACACTTCCAGCAGAAGAGCATCTAATACCTTCATATTTTCTTTCACTAAGAACACAAAACTAAATAGTAGTAGTCCAAGTACCCTCAGCCTTGGGCTCTAAGGTATTGAAGACTAACTGAAACTATGGAGATAAGGCAGTCTCCTGTGGCTTACAGTCCCAGCAGAAGAGGACAGGTATTTCCCAGGGGATTGCTGTCTGGCTGTGTGGTCTGTGGTTCTGAAAGCTGCACAGATGAGGAACCTGTAAGCAGCATGGTCATCTAGCAAAAGACAGCGACAGCAACTGTCTGAAGTTGTAAATATGCTACCACAAGTAACACAGTTCTTGAAAGTGGTTAGTGACTCCTCTTAAATCAGCAAACTCATTAGTGTAAAAAAAAAAAGGAAGGTTTTGAGCCTTTTTGAGCCTTTTAAAATAGAAATTCCATTTAAGACTAACATTGTTTTGAAACTTAAAAGCTTTTACATAAGCAAGGAATGAAGAGACTCCAGTAAAACAATGAGACTGCCTGCAATATAGGAAAAATAAATAGCATGCAGCTGAAGAGAAAGAGAAGAAAAGCTTTGCCTTATATGACCACTTTTGGAGGAACTGAAAAGCAGTGACATACTCTGTTCTCTTCTATCACCATGTCTGCGGTACAGAGCAGGGGAACAACTGAAGATAAACTAAGGTTTGTATTCAGCAGTATCCCACTGCGCTGGCTCAATACAGAGCCAGTGTGTCAACAGACACATGAATTACTTGAAAAACAACAAATTCATCTGAGTGCAATATTTCCTAATACAGTCTTGGCTAATCTGCAGCCTGAAGACTAAGACCGTGGTACAAAATAAATACAATAAACTCTGCCAAGCTGCAAGCCTTCTCTGAAGAAAAATGGGAATTATTGTGTGTAGTAAATGCTAAATTATATTTCCTCAATTTTTTTTCCCCTCAGAATACTCCCTTGGCTTCCTGCAGTGTCTAACTTTGGACTTCCTGAAGCAGATGTCTCATCTTTGCACATGACAGCACTCAATCAATGTTTTCTTCCATCAGCCTGTCTGGTCCCTTTTTGAACTCAAATTAAATGTCTGTGACTGCAGTGTTTTGCAGCAAGAAGTTGCACAGAATAACTACCCATGGTGTCTGGAGCCATTTTTGTTCACTTGTGACACCTGTTAGTTTCATCTGAAGTTCCTTGCTTCTTGTACCAGAAACGTGTGAACATGGTGACTCCCTATTTACCCTGCCCACAGAACTTGTGATTTTACAGATCTGCATCAAATCCCCTTCCTTCAAGTCATCTTGTCTCTTTTCCTATGAACAGTCAGATAAAAGCTGTTCACCACTTCATTCAAACTCTAAAAGAAGAAGGCAAATAAAGAATGGGAATCCAGCTGTGTTTGAGCTGTGTGGCAGAAGACAACAGGGTATCTCTATACACAAGAGATCAACAGCATACTGATCTACTTTTCCTACCATATTAGCTATAGGTTCTCTAAACTAAGATCTTGCCACATGACTGACAAATTTGGATAACCTTGCTCCAAGGCACTAAATAAGGAAGAACTGGACCTCAATGGGTTGGAAAAATGGACTCACATGAACCTCATGAAGTTCAGCAAGCCAAATGCAGAACCGAGCTAGAATAACCCCACACAACAGTGGAGGCTGGGCATGACCTGGTTAGAAAGCAGGCTGGCAAAAAGTTCTGGGCTCCTGGTGGACAGGTTAAAGAGGAGCTAATAGTGTGACTTCATAGACAAACATGTGTGGGACTGTGTTCAAAAAGAATTCTTTCCCGTCCATTTGGTACTTGTGAGATCATGCCTGGAATTCTGTACCAAGTTCTGGGTTTCCCAGTACAAGAAAGATACTTGCCATACTGGAACAAGCCCAGCAGACTGCCACCAAAAATGTGGGAGGTGCTTGCAGCACATGTTACCAGAGGAGAGGCACAGGGAACGGAGATGGTTCAGACTGAGAGATGTTATTGCTATCTGCAACTGCCTAATGGGGAGGGATACAGAAAAGGTGGCAACACCCAGTAACAGGCAAAAGTTGCATCAAGGAACAATTAAACATTAAGAAGCATTTTTTCATCATGAGGTTGGTCAGACATTAGGAAAGGTTGCACAAAAAGCCTTTGAAATATCTGTCTTTAGAGGTTCTCCAAACTTGATTTGACACAGCCCTGCTGAAATTGGTACTTCCAGGGCTGGGCAACATAATCCCCAGTGGCTCCTTTCAACCTGCATTCTTTTATGACTAGCAAATTGGTCCAAGTTAGACAGGAAAGCAACATGAAACTCAATGGCCTTGCAGTAAAACTAGAAAATTCCATAACTTTAAAATCTTCTGGTCTTGTCCTCTACTTTTGACGTTATCAAAATGCTGTCATTAGCATCCTCCTAAAATAAAAGAAGGTTAAGACATGGCATAGATTTCTTTTCACAAAACTGCATTCATTTTTCCTCACTGCAAAAGTATGAATTTCTCCTCTTCCTCTTTTGTTTTCCTCAGTTGTGACAGATGTTGTGCAAAGGGCTAAACTAAAAAAAGAAAGTTTTGCACCTGTTGGAGGGCAGCAACATTGTGGTTATCCTATCCCCTCCAGAAAAATATGCATTGTCTTATACCATGCAAAAGGAGAGCTGTGTTCCCCCCTCTAATCAGCTAAGCTTAGCAGTTTCATCCTTCCTGTGGCATGTAACTTTCAAGGGAAGTTGTGGTTAGTTTAACTCCAAGGCAGCCTACTTTAAATATAGAGATGCTGAAGACTGATTATTCTCAACTCACCAGCCTGAAGAGCAGCCAGACAGTGTTTTATTGGCAGCTACTGATACTAAGGGACTTCAGATATCTTTGTATCAGAACTCTGAAGTATAGAAAGTTACAGCAACTCTGTCTAGAAGTAGCAATGGCAGATCATTGTCCCCAGTGGGACAGGGAGAGATGAAGCTCTCCATCCAGCTGCATGTGTGAGGCATTTTTGACAAAATGGGACAACTGAAGATTCCTCACAAGTTAGTTGTATAAAGACAACTCCGGGTCAATTTTTTTTTTGTCTTTTTAAAAAATCAATACAGTGCATTCTCAATGCCAGCTATTCAAAACAGCCCGAACACTCACCAGAACCTTACTTCATTCACACAGATGGGGACAAACCAACTATTTCAAATGTGCAAGGAGTAGCTACCAGGATAATCAAGTCACCTGAAATTACTGACGTAAGACATTACATGGAATTAATTCCATTAAGCAAAGGTGCTTTGCACTTTAACTCCTTTTAAGCCAAAAGCTAGAACAGAAGCTCTAAAACTAACATACTCAGACGCCAGCACCAAAACTAATGACCACAAACACCAAGGGTGACTGCAAGACGAGCAGCTCACAACTCCAGGTATAGCCAGGGCACCTCTGCCCCTCCTGGCTGTTCTCCTGCAGCATTTCAGCTGCTCAGCCAGCACCCACATCCCAGGCCCTTGCCCATACCCAAGAGCACAGGGAGAGCTGCCCACAGCTGGCAAACCTAGACGCCAAGCTCATGGCTGACAGCACCCAGCCAAGGACAACTGCAGATAGAGAGCCCAGGGTCAGGGAAATGCCTCCTCATGTCTGAACTGGTTTTACTGCCTCCACAAAAGGTCTCTCTACATTTCCTCCACTGCACGAGGAAGCTGAAATTGGAAAAATTAATTCCTCTGGCTACAGCCCTGCCTTCCTAATAGTGTGGCTGCTGGTGTTGTGGAGGCACCTAACTGCACAGCTCAGCATCTCTATTCAAGCAGTCAAGCATGACTGCCATCACAATCCCCATGCAGCATTTCTTGTGCTGCAGCTTGCAAATTCCTGCTAAAATTAGGTGATTAATGATCAGATTTGTAATTTCAAAATGCCCACAAAAAAAAGTTTTGGAACAGACATCAATAAAGAGTTAGTACCATAAGGTATTTTAACTGCAGATGAAGTCTTATTTTCATACGGTCCAGATAAGGTCTTCACAACACAAAAGAAAAGGGAAAAAAATTCTCAGAAATCTGATTCTAACGCTTTTTCACGAAGTGCCACTTTCTAGTCCCAAACAAAAACAGGAAACAAGTGTACCTCACTGGCCACAGACCCATGAGTAGAAAAAGGTTTTGCTACTCTCTTTTCACAGTGTTACTCAACTCTGTAAACATGTCAAGAAAAGGTCTAAGAGACTAAGAACCATGACTTATACTCCATTTCATCTGACGATACAACACAACTGCTCACAGCAGGATTCCTCCATACACAGGATGCTGACAGCACTGGCCTGGGAAGAATGTCAGGGTGTACCAGCAAGACACACAAAGAATTGCAGAGCACCTCAGAACTATAAAGAAAATTTTATTTTAGTTAAGTGACCTTTAGTATTGCTTAGTATTGTGTAGAGTATTGCTTAGAACAACAATACTTCTTCAATTGATAAGAAAACATTAAATCAGCTGTATTTTGAACCAAAATGTTGGCAGTTGCAGAAATAACCTTATAAATAATGATTTACCTACTGTAGCAGACAGCAGTGGACAACTATTTTGTGAAGAGGCAGTGACCCACATAACTACTACCTGAGGTGCAGGCCTCTGTATCACACATACTACATGATCATTACTTAATCAAGACACACCTAATCAACAGTATAATTAATCACTATATGCAGCCAATACATAATTACCCAATATGTAGTCAATGCACACTTAAAATTAAGTATATGGGTATAATGTAATGTCTCATTCATATGAATTACTATTTTTCAGTTTTGTGACTGCAGCTTTATTAATGATAAGAGAATGTATACTGCTCAAGGGGGTCTTGAAAGCTATGTCCTTACTCTCTGCTGGGTTCTGTCAGTGACTGATCAATCTGTACTGTGAGAAGACCCTGAAGGAATACAAGTGATGTCAGAGCTGGTGAACCTCACCACAGATGGGATCTGCACCGTGTGCTGCCCCTGACTCGAGGCCCAGCCAGTGCTGTAACATTTCATCACTCCCAGCATTGGAAAAGATGCAGGATTTCAGAACTTGCTATCAGCTTTTCTAGGCTATTAATGAACAGTTGTCTGCCTTGCAAGTGTTTGTGCCTTTCTTACAGGGATCCAGTCCTTTCCTTGGTGCAAAAGACTTCCTCGGTATTTTATTTATCACCTTTATAACTGCAAATACCAGAAGGATAAGGGATGAATTGTAATTCCTTTTCTGCAAGAAGTATTCTATCAAATCAAAAAGACCAAAGCCATTAAGTTAAAAAACTTAAATAAATTAATTTTTGTTATGAGCATAAGGAAAAAACAAACTAATCATAAGGATTGGTGGGGAATAAAAAAAGGAATAAAAACATAAGCAAATTACTAGTCATGCAAAACCAGTGAGTGATCTTAAAATCTGTGAGAGAGAATCAAGTAGTGCTCCCTCTGAGAAAAACTGTAACCAAGCACTGGTTTTAAGAAAACAAGGAATTATAATATTAATTTGAAAAAAATCCCACCTTTTATAGTGTAGGGATGGTAAAAACAACACAAAAATAAAACTACTAATTAATGCTACATGAACTTGGGAAAAAATGGCTAAAATTTTTAGTGATTCCTGTGCTTCATATGCAAGAGCTTAAATATTGATGTCAAAAAATTCACAAACACCTCAGAAGTTAAATAAACTTGTGTTTTATTTGTTAAAAAAAACTGGTGAAACAAAAAGCTGCCTAAATATAAAAATTTAGATTTTACTATTTGAGAATTCTTATCTGTGCTTCCCAAAAAACCCCACTTGCTGGTAACAACACCAACCAAATTAAATACTGTGGGCAACATCACAATTTGCTCTCTCCACTTGGTTTCAGTTTTAAGCTTTTAATATTTTTCAATAAGCAAAGACGGCCAGCAGAGTGGTTAAAATTCTCTTTGAACTAATGTTTTCCCCTCTTAATATCAACTTCTCTCTTACAAAAACTGTCTGTATGGAGAAACAATTTCTGACTAAAATTTCAGGTTTTTCTTTTAAGTATATTATTGCAGAAAAAACAATATCTGCTTTTATTTTTTAAAGTTTTGTTGAAACACAAAAGATAGCAATTTATATCTTCCCTTCTTTCAATTTTTCTTTAAGAAGTTCACAATGTTGGGACACTGTGCAACTCTCAGTAGCAGCATTCCCCCCTCTGGCCAACCCAACTCAAACTTCATTACCATTTCTGTTTGGTCACACATAACAAGAAAGAATCAAAACTGCCTCACCAAAGCATGTTTCTCTCTAATCTGCTACCCTGATTTTAACAGACAAATACTAAATCGCCCAGAGAGATGTAATATCTCATCATAATATGCCTATTGTGGAATTTCTTCATAACAACTACTGCTTCTAATAGCCCTTGTTTAAAATTACCCACTGCAGAAATCCAATTACAGCTCATTTATATTCAAAAAGAGTTAAGACAGCTGGCATTATTTAGCCAGGTTGGCAGAGACACATGTAATGTTTACCTCCATAAGCTGCTTACAGAGTACTGACCACAGAGATCAATCCTGCTGCAGGGCAGACCAGTTTCCAATGGGAATAATTAATTCTCAGATTTCTAACCATGGTACTTTCCACTTAACAAAAGCAACTAAACAGTAAGTGTCAAATGGTAAGTGGTGAGTGCCTGCAATTACAAATGCCACTCAATACTCTGAATTTTAAAAGCACAGCTCATTTCAGGGAAGCCCTTCAAAGATGTATTACCTTGCTTCCAGATATACTCAATCATTGGTAAAATTTTTTGACTTTTTCTTAAATTACCTCCCACTGCTTTCATCCTGTAAATACTGAACATGAGTGTGCCTGAGAGGTGCAATAGCAGACAGACTTCACATCCCAGCTGCAAGGCAGAGGTGAGTATCCTAATTAATGTGAAAATGGAGCATTGCCACATTTCAAGATCACCCTAAAAATCCTCAGCAAATCTTGGCACCACTTAAAAACCATTTAATTATGCATTTGTTATTATACCTGGTATCTTGAATGGCACAACTTTGTACAAGGTAAAGCTTTTGGATGACAATGACTCCTCTTACAATTACTAAAATCAGGGGTCAGTGGTTATGGTCTTCTGCCCCATTTATCCTCATCCTCTGTCAGGGGTTACCAACTCTGCAGCAATGCATGCCTTAACCTCAGGCACCCAAAGTTGGGCTGATATAATCAACTGTGAATCTTGTGGTACAGAGCAATGGAAAGAGAAAGTCCTGTTCTACCTTCCAGCTACATGTTTCCATCACTTTCCTTGCTCTGGTGTTGGTATGCATCCACCTCAGAAGTGAGGAGGTTTAAAAATTTAAGCTGTGGGAAATGATCGCTGACTAAGTGTATATATGTTTTATTTTCCAACCTTATCTCCTGATAACCACTGCCTGTAAGAAGTCAGATGACTCGTGCTGCAAGTGGTAGATAGGAAAGTACAGGCGAGAGCCAATTGGTTGCACTGTAAGCAGCAGCCTACATTTCAACCAGCTCAGCCCTGCTACAAAACTGCACCTTCAGGAGGTGAAACCAAGCCACATGTGCTTGTTCTTGCTGCCTCCTGTGCAAGGCATTGGCAGAGGAGTGGAGAACATGGCTGGGAACCATGGCTATGGTTTGAATGAGTACCACCCTTTCCATGAGTTGAATGCGAGTCAGAGCCCTCAGTTCAGCTGCCTCAGGCTCCCTTACACTGACCAAGTGTCACTTTCCATTTGACATGGGTATTTTTTGTCTATCCGTGCTCTGTCTCTTCTGCCCCATATGTTCCTAAGATCTTCCTATTTCCCTCAATAGCCTAAATATGTTTGGTCTCATTTTCTGATCCTGTCCCCTTACTTTTTCAGCTCTTTTCACAATCAATCCTATATTAAGCAGAAATTACTTTAAATGAGTCCCTGTTATACATATTTTGCGCAAGATTTTTTTTTTTTTGATGGGATAAATCAGTAACAGTCTGGAAGTGCATTACTTAAGCACTTGAGGACAAAGACATTTCAGCTTAATGCCAGAAAGGTGGACTCGTGACTTTCTACTCCCCTTGTTGGTTGAACATAGTGTGGAAGGAGTGAAGCACACCCTACCTTTTCCATTTGCTTATCTCAAACTTCTGACACACAGAAGGAGTTCAGAAATAGATCTGAAAATAGACATATAAAGACAGATAGTACATCCCTGTTACCAGTTATGAGCAAGAAGTCCTTTTTTTCCTTTGAATGAATGTTTGCAGGAACACTCACTGGCATTATTGCAAACACTCACTTCTTTTAACCACAGCCCAAAAAAAAGTTACTTGAAGAAGGAACATAGTGATTCCACTGTGGGGCCACAGCCTTGTGTTTGCCCTGAGCTCCCTTGTCACCTCACAGTCTGCTGTTTACTACGACAGTCTGTACAGAGACAGTTATCGCACTGAAGAAGCAAGAAACACTCCTGAACGATCTTTAGAAATATAAAAAGAAGAAAGTGCTTGATGTCCAGGAGGTAAAAAAATGCCCCAGTTCCAAAAAAAGAAGGGTTTAAAGAGGAAAAGCACAAGATGTTTTACTGTTTTAGCCACACAGGTTTCAATCTTATCTCAAACTTGTGGCAGAACACACAACAACCAAAACACTATCAAAAGGTGAAAAAAGATGGTGACCACAGGATCAAAGAGCTGCAGTGTGAAGAAAGACTGCATCAAGTGAACATCTCACTAAGAAAAATGATAATTAAGTGAAGGCAAAACAAACAAAACCACCTCCCATCAAGCCCTTGCTAAAATCCCTGGTGACAAGAAATAGAACAGCTCTCCACAGAAAAGCACAGAGATTACTGCTGAGTATCCCTTTACGGAACTGATTTTATTAAGTGTACAAGACACAGAAATAAAAAGGTAAAAAAACTGAACAGAAGTTTTAAAACTGAGAAACTTATTTTGTCTCATGCCAATGGGAAATCAGTTCATTTACGAACTGCAAAGGAGTAAGTACTGCTTCTTGACTGTTTCTCACTTAAGGATTTAGCGGACATGCTTTACCAAGCCCAAAAGCTATCCCCACAGCAGAAAAAAATTACAAAGAACAAAGAAGTAGATGTGGTGTGACTGCATTGTTAGCTGAGATAGTCCTGAACAAAAGCTCCTTCACATGGAATGCTGTCATCACAACTAACTCATCTACATCCTGACCAATCTCGCTGTATTGTCAGAAAACTGGAAAAGGTGCCCACATGTCTGACTGGTTCCGGAACAGAGGAAAACCTTTTTAAAACAGCTCTCAGATTTCCTGCTCATGACACACCCAACTTCAGCACTCAAAATCCCACTCAGTAACTTGTCAAAACGTAAAGTCAGTTCCATCAAATGATCGATATCCCTAAGCAAAGCAGGAGGGTGATGTGTCACCCTTCACACCTGTGTAATACACCATGGCACTGTCAGCTTTGAGTAAGCTGAACCTGGATGGACGAAGGGACCACCCAGCCCGAAGCTGCTGCATAGCTGATATACAGATAGGGAAACTAAAGACACAAGGTCTCTGTTCCGAGAAAGATGTCAGAGGAGGTTCCTGATTTAGGCCACAGAATCTGTGACTACATACCTGGTAATGATGACAACAGGCTATAATCCCATGGGCACTGGTTTTACCACCACTGTACACTCTCTCTCTCAAACCATGCCTGTGTGGAAGGCAAGCAATGGGCAAAGCACCACGTATGGACAGGCTGCCAAGGGCCTCACTGAAGGTACTCACATACTGAGGGGCATGAGGCTGCACACCCCAGCCTGAGTGAAGGGCCTGCCCTCCAGGCCTGGACAGGGATAGCCTGGAAGAAAACTCATGCTTCTAAGCGAGACAGCCAAGCCTTTCATAATCTTTCCGAATCTAAAGAGAGCTGTCTAGCAGAACTTAAGGATCTTGACGCTTACTCTGGTAAAATGCCATTTGTGAGGCACTCTACTGAATCAAGAAGAGAGGGCAACCTCATTTAAGATAAGCACCTACTTCAAGAGGCCCTTTAAACACATATAATCTCAAAAGTGGAACCTTATACTGGGAATGATCCAACTTGTAATGGAGATTAGCTTTTAAATCTAATATATATATTTTTATTCTGCTAGCTTCTTGCCTTAGAAAAAACATATTTGATAAGTAGTGATCCAAGACCCTGGCATATTACATACCTGAATTTCAACGGTTATGATTTCACTGACTTGCTTTTCAACATTATTAGTTTCATAGCTGTTCTTACTTCACCTGAGAAGTATTTTCAAAACATGCACATGCTACCTGAACTTACGGCTCCCATAACTTCACCTGTTTAATATTTCCTGGAGTAAAGGAAGTGCAGAGAACCACCTGGGTAGCATCAGTCTCCCAGAATCTTTTGCATGGACAAGTCTGGCTACATGACAACTGCTACATGACTGTGCTGGGGAGGGAGAGGTGGGCACCACACATGAATGAGAGCTGTAGCCTTTCCTACCATCTCCTGGTATCTGATCCTCCACTGCACTATGAGCTCCAACACTTCAGCACAGAAACCCTGATTCTCTCCACCCTACTGATCCCACAAATGGCCCAGATCACCCAGTCCACGGCTCAGGATGTGAAGGGTCTTCACTCCCAGCTCCCATCTGATACAAGCATTAAATGATCTTATCAGGATCTGTATTTAGCATAATGCTTGGGCAGAGTGGAGCCAAAGGATGGCAATTAATGTTGACCTATGTGGCAAAGCACACAAGCTATTTTTGCCTCTTTTATTATGACCTATTTTCATGGTAGAGACAGTAAGTTGTAGCTAAATACAGAACATGACTCATATACCCCCTGTTCAAGATTTTAAGTGTAATTCTGTAGATCAGTTGAATTATTGGCTATTCCTCAGTCCTACAGTAAATGTTATTGGAAAATGTTGTGCTATTTTTTAGCTGAGCCATTTTTTAACTACTTTTGTATTCTCAGTAAAAAAATCAAATTTCTTCTAAGTACATTATGATGAAGATATTGTAACAGACATCATAACATATCTTCAAAGGCTGAAGACTAGTAAAGGGAGGCTTTAATGTTTATTTTACTCGCAGTTTGACTTACTTCACAATACTTGAACATTAAAATGCTTCCCACCATTTCAGGGCTTTTTGGTCAAAAGACCATTCACACCTCCTTGTGATTCATGTCTGTAGTTAGACTTTTCCAATGAGTAAGTATTGTAAGGCACAAATTGCTGGCAGGACACTCTTTAGCTTGTTCATGATAAAACAGAAACAAAATAGAAAAGCTGTAGCAGAGAAGTGATTTCTTTGCAAAACAAACTTCCCCATTAAGACCACCATATAACCCTTTTTCTCAACTACAGACCAAGGTATTGAAGCAAAGTGATGACTAAACAAAAAGAGAGTATTCAGTAAGCATAAAATAAAAGCAAAGACAGAATTTTAAAAGATCTTGTTACTTATACAAAAAGTCTTCAAGGTCATTTAACTCTGAAAGAGATATTTTTATTTCTAAATTCTTTAGCGAAACAACTTCAGTACTTTTTTTACTAACTGTACACACTGTCTTCTATTTCATGCACATTTGTTTTTTAAAGTCTCAGTCATACAACTGTACCTTCTCAGATACCACTGAACTTATTGAATCAATTTCTGTTCATTACTTTGGTAAATCAAGAGGGGTTTCTTTAAAGCATCAGTCACTGCAAGACCTCCTTTGTGAAGTTACTTCATAACCCTCCTCATCTGTCCTAGGAGAGCAATCATACCACCACTCTCTCTATTTTGCAAAAGGCTACAACAGGCAGAGTATCTCTTCACACTAAGGAGATCAACATCTTAGTTGATGGAGATCACACATTAGTGTGATCTCCTTAGTGTGAGAGATCAACATACCCATCAACAGCGGTTGATGTCTTCAACAGCTCTGAAGAATTATTCGTTCATTTTTCTTCCTTCTTCCTCCACCGCAATCAAATAATTAACTGCCCTACAAATACAGGGAGAGGGAAGAGATACATAGAACATCACTGGAATGGAAGCAGTTCATTCTGTGATAGAGGAGGATATAATTTACATGAAAGGACATCAGATCCTTAGAACAAAAATGTAGCAATCTATGCTCAGAGCAGAACTAGATAGGAGACAACTGACGTTTCTAGGATGCAATGACTGCTTTAAGCTTGTTTCCCTCCAGATCAAATGACAGAGGGCACTGCAGTGAGCCAATTTGCAAACAATAGCTGAAATGATAACTTGTACAGAATTGTTTGGCACAGACATCTATAATTAGATGCAGGATTTCCTTTTAAATTCCAAAGGGATTTCCACATCCCTGTCTTTCTTTACTATGGCTGAACATGAGGAACAAACAAGGTGTTCCTAACTCCGGAAAGAGGAAGAGAAAAGAGGGGAAAAAACCCCCAAGCTGCCAGTAAAGACAGAAAGAAAACTTGATCATGCCCACGTGGACTGAAAATAACCTTCAAGGGTCAACTGCTAAGCTAAAAAGGAGGCCCCTATTCCCACATAGGAAAGAAGGCATTTTTTATTCTCATGAAATAATTTAATCATAAAACTTTCAGAACACTCCTTCTGAAAAAGGGAATGCTGTGCAAAGAAAGTCATTGCTATTGTGCCTTATTTTGATAAAGACAAATCAAACAAATAAAACAACAAAATCAGGAACAGGGTAGCTTCAAAAACACGGAGTTGCTTCATTTCTATTAGTTTTTAGCCTTGTGCTATATAACAAAGCCAAAAGAAGAATGGTAAATGTTGTTTCCAGTCTTTCTTCTCTTCCTCCACTAGGTGTCTTCTAATTCTTCACTTTTTCAGGGTAAATTCAGACTATGCACAGTTACAAAGTCTTTGCTTACAACTCCTTCTCAGAATTGTATCTTAATGTACAAACATAAATGCAAAGGGGAGACCTGTATGAAATACAACTATTTGAGCAATTACAGAATTTAAAGATCCACCACTACGGGAACAATTACAGCTTCCATGTCACGTGGTATGTCCTTTGCATAGGAGAGACAAAGTGGCTTTCACTCTTTAGAATCAGTTTTCCTGAAAAACTGGCTAAGTAGTGCAGGTGTATAAAGAAATGAACCCATCAGCCATTTCTGCTGTTCCAAAGATGAGTTGCTATGCTCGCTAAAGATCCGCAGATGGCAGCATTGATGCAGTAATTGGTCCTCAGCACAGCAGAGGTCAAAACCATTTCACCCAACTGTTTCTTATTTTAGGCTTAACCCCATTCTCCACAGTCAGAAATCTTAGCACCAGGCAGTGCAAGCACTGGGCCAGGAACTGTCGGGCAGTGAAGAGAAGCCAGATCCAGGATCACTACTACAAGACAATGTGCCAATCATTTGTTCAATGACTGTGACAGGTTAGGCTCCATCACCCTGGAAATTAACTACATCATCTAGACAGTAATGAGGGCTGTGAACCACAGGCTGCTGGTACAGTTCTTATGGTTACCTCCATATGCTGCCAAATTTGAAAGAAGAAGGAACACACAGATGTCCAACATCCTGGCACCCTTACTGCCCTTTCTCCTCTCACTGCTCCTTGTTTGAAACAAGCTTTGCACTCCCTCTCATTTCTGCTGTTTGGGTAAGTGATATTAATTTGGTGGCCCTGATCATCACACAGCACGTGGTTTAGTTACAAGTAAATGAAGGCAATGTCTCAGATGTGCTAAGACTAAAATAAAAAAGCATTGACAGGCAGTATGGTTTGGAGGCAAAGGATGAAAGTGGCAGAGAATATGCAACATACAAGTCCCAGTTCGGTTTCACTGCTCCATCCTATCTTAAAACCACTTTTACCAACACAATGTCTAGATAAGGAAAACAGCTGCTTAAATTATTGAACTTCAGATTTATGCCCTGACTCACTCTCCTAGGCCTCTTGTCATGATAAAGATCAGGATTTTCAGCTCCTTCCCTTTAATGTGTGTGTGTGTGTAAAATAGATATAATTTTTGTAGTTGAACAGTTGGTTGGGAAATACACAGTACAGTCCTCTGACTGGTCCCAGCTCCATACCTGAAAAGACAGTGACTCTGAAATCACCTGCTTGCAGCCAGCTCTGCTGTCCACTGTAGCCAGCTCAGAGCACAAGCTGGCCTTGTCCTGGTGCACTGAGCACACTCACACCCAGCAGCTCTTTCATTTCCCTCCAAGGACAATGCTGAGCCTACACACCAAGCAAACCTGCCCAGCACAGCTCCTAACCAACCGGATTCACTGCTGTGCAGCAGGCCCTGGGCTGCTTTGTCCTGGTCTGGATAATGCCAGCCCCTTTATCATCCTGATGCTCTCTCTCATGTCACCTCAACTACACCACAGCACACCAAGCTTCACAACCTCAACACACTGCTGCTTGTTCATCTGCACCAGGGACAGGTGGCGCAGGCAGAACAGCATTAGAAGACTGTCACTTCTGCAATGCAAGCTACCTGGCAGGGCTGGGCACTCTAAGGCACCCTCGAATTTGAAGTGCTTATTCTAGTTCACACAGCCCACTTTCACTTCAGGTACTTTTGATTAAACCCTTCACTGGTCTGCTAAAGCCTATGTAGCAATTTTTAATAGTTTAATTTCTGATAACATATACTTGGGCTAGTTACTGACAGAGCTTGTCCAAACTCCTGAACTCTGGAGGAGTCAGAACAACTCTCCCTACTCCTGCACTTGACTTCATCAAAGGAATCTGACTACAAGCAGCTCCAAATAAAGACATTTCTTTTGAAACTCTAACTCTATTCCTGGGAGGCATATCAAGTTTCAGAACAATACTTCTTATGCACCTGAGACCTTTAAGAGTAGTTTAATAGTAAAAACATCGCATACCACATACTTAGTAAGGAAAGAGTATTAAAAAAAACTCTCCTAGAAACTTCTAAACTGGAACTAGCTAGTTCCTGACAATGCAGATTAAAAAAAAAAAAAAAAAAAAGTTGAGCATTCATGCAGGTTTTAAAAAACTTTGAAGTATCTGTCATAATAATTGTGTCCTTTTTGAATTAGAAAAGCTGCTTCCTGACAAAACAGAACACAGAAATTTGTCAAAGGCAACTCGGGGTTATCAAGAAGCATAGAGCTGTGCTGGTATTTGCCATTAGCTAATATTAGACTATGGACACCCTGAGACTGCTAGTGTGTAAAAGACCACTGTCTCCAGACCACTACCCTACTGTCATAGACATCTCAGAGATGCAACTTTCATTTTAATTAATATTTGAAGTATTGTTTCTTTCAAAGGCTGACTGACAGTGATAAACAGATGAACTACAGGCCAGATGCACTGTATATTTTTAGGCTATTTAGTGACACAGGGTGTGTCCTGACTGTATGAGAGGTGGTGCAGGGAGATGGAGGGAAGGGAGGAGGGATAGGAAAAAAAACCAAATGAACCCAGGAGAAACATGGAATGTTGATTTTTTTTATAAGTGAAAAAACAAGAGCTTCTTCCTCAAACCATACCATGTACTAGCAAAACAGGGAAGAGAAAGCAAACTATGACAGTAAATAAGACATGTCAGGTACAGCTAACTAAGCTGCAGTTCTCTTAAGCTGCTCCCTTTTCCATTCCTTCAGCTCTGCTGCACACTGCATTTATACCTGCTCAGACAGATGAGTGGGAGAGGAGGGACAGCTATGCCATGATGCAGCCTCTGAGTAACACACACACAGCAAAACTGGAAACAATTGCAATAAGTTTATGCATTCACTGCCATGACAACTTTTAACCAGTAGTTTATTCTTGAGTATTGGCTATGGTGAACACAGTATGGGAATAAAAAATGAAGCCAGTTTTCATCAAGGTTGAGAACAGTAACCCAAAACTGCATGTGAACTCACCCACAACAGCAAGCCGGTAAGTTAACACACTGACATGGGAGAGTTGCTTCCTGCACCACTGGTGCAGTGAACCATGCAAGAAGCTTCAGTTCTTTCTTTTCAATAGATCCAAAAGGTGGAAAGTGTGAAAGGAGAAGAAGAACAGGAGCTCAAGCCAGCTCCCTACCAAACTGAGGCAGAGGGTAATCCTTCTGTCCTACTGCGTGCAGAACTTCTCTGTATCAGCTGGACAAAGCTTACATTACACAGTAAGTGAACAGGAAAAAACAGACTTTTCTGTACCATGACTAAACCACTGAAAGACCCAGCAGTACATTAATTCTGCAAAAGGAACAGCATGAAAGCGATATCTTCAGTGCTGCGCTTCGAGGTTGTTGCAGGTGATCAAACTCATTTCTTCTGAAGCTTACTGCCAGTTAGTGAAGGCACCTAACAGACCACGTGCACTCTGCCTTATCCTCAGATAGGAAGTACATTGGCTTAGCTTGTCACTACTTAAAACCAGCTTTAGCACAACATAGTGCAACTAAAATTACCTTATCTACTGCTCAAACTTCAGGATAGCAAAAGAAGAGCCCAGATGGAACTGAGCATTTAATTCAGTAGAAGCTGGAGCAGAGGAAGTACTCACCCATCTGAGGGAAACCAATGCAAGGCATTCATTTCTAGCTGATAAATAGCAAAGGAAATAAAAATAGGGCCAGGTGCTTCCTACAGCAGAAACCAAAGTAACAGGGGAATGTGGCACTCCAGAGCAGCCCACTGCCTCTCGCAAACCACAGGCAGTGCAACTTTCGACTTGGGTGTTCACCTCCAAATGCTTATCATCCTGCAGCTGCAGCCAGCTCAGCACCTAGACAAGGAGTATGCAACTGCTGGTACTGCAAACACCTCTTTCCAGACTACTGCTGCCAAACAGAGCTACCCCTCTGCACCTGGGGGGAAGGCCTGCCAGCCTACAAGCAGCAGAGAGGTTTGGCTGCCTCTTCTCCACCAGGAAGGCTGTGAAAAGCCTGAGTGAAAGCAGAACACACACTGACATGCTGCAGCAAACCAGATGGATGGCTAACCTGCCAGCAAACTCAACTGGGCTGCTGTTAGCCACCTGTGTAAACTGTGGGATTTGATCCCAGCTGCCCTCACAAGGCATGACCTCCCTTGCAGGGTGAGAACATCAGCCACCCTCCAGACAAAATGACACAGCTACAAGAGGTCACACTTCCCACCCTCCCCCAAGAAGACAACAAGCGAAGAGACAACTCATAGCATATAGGTTCTCTGATCCCAAACTCAACATCTGCCTGCTTTCCATTAAACTCAGAATCACTTTTGTACTTTCACTAAGGGAGGCACTGGCTGTCCACTTGCCTGTTTTGGCATATTCACAGTGCAGTTCAGCTTGGAAGGTGCCTCCACACTTCTGTATTTTTTCCCAAACTAAAGTACTCTTGCCTAGGAGAGTTCAAAAGTCCAGTTCTTCCCTTCCAGATGACATACATATGGCACTGAATTTCACTTTCACTGAATAGTTGAAAACAGTGCCTTGTTCTGCTGAAGCATGCTCTAGAGTTACTTTACTAATGATAAAGCCACTGAAGAGTTTTCAGCACTGGTTAGTCCTTTTAAGATACTCCTTAGTCCTAAAATATTAAGCATTTTTAAATAGATTTATATTTCCCTAGGGTGATCTGGGTAGGATTTGCAGCTCACTGTATTTAAAAAGCCTTTGGAATGATCACAAAAAACCAACTTTCATATTAATTCACCTAAATGGGAGAAAACTAATCTATACACACCAAAAGTCATATCCAGGTCCCTCCCTCTAATTGCTATAACCATCACACTGACCTATGCAGACACCTACATGCTAACAAACCCACTTAGGTGAGATAAATTACATTACTCCAGTAGAGAGAGGCTTGTTTTCCCAGAAGTTACCTTGAGCACTAAGTGAGGATCACCTACCTACATTAGTTTTACAGACAGTGAAGAAAGATTTTCCCACAAACAAACCTGATTCTGGCTATTTCTGAACTGTAAGACTTAGTTGCTTCTGGCACCAAGGGAACATCCTGGCAAATTCTTGATGACATGTCAGGTGGAGAAAAAAACATTATTGCTCCCCTACTCAACACAGAGCTCCCTGCTACCACCTTCCAAAGACTGCCAGCCAGAGACCTGAAGCAACAAGCACTCTGCAGAGAATATGGAATGAGCTCCGTCTCCTAATGGCTTTTCCAAAGGGTGGATCTTTTTTCAAGTTGACAAAGAGGAAACATAGGAAGTTAGTCTTCTTTACCTATAATCCTTTGTGAATACTCCCATCCCACACAAGATGTCAGTTGCAGTGACAGAGCTGAGAGATTTTACTTCTTTTTTACACAGGCTAAAACCTCTTTTCATACAGCATTTTTAGGCAAAGCTCTAGAATAAGCATGCTATTAATTTAGACAGCAAATAAAATACAGAAATATTGCTGCTGTGTTAATAAAATGTTGTAACTACAGGCATAAACAAAGTCGTGTATTCAAGTGAATCAAACTTCTCATTTCAAATGCAGTGACTTTCTGTCACTTTCAGACTGACTACTATCCAAGGCAATATAAATAAAATGGGGATTTCCACAAAAAAATCCACCAAACTATGCTCTACTGAAAACACACTTACATTGTGCTTATTAGAAACTTATGCATAACCAAGATGTGTATTCTTGCAGATACCTTCTTATGGAAACTTTAACATAAAATATGCTTTCATTATACCACAAACATTTGAAAGTTGAAAATATATGTAGTACAACAGCCCACTGCACACTGGAAATATTATAAAAGTTTGACTGTTGAAAGGTAATAGAAATACCAGTTCACAGACACCACACCTATGTGAAATAGTAACTTTTAAGTATGACCAATAAAAGAGCTCAAAACTAGCGAGATTACATCATTGTTTCCTGCCTGTGAAGAGGAGCTATTTTAGCTAAGTGAAGCTGAGCAAAGAAGAGGAAGTCTAAACCTTCTACAGATTTGGGGCCATGAAAGAAGCATCTCTGAAGAAATTTTGTAGAGCACAAAAGGTGAGTAACAACCCCTTACGCAGTGCTAACAAAGTAACTTGGATGTTCATACATGTTGCTAAGAGACTTCTTTGTTCAGAAGCCAAACATGGGCATTAATTCTAGAACTCATGAAAAGATATTTAATTTTTTAATGCACTTTCAAAATAACAGCAGCATTCTATAAATAACATTTAAAGAGAAATGATTGCATTTGTAAAAGCATAGCACCATAAAAACTGTTGTTTAGGATTTTAACAAAAATTTTTAAAATATGCAATAAATGAAAACATTGGTAAGTACATTTATCACTAAAAGAAAAATGTTTGTTTTCGTGAAACTAAAACTAGGATATTGTGTTACTTGGTGTCTCTGTGCTTCACTGAAAGCCACGTTTTCTTTGGGGAAATGCAAACAAATATAAGGGACAGACAAAGTAAAAAGGGGGATTGGGAAGAGAGATAAACACATGGTCCTTTAAATGAAACCACTAACTCGCATTAAGAATCTGGAGGAAAAGATTTAATTGTAATTTTGCTGTGAATGTCTTGTTCTCATACAGGGCACCTAGCTGGCCTTCACAATTCACATTAGACATTCAGAATGTCAGTTATCATAAAAAAATTAAAAGACTGATAAAACATACAGACAAACAACAGAGGAATAATTCAGAATTAACACAGACAACAAGAGCCTCTGGTTTCTTCCAGAAACCAGGGGCTCTTCATCCAGTGTTTTAATCAATACCAGTAAGTAAATATTCCCATTATGAAAAATGGCAACTAGGGCAAAACCATCAACCCAGAGGCACCCAAAGATCTGCTTGGGCTGACCTGAGAGATATCAAACTGAACTCCATGCAGACAAGTACCAATAAAAAAGCAAAGTATCACCAGTTGTGGATAAATACAGACAGGTAACTCATGATTTTTAAAAATCCCAGTATTTCTTATGTACATAAATGTTACATTTTAGGTTCTTAAAAATTAACTGGCATGCATTTAAACTCACAAAGCTGGGAAACAGTATCTCCAACAACCAAGCAAAAAAACCCCCAAAAAAACCCCAAAACCCAATAAACTATTTTTGTTACAGCAGGTCAGTTCTTTGATATATCTCAAAACTGTCACAAACTTGAAATAACCAGCAAACAAGGCATGGAAAGAAGATCACACCAGACTGAGCTTCCTCTCTTCCCATCAACGTCAGGCAACTGGTTATTTTGAAAACATGACCTGACCAGAAACAATTACAGTTACTGCAAGTCCAAAGGAGACAAGAGCAAAACCAAAACTAAAATCCATGATGTTTCTTAATATTTAAGTGAATGACTCTGCCTGTCTTATACATTACTACTCAATTCACTTGCCAAATCACTTGGGATATTGAGCTTGGTAGTTCTGCACTGTCAAACACAATCATTAGCAAGAGAGAAAAAAGAACAGAACAAAAGAAAAAAAACACTTACAATGTGCAAGGGCAGGGGGGAGGTGTATATTAAGCAACATTTGGACAATTTTGTGCAACAGTAGTGAAAGTGGAACAGTGTGCCAGATAATATTTTAACTATGCTCCTAGCACATATACAACGTTTTTTAGCATATGCCATCTAACCTTCAATAAGGTTTGCTAGCATTCTTTAATTCTTTTATTTTTCTTATTTATAGAGCTGTTCATGCAATGAGGAATTTGAGAAGCATTCATACAGATGCCCTCCAAACCTCTTTGCTGCATTACATACATAGCTTTTCCCATACAAAACATAATTTCTGTTGCATGTTCTAATGACATCATCTGAGCACAAAACACACCTTTTTTGTTTTGTACAGCCAAAAAAAAGACCTTGAAATTAAGAGTTAAATATTTCTATGCATAACTTTTTAATATATCTGTAAACTGGAGAATTGTAAGAAAATTAGAAGCCCTAACTTCATATAAAGATTTAACAGGTCATATTTAAATTAGTTACTCCATGGGTACTCTTCTCAAAAGAAGCTGGTATTTGCCAGTGTCAAACCAGGATGCCAGATTAATAAACACTGGTTCAATCCCCTCTGCATTCCTGTAGTACTGAGAAAGTATTTGGTAACATTACAGAGAAAGCATTACCCAGATGGGCAGTAACAACAAACCTGTTTTTTAATGCATTTTTCACTTCTGGAGATAAAACACAGGAACTATGCACCCTTCTGCTCTTGAGAACAGTTCTCGTGCCTAACAGATACCGTAGGACTTCCATGGCTGTTTGTCACAAGTGGGAAGATCAGACAAACAACTAACTTGTTCCTCCTCCTCCTCTTCACAAACCCGCCACAGGACTGGGTAAAAGGCCAGACAAGAGGAACCCTCCCACATAAAGTCATGAAACTGTGACTACAGCAAGAGCCAGGAAAGTGCTGGGGGTGAGGGTTAAACAAAGCACTAATGCAAACATCAGGTAAGGTCTGCCATCCTCATGGGCTCCACAGAAAACCAGGGATCCTCTCCTTCAGCTCTCATCACCTCAGCCTGCACAGTGACATTTCAGATGTCCAACTGCTATGACCAGGAAGCTGGATGAAGGAACATAACTGTGGTCTGGGGTAGCTGGCTACCAGACAGCAACTTTTCCCCCCAAACAAATACTGTTCCCATATGGCCTGGCTGGAGACTGTGCTGCTTCCCTCATTCTTACTTTAATTTTAAACAGGAAGTCTATTAATGTATTAATTTTATTCATATGTTGGGTGGGTGGTTCTGATGCCATGGGATTAAACACTGTATTAGTAGCTATGTAGATATTCAAGGAGTTTTTTTAGTGTCTTTTCAAAGCAAGCACTTCTTTTGGGAGTTAAGTAGGTCTACACAGATAAAAGGCAAAGTCAATACTCTTTGCACATCCAAATGTCACTACATGCCATGCTGACTTGTTCCTATTCATAACTAGTTTTAATCAAGAATTTTTTAACAGAGACAGCTTGAAGAAATATTTTCATTAGAAAGTAGCTGTCGTAGCTCAAATACAACTATTTCAATCTAATTATCAGCTACTGACACACACTTGAAATGTCAAACTTGACTTTTTGATTCCTTATATTTAAAGGCCCCTTAAGTAATTAAAATATTTTACTAAAACATGCTTATTAACACTATTTTCACAAGTCTGACAATACATGCATTTCCCTGAGAGGATGATAATGTATTTGCAGTCAGAAAAAGCAATAAAGCTAGCACATTTCAGAGCTAAAGAATAGTCTCATCACTAAACACCATCCTAAAACAATCTTCCTGTTTGTTTTTTAAAGGTTTTATTTGACTGAGAATAACTTCCCATATTTTATCTAATTTTAGGGGATTTCTGGAGTGCAACAACTATTCCTAAGTTCAATTAAACTATGATGCCAGAAAATTCCCACCCAGAAGAATACAGGATTGCATCACTAGTCTTCTACAGTTTTGTGTTCACAGTGGGATTGTTGGTGAATGCCACTGCACTATGGGTGTTCAGCTGCACTACCAAGAAGAGAACAACTATAACTGTATATATGATGAATGTCGCATTACTTGACCTATTTTTTATATTTTCCTTGCCTTTTCGGATAATCTACCACGGGACAGAAACGTGGCCTTTTGGAGACACATTCTGCCGGATCAGCGGGGCTCTCACCGTGTTCTATCCAGCCATTGCTCTCTGGCTGCTCGCTTTTATCAGTGTAGACAGATTCATGGCTATTGTCCAGCCCAAACATGTCAAAGAACTAAAAAATACAAAAAAAGCCGTGCTGGCTTGCACTGGAATCTGGATAATGACCCTCTCAACAACATCCCCATTGGTGTTTTTACGATCTGATCCAGACCAAGCCTCAAATTTCACCACCTGCATGAAAATGCTTGATATCATCCATTTAAAGGAAGTAAATACATTGAATTTTTGTCGCTTGATTTTTTTCTTTTTGATCCCCTTGTTTATCATGATGGGGTGTTACCTAGTCATTATAAATAATTTTATTCACGGCAAGACTTCCAAACTGAAGCCTAAGGCCAAGGAGAGATCCATAAGAATTATAGTTACTCTGATTGCTCAGGTACTCATCTGCTTTGTACCCTTCCACATTTGCTTTGCCTTCCTGATGTTGCAAGACGAAAATACGAGTTACAATCCCTGGGCAGCCTTTACCACCTTTCTCATGAATCTCAGTACATGCTTGGATGTTATACTGTACTACATTGTTTCCAAACAATTCCAGGCAAGAGTCATCAGCGTAATCCTTTATCGCAATTACCTTCGAAGCGTGCGCAGGAAAAGTTTTCGAACTGGAAGCGTAAGATCACTCAATAATATGAACAGTGAAATGATATAAAAAGAGAAAGAATGTCAGGGGACTTTTACAATGTAAACAACGGATTTTTTTTCCTAATACTAGCACTTGTCTACACAGAAGAATGGTCTATAACCAAAGGTAACAGATATGTTTGTTGCATTGTAAATATGACAGAAGCAGAATAATTGCACCTCCTTTTATTTGCTCAATGTCTTTCATTGTTTCACCTGAAATGAACTAAAACCTAGCATCAGTGTTAAACTTTTCAATGCTTTTATCACCTCAAACGACTGTGAATATTGTCAGATGTGAAAGTGACTATTAATATAATAAAGTAGACAACACTGAAGAATTATGATGCAATGCATATATTAATTTTTTATATTTGCATAATCAAATGCTCCCGAAACTACTGTATATCCCACACTTCTAAAATTAACTTAATTCTCTCAGAATCAAATTCATTATGACTTAATGAGAAGGCAGATGTAGGTAAAATTTATATTTTACTTAATTAAAAACTTCTTTGATGCAGATTTCTTTGCAACTGACTACATTCTGCAGTCACAAAAATACCATCAAAGGGTACAATGGTCAAGCTGTTCATTACCTACCTGTGGGTATGATGTGCACATTTATGACACCTTACTTTTGCACAAAATATCTTTTTACACATAGGAAAATATTAATTTCTCCAGACACATTAGCAGCCTATGTCCTAGCAACAAACTCACAAACTCTAGGTAACAAACACAATTAACTGCAGCAGCTACTCAACCTTCCAACTTCTTTTGAATACTCACACACTACAAAAAAATGTATCTTTATAACATCAAACACATGCTTTTTGTCCCTTATAAATCAGTCTTTAGACACTTTCAACAGTTACTCTGGAAAAGCAGAAATTAAAAAAAAGTCCAATATGGTGTTTAATATTAAAAATCTTACTCCAAGAGCTTTTATTATTACCTCAGAGTGTGCAACACATGGAAACTCAAGTCTCTGTGATCTCACCTGCCAGAAGCTTAATCACAAAGGGTTGCAAGCTCTGTGGTTCTACTGTAATATGCACATCTTTTATTAAGTGCAGAAAACTCAAACATAGGTTAGGCAAAACTGAACCACTGAACACCTTAAAGCTGTAAGAACTTTAGCTGCAAGGACAAAATGGAGTAACAAGCTCTGGCACTCAATTTTTGAAAAACATACATAATATTAATATGAAATGCATATGCATTTTAAAGTGAACATAAAGCACATGACTTACAGTTCTGCTGCCTTTCTGATTTAAGACAGAAATCAGCACAACCTGATTCTAGTTTTTACAAATTGAATGGATCAAAACAATTCAGACTGAACAAATACAGCAATAATTTGTGCACTGCAGCCATGTTGCAATCATGTTAACAGAGGAAATGAGACTAACAGATACGAAATTAATCATGATATGGATAAATTATAAATTAAACACAAATCATTGCTAAGAAATAAATGTTTGAAATGCCAATAGTTGTGCTAAGAACCTTTACACTTCAGTTCAAAAGAGGATTAAATTAATTTGAAGTGTTATATGAACAAAGTTTTTTTAAAATAAAATCTTCAGAAAACAATCCCTTGAAACTATATCTGAAATAACCAATTCATTAGAAGCTACTTACAAACCAGAAGGCAAGCTGTTGATGGTGATGCCAAATATATACTGAGTGATTTCTACAAGGAGGAGATCAAACAAAGCTGAGAGCATCCAAGCGCCCAGTAAAAAAGACTGGAAAGAAAAAGGTTAATTTGAATCAATTCAGCAGTTTCAAAATAAGGTTTTAATATACCTCTAAATATAAGAAAAAATAAGAAAACTATATGAGTCTATACTAGCTCAATTAAGACAAATTCAATCTTTAATACAACGTAATTCCAGGTCTACTTGCCTAGATACTGAAGAATCAAGACTAATATTGTTTCCAAAATTAAATTTAATGGGTCTGATATTTTACAACTGATACAGCTGCAAACCGAAATTAGAATAATCCACTGACTGCAAGGCATTATCAATATAAATTCAAATTTATTTAAACCAAATTATCTTTAAAACCCTTTAACATATATTTTTATACAACATGCTAGAAATAAAACTGCAGTATTCATCCAAGAGTACAAGACTAAACTGTATAGAAAAGTTTCTATTTAAAAAACCCTCAAAACTGGAACTTACTGAAAATTTCCTGCTGCCATATCTTCTTTCAAATATTCTGAAGTTGTAAATGAGCAGACTGCTGCAGAATGTGTCTTTCAAATCAAGACATATTGTTCGTCCACATACAAGTCTCCAAATCTGGAAGGTTAATGATCGTCATGTTAAGCCACTCTTCCTCCAAGGAAATTCTTTACAGAATTTGTGCTCAAGAGGGAATGCAAAACTGGAGTCAGGTAACAGAAATGCAACACAGTTAAAGAGGGAGATACAGAGAGTAGAATGTTATGGAGAGTTCAAGAAGTCTCTTTAAAATATTTTAAAGGCAGATGTCTAACTGTTAAAATAAATAAACAATTTAAATTAACCCAAATACACTTTCAGGTTCCTAGTTTATGCTTAGAAATAAAAATGTAAATCACAACCCTAATGAATTTAGAATTATTTAAAAAAATACTTTTGAAGCAACTTCTAGATACAAACTAGTACAGTGTAACTGTTCTATGAAGGTCTACTCAGATCAGCTTGGGCAGGGCCATGCCAAGTTGAGTCTTGAACATCTCTAAGGATGGAAACTCTTCCTCTGTTCCATCAGTCTTACAGTAAAACCCTTTATCTTTAAATGAGATTTCTTGTATTTCAATTATTGCCCATTGCCTCTTGTCCTTTCACTGAGCCTGGCTCTGCCTTTTCTGCTCCCTCACATTAGGTATTTACATGAACTGGTAAGATCTACCCTAAACCTTCTCTTCCCCAGGTTAAACAATCCTAGCTCTCTCAGCCTCTCCTCATACACCAAATGCTCCAGCCTGGTGGCCCTCCACTGGACTCTCTGCAACATTTAAGGTCAATTTTGTACTCAGGAGCCCAGCACAAGGCACAACACTTCAGATTGCTCTCACTGAGACTGAGTAGAGGTGACCACCACCCAGGCCTCCTTGTGAGGCTCTTCCTAATGCAGCCCAGGATGCCGTTGGGCTTCTCGGCCACAATGCTGCATTGCTGCTTCACGTTCAATTTAAGCCTCCACCAGGAGCCTCAGGGCTTTTCCTGTAAAGTGATTTCCAGCTGCTCAGCCCACAGCCTGTACTGGTGCATGGTGTCACTTCTCTCTGATGCAGGAGTTTGCCTTTGCTGAGCTAAGGTTCCTACTGACCCTCTTCTCCTGCTCTAAATGGCTGCAGAACTAACAGGCATAACAACTACAACTCCAAGTTTTACATCACCCACAGGCTTGCTGAGAGAATGCTGTGTCCTACTGTCCAAGTTATGAATGAAGACACTAAACAGTACTGGCCCCAATCCACTTCACTTACCCTTCTCACTATCCCATGTCAACATGCCCAATTTTAAATCCTAGCCTGAGCACCACCCTCCTGAAGCCGAGACTGGCAGGGCTATGACCTTCCAGCTGAATATTTCATGACACACACTAACTGAGCAGCTCTCACACAGACTAAGAAAGGCTTCTAGCCTTAGTGCTCTATGCTTTAGCCAGCTTAAAAAAATATGATGTAATGAAGACCTTTTACACACAGCATCTTCACTGCTCTTGAGGGCTCTCTGTATGGAGACAAGGACCTTTTAGTTTGGGACAGCACATATTTGACTTCCAAATCAAATGTACTCTTCTACAACTGCTCATTTTAATTTGTGTGCTCTCTACCAGCTTTAAGAAGTGTTAAAATCCAATATCCAAAATGTTTGTTCAGCCCCTGAAAAAATTCCTTTCCATTAAACACATCCTTGCAGGTGAATTTATTCAAAACGAATTTTCTTTTAAGAGTTCTCATTTGAATATTAGCAGCAGACAGTAGTTAAACAATTTGCTCTCTCTGATCTCAGAGGTACTCAGTATACAGTATATAGCTTGCTCCAAAGTCTCTGGCAGTAAGTGAAACAATCTCATTGAATAAAAAATCCAAACTCACAAATTCTCCAAAGCATTACAATAAAAGTGTCATAGCTTTTAAGAGAATTGCAAGTGTTTATGGTTAAGATACAGTAGAGATGTTTTCTTTGAATAAAATGCAGCTACTACTGTTTTTCAGCAGATCAAACATATGGAAAGAGAGGACTCCTCTGAAGACAAATCAAAAAACAAATAAACAAATCTAAGTCCCACACAATTTCCATTTAGAACTTGAATAGTTTCTCAGACTTTTTCATTCCCCTCCCGAAACACTTGGCTGCAACATTTTTAAAAGGTTGACATCATTTATGTATTTTCACTGCACAGCATCAGCAAGACACTTGGAAAATATAAGTAGTGCTCTTGCAGAGTTGTAATTTATTATTATAATAAAGCTCTTGTTCTTGACAAGAAAGATTACAGAGAGTGCAATAGCACAGAGCATCACTAGCTAGGTCTAATAATCCTTTAAAGCTTACAGGCTGCAGCTGGCATCCTCAAAGACATTAATTTGACTACATACCTTTTGTTCGATGCAATTGTAAAATCTGTGGGGTAAGATAAACACAGAGGCATTTGCTGACCCTTCTCTATTGAGCAGTAGTTTGCCACTTCCAAAAATTAAAAGCATCCCAAAACAAATACCCACAGAACTTATATAATCATTTTTAAGTGCATTATTTCAACACTTATAGCTAACACTATAGGATCCTTAATTAAGTTAAAATAAAACCTTACAAGATACAATACCTAAAAGATAGAGTATCTTAGTTTGAAACAGTAATGAATAAGAAATTAACCAATTCAGCTGATTACTGAAGAGCATGACAAACTCCCCCATCACCTGAAATTTTCAATTTAGAGGCAGCAGTTCTACTCAACAGGCAAAGTTTAGTTTTCCACAACTAACTACACCAGTTAGTTAGAGAATGAAAGTTATGGCCTCTGTTGTTAAAATAAATAATTTGTAATCGGTATGCCTAATCAAAGTAGCCCTCTTCAGCCTCAAAAATTAGGCATAATAAGATACTGACATTCATATCAAAATACTTGTATTATTAAATGGGTTAAGTCACACTTCATTCACAGTAAGTTTACAAATGCCAATACCTGAAAGGAAAAACTACACAAACCAAGTAATTTCCCAGACAAGAAAAATAAGTGAAAAGCTATGCTGATTGTTTCAGATCAGTTTTTCTCATGTTTTCCAAAAAGTAGCATACTGGGGTGACATAAAAAAAGGTAAGAATAAGTTGGTCTACAGCAGTGAACAAATAGAAAGACAGAGGACAAACAGACTGTGGGGAAAAATTGCATAGAAGACCACAGTTTGCAGTCTCTTTTCACACAAAGTGAACAGACTCTTACCTGAAAATCCTCTTTTACAGCTTGTAGGTTATACGCAAAGAACTTCTGATAATGTTGGAAGAGCAGAGTCAATAGAATCGAGATGGCACTTGGGACTAGTAACAAACTCTTTGACAAAGGCGCTTTATCTTAAAGACAAAACAAATACACAATGAAACCATTTTAGAGAAAAGTCTTTCCCATTCAAAAAGTGACATATCTAAACAGGTGACTGGAAGACATAATAGCAGTGACACCACCTTGACTTTTTAGCTCAACAACTTCCCAAGTTCTCAAAAACTTGCAAATAGATAGGAAGAACACACTAATCAAAGGAAATGTTTAGAGATATTAATGACAGCAAAATATTAACCAGACATTTTCTTTCCAACATTGTCTCATGAAATTGGATACAATTAAACCTAAGTTCTTTGCAGTTACTGAGGTCACGTCCTCCTATACTGCCCTACTAAGGCTCAATCTCATTTTCAGGAAATAAAATAATCACTCTTTTTTCTAGCAAAATATACATGCACATCTAGTTAAATACTTCTGTTTCCTTTGCATTAAGGATTAAGATTAGCTTTTTCTTAGAGGCTGTGAAGCAGGAACCACCTGAATAAATGGACTTTCTCACCACTGCACTTAGATCCACCATTAAAGGAAACATATCTAAGTCAATTTACATTATATTCTTCTTCCTTTAATTCAATCATTACAATTATTCATAAAGAAGTTACTAGAATCAGGATGTTTGCAAAATCAGAACTTTTTTTCCCTCTAGGGGCATGACTTTCAGTAAGGACACTCAGAAGAAAGCAAGCAAAGAACAGTGAAATCTGCAATACACATTTCACATTTCCTAAAATCTGCCAAGGAGAATATCCAGCAGGAGCATAGCCAGCAATTCACCCTAACCTATTGGTGCAGTCGATGCAATAAAACACAAACTCTTGCCCAACAACTCAAGCCAACACAGACACTTTGCAATATTATTTATTCTATGATTTTTCTCCTTTTCACATATGCAACCTGAATCACATTTACTTCCTTTCCAAACACCTCAGAATGGCACAGAATCGGTTCATTTTCAGACAACTGTTTTTGCAGGGTACTACAAAAACCCATAGCTCTGTTGTCATTCTCCTTGATATAATAAAAGAAGCAAAGAGATTACTTTAAAAGTACTAATGAGGAGTAAAGAGCAGGAACACAGGAGGAACAGAACTGTATGAAACAGTATAATACAATAAACATTTACTATCTGTCCAGATTAAAGTGAATACCATGAACAATTTTTTCAACATCTGCTGCGCACTAGAACAGTGAACTGCTAGAAAAAGCAGATGGCAATAGGCACCAAAGAGAAGGTTTTAATTACGGCACAATCCCACTGCCATCGAAAATATGGCTCTTGCTACATAGTTTAGCCATGATCCTCATCCAAGTATTAACTGATGACCTCAAGAAGGACTTTGATGGGCACTGTTAGCTGTTCACCACCTTGAAGTCTTCTGATGTTCACCATGGGAAGAAAACATCTCTATGTGTATCATAAAGAAAACTTGTACTTAAAACTATTAATTCAGTCTACACCCATACCTTTTGAGTTCATTATTTAAACATGCAATTTCCATTTAAGCAAGTATGGCCTTGAAGAACCATCCTTTTATAGAAATTAGGCAGTGACTTGCATTGACAAAGGTTGATGTTACTATGCTAAATATAAGCTCTACTTTTATGAGTGTATGGGACACCCAGGTAGTAAGTCTGGCTGATTCTTTTTTCTTAATGCAAGAAAATTGTTCATGTTTCAGTCTAGTATCTTTCTTTGGGTGTTTTTTCCTCTCCAAAAATAAAGTCTATATTCTTTAGACATCCTTTTT